>OZ002731.1:14689559-15228289 GCA_963924305.1 Polygonum maritimum | reverse complement strand
CATCAACTAGCTGGCATAGTCGGGTCTCTGAAGTAAGCATCACCCTATAATCCCCGGAATCCTACATATGCACGAAAGTGATGACAGGTTTATATACATAAGAAGAAGACATTCAGAATGGAGGGTTGTAAGTTTCTCACCCTACGGCGGACAACTACCTCAAAGTAAGGTAGTTGTGGAGGTCGTGGTTGCACCCTTCTTAGTCCATTGGGCACAGGACGGTTAGCCATTTCGATGACAAGTTGTGTATCACAAGTTGATGAAAAAGCGATGACAAGATTTGATTCAGAAAGCGATGACAAGTTCACAGTCGGGTGCACTCTATTTATAATGCCTTCTTTGGGGGTAATGCATTGATGATGGGATGAGGATTCAGAACCTTTTTAGGTATGATGCCTATGTACAAGACTAGAGTATTTGTGGTCAATGCATCGTAAAGAGTAGCAATTTTTGACCAAACCATACCCCCCTAGAGGTATGACATGTCTTGTCATCTGCTGAACAGTGATGGTTCACTTATTAAATGAAATCGATGACAAGGGTAGTTTCTATCTGTTGTCAATATGCAAAAATCATATCATAACTGAGAATTCCAACTAGTCTTCAATATACTACACAAAATCATGTTAAATACTATAAAAGCTAATAATATAATACACAAAAAAAAAGTGATTCATTTACCAAAAAGTTGTCATCTTTGTTCACACAAAAAACTGTCATGCATTTTACCAAAAAGGTGACATGCCCCTAGTATACCAAAAAATCATATCAGTGTTCATCACTGAGACACAGTACTAATATACCAAAAAATAAATCAGTGTTCATCAGTGAGAATATTGAAATCCCGAATATCTAAAGCAAACTACTACTTTGTACTAAAAGCAGCAGAGAGATGACAAGTCTTCAAAGCTAGTAGTTGATGACAAGTCCTGGCAGCACCTATGTCGCCTTGGTTTTATACTTGATGCAAAGCTTTCCTGCAGATGGGGGAGCTGAGGGGCATCTCTTCTTGTTGTGTCCATCCTTCCCACAAAGGCTGCACCTGTAGGCTGAGGGTTGTCCCCTCTTCCTAACCTCCTTTTTGAATTCTCCTAAAGATGGCAACCTCTTCACCCTTGGCCTCCCAACTTTCCTACTGTTTTTTGGTGGTAAGCATGCCATATGTTTAATGGCATCTGGCACATCCCAAGTAGTCTTGTAGGGTAAAGGGTACAGGGTCTCTTTGTATGCATTCAACCAATAGCTACTTTTGAAGTGGTCATCTATGAAGTCGCCCACCCTATATTGCATTTTCTGAATTGCACATATGGCATGTGTGCATGGATAGTGGTCCAAATCAAACACCCTACAACAGCAGGTCTTTTTGGCAAGATCAACAATTCCAGAAAATGTGCCCCTAGTAACTTGGAACTGCGCATCATTAAGGGGTTTGATATTATACCTTGATGACAAGTCCAATCTTGCATTTAATATGGCGATGACAACTTCACTAGGTTGTCCCTCATAAGCAAGGGCCTTTGTTCTGCGCTCATAGAACCATCTTGTGATCATATCTCTAATGAACTCGAACAGTGCAACCAATTGGTAGGACCTAGTAATCTTGAGAGCTGAGTTCACACACTCGGAGTTGTTTGTTGTCATCATGTTGTACCTATCCCCTTCACAATGTGCCCTGCTCCACTTCTTGAAGTCTGCATCAGTGAGATACTTCCCCATTTCAGGATTTAGTCTGCATATATCATTGAAATAACCATCAAACTCCATTGTGGTGTAAGCATCTGTAGCTTGGTTGTACAAACTCATCAATCCACTATCATGAAATCTGGTCACAAGGTTCTGTTGTAGATGCCTTTTGCAACAGATGTGCTTAGCTGAGGTATACACTGTCGATACCGCCTTCTTTATGCTCTTGTGCCTATCTGATAGTATCATCAACCCTGGAGTGTTTGGCACCACATTCAGTAGTTGCTGGAAAAACCAAGTCCATCCAACATCATTTTCTGTTTCCACTATAGCAAAGGCTAGAGGATACACTTGGTGGTTGGCATCTTGCGCCACTTCTGTAACTAGGGTCCCCCCATACTTACCATGTAGGAAAGTTCCATCCACAGACACGACCTGCAACATTTTTTTGTAGGAAAACGGGAAGAAGTGATGACGAGTTTACACAGATAGCAGAAGTGATGACAAGTTCACACTGAGAATAGAGAGAGCATAATTGATGAAAAGAACATGCAACAAGAAGAGCAACAGGTGAAATTACATGCAGCAAGAACGCAGGGAGCAGAGAGAGCATCAGTGATGACAAGTACACACTATTGCATACCTTCTCATAAAAGCGATGACAAGTATACACAGAGAGCAAAAGCGATGACAATTATACACAGAGAGCACATAGAGAAGAAGCGATGACAACAATACACAGAGAGAAGAAGCGATGACAAGTATACACAGAGCACAGAGCGCATAATTGATGACAAGTACATCATTCAAGGTCAATGAAGATTTTGGCAATGAAGACTTCTCATAAAAGCGATGACAAGTATACACAGAGAGCAAAAGCGATGACAATTATACATAGAGAGCACATAGAGAAGAAGCGATGACAAGAATACACAGAGAGAAGAAGCGATGACAAGTATACACAGAGCACAGAGCGCATAATTGATGACAAGTACATCAATGACTTGAAGTGATGACAACAATAATACATACCTTTCTCATAAAAGGGAAGCCTCTGATAGACACTCCATATGCGATGAAGATAGATTTGAAGCGGTCTGTCTCCTCGTCTATAACCAGCTTTGTGTATCTACCTGGATTCACTTGTGTTAGGACATGGCAATATGCAGGTAGCAATGCGTAGTTCTCTTCTAGGGAGCCTCTGATTAGCTCTTGAGCTTTCTCCCTTGCTTTCCTTGCTTTCCAGTAGCTTATTCTCTCATGCAGCTCCTTTTGGACATCATTCTGAATCTGGTGCACATCAGGGCCATCCTTCACACCTTCGAACCTGCAATTGACCATAACATTTTATTATATGACAGGGCTATATTCCTTTAGTTATTAGAGAACTGATGACAGGACAACGCACCTTGTCTTAATCTGTTCAGCGATAGTGAGGTAGGATGGTTTGTGGTGATTTTGGAACCTGGCTTCAAAGGGACAGGTGTGCTTGTAGGTGTATTTCCTTATTTGGAAGTAGTCAGCGTCTTTTACCTTGGTGGCTAGCATTAACCAATTGCATTCCTTGACCGCACACACAACCTTGTATATTTGTGTTGTGGACTTGTACACTTTGAACCCAAACCTGTCTCTTAAGGCTTGCTTGGAAACAGCAGCTTTCAGATCATCTTTTGATGGATATAGCTGCCCCACTTTGAAGAAGTCATTGTTGGCTGTCATGTCCTCAACACAATCTAGTATTTCTGGCATTTCGTCATCACCATAAACATGCATCTCAACAAACTCAGGCTCCTCTCCAACTAGCATCAACCTGTCATCAGATGCAGCTACACCAACATGTTCCACCATGTCATCAACTACAGGGTTGTCATCAACATTTTCCAACCTGACATTCATCTCAACATGCACCTTGTCATCTGTTGCACACCCCCAGTTTTCAAGGTCACATACAAGGGCATCTTCCACTGTACCTCAAGGGAGTCATTTATCTCCAGGAATGACACCAAGTCATCCTCATTCTCAACTGTGTAAGGCTTGCCAACTACTTGGAAGGGATTCAAGTGAGTCAACAACAATCCATTGCCACCAGTTTCAATATTACATCTTTTCATGATTGTTGAGCTCAACTCTTCTAATGTCATGCCATCTTTCACGACCACTGCTTTGTAGTTCACATCACCAACATATTTGCTTTCACAGTCCCATTCCCCACCAAAACAAACACTTAGGAGTTTCATTGTTATTGTCCTGCCAGATTTACAAATAGTAAAAAGTTGTCATCACATGAACGCCTAGCAAAAGTTGTCATCACATGAGCATGCACTGTATACATAAAACAACAAAACAAGCATTTAATATGTTATTGTCCTCATTCATTTAATGCTGCCAGGTCATCAAAAGGTATGAACATGACGTCCTAACTAATGGAAAACAGCTAAAACTCGTCATCACATTCAAACAGTTTATTAAACAGTCAAACATGTCATCATATTATAACAACAACAACTAAAAACACGTCATCACATCCAGGTTTTTGTTTGTAATATAGGCGATGTCATCATGTGTCATCACATAACACGTTCATGTCCCCCATATCTTGTCATCACATTCAACCATTGCTCTCATTCAACCTTCACTCATCATCACATATCCACTTATCACAATAATCCATTGAAGTGATAAGCAGAACACACTGTGTCATCTAATAACCTCGAGTTTTCACAAGGTCTCGAGTGTTTTTACCTTGACAGAGCGTTGGATTTCGGAAGTAAGAGGCGGACTCAGAACATGGAACTCCGTAGGCCATACGAACCTGTCATCGTCTTTCCAACCTTCAATCGATCGTTCCTCACGGTGTCATCACTCCATCGTTTGAATCGCTTGCCCGAATCGCGTGGTTTGGGCGCCGAATCTCGCGATTTTCGCTGGCCGCAATGGATGACGATGGGTTTCGGGAAGCTAGCTAGGGTTTCGGGGGAGGGAGCTCATTAAATGTGACGGTGGCATGGGCGTTATTTTCCGCCTCCCTATGGGGGCAATTTCGGCAAAACGCCTATAGGAGCTCATTAAATTTCCGCGCCCCCTATTTGCTCTAATTTTGGCTGCCCGCCACCCACACACCCATTTTCGTCAATTGTCACCACTAGCGACAATATTCATATTAATTGTCAACAAAAGTGACAATATTCACACCTAATTGTCAACACAAATAACAATATTCACACCTAATTATTAACGCAAGTGACAATATTCACACCTAATTGTCACCAATAGTTACAATATTCATATTAATTGTCAACACAAGTGACAATATTCACAGCTAATTGTCACCACAAGTGACAATATTCACACCTAATTGTCAACGCAAGTAACAATATTCACACCTAATTGTCAACGCAAGTGACAATATTCACAGCTAATTGTCAACACAAGTGACAATATTCACAGCTAATTGTCACCACTAGTGACAATATTCACAACTAATTATCAACACAAGTGACAATATTTACAGCTAATTGTCAACACAAGTGACAATATTCACACCTAATTGTCAACACAAGTGACAATATTCAGCAATTATTCACACACTCAATTGTCATCACAAGTGACAAATATTCAGCAAATAACTAGAAGATTATAGTAATTATATCGAATAAGTATAGCTAAAACAAGACTTATGCACATAACACCAAATTATCATCACAAGTGACAATACATGTCATCTTAAGTGACAATATATGTCAAATGTATAAGACTTATGCACACAACTCCAAACTATCATCACAAGTGACAATATATTTCATCACCAATATTATCAAAAAAATCTTCTTGATAACACCTAACTGTCATCACAAGTGACAATATTCAACAAATAACTAGAAGATCATAGTAATTACACCTGATAAATATAGCTAAAACAAGACTTATGCACAAGTGACAAAACGATTATCATCACAAGTGACAAAACAATCTTTAATAAAACTCATTGCCATCACCATATTATCAAAAAAAACTAAATTATCATCACAAGTGACAAAACAAATTGTCATCACATAATCAATCAAGTATCATCTTAAATAATCATCACAAGTGACAAAACGAAGTCTCCTCACATAATCAATGAAGTACCATCTTAAATTATCATCACAAGTGACAGAACGAAGTGTCATCTCATAATCAATTAAGTACCATCTTAAATTATCATCACAAGTGACAAAACGAAGTGTCATCACATTACACTCTAACTAGCAAATAATCACAAGTGACAAAAAGCAAAGCTAAATAGAGAAAGCGACAAACCAGCAACTGTCACTCGCAGTTGTAACATAGAGTAGCAGTTTCACCAGATTGCAAAATCCAACATCTCTTCCACTCAGCAGACGTTGTCGTGCCACACAAGATATTCATACAGATCCGCAATCAAAATCAGCAATGAGCACAGAAATTGCTCGAATAAAGTGAAATCCGAGCACTAATGAACAGATCCAACTAGAACTAAGCCGGAAACCGGAAATTCAAAGCAGTAATCAAAGCCGACGGAGATTAAACGAGGAGAGAGAACTTACGATTTTGAGATTGATCCAAATCAAATGAAATCTTTGCTCCTACACAGCGTCACGAGGAGAGAACTTCTCCGATTCCTTCGCCGAGCCTCGATTCAAGCGATTAGGACAGCGTGGAGTCGGAGATGGCTGACTTTGCCAGATCTGAGCGATTCCTCCCTCAATCCCGCTCTACATCTCAATCGCACTCCTTCCGCCGACGCCGGAGGCGGAAGACGTGGCCGGTCCACGCTCTCAATGGCGGCGGCGTTGTACACGGGACTGGCCACCGGATCTGACGAAGGAGTGAGAGGTTGGGAAGGATCGGCGCGAGAGGAAGGCAGAGAACGGATCGAGGAAAGGAGAGTGACGGTGGAGAGCGGGCCGTTGGAGAGGGGAGGAAGGTCTGGCTTTGTGGTGGATCGCCGGTGCAGCCATTTTAGGACGAACGAGAGAACAGAGAAGACGTGTTTGAGGAGAGAGAGAAAGGATTTGGGTTTTATATTTTTTTTTTATGCTATATGTGCAAATGACCCATATCATAGCTACACGGGCAAAACACCCTAACATTTCTGCCGCTCCGTTTAATTTCTTCAAAATTTTATGCCATAAACCTAAAAAATGTAGGTACAGTACATCCGCATAAATCCATACCTAATCTATGACCTTTTATCTAAATCTTTCATAAATTTATATCTTATTTGATAATATATATTTTTTAAACTTTATCTATAAATAAATAAATTCAACTAATTTGATTAAAATTATTATATAAGATTACTTTCCTAAGTAATAGTTATTATTATAATTTTTGGTATTATTTTATTAAGATTTTTGTATATATTCAATAGTATGGATATATATATTTTTATTTATAGATATAAAAAAATAGAATCACTTCAATTATGGAATTCCTATATATATGTTAATTCTCTATATCTATATTTATGGAATTCCTTTATTTTTATTATTTCAATGAAAATTTTATTTTCTTCGGATAGCAAATTAGGTAAGATATCAAGTGTGAATAAAGACTATTTTTAGAGGATATAATTACAAAAATAAAATCAATATATTATTCAATCTCGATGAGGTGGCACAAATTTTAATAAAGACTTGGGTTCCTCTTTATACTGTATTAGTAGTAGATCATTATCAAATAAATGCTCAACATTTAGAGATGAAAAAGAAAAAGCGAATGTAAAGATATTTAAGCATTTAAAGTCTATATTTAAAAGCAAACATGAAAGAAAAACTTCTTAGAGAAAATTATAAAAAATGAAAATTTTTCTTTGCATACTATTTGTTGAAGAAGAAAATGTTGTAAAATTTGTAAATTTACTTTATTTTCTTCTCTTTACAAAAACAATATGTGAGAGTTTTTCAAAAACAATTCAACAAATATTGACCATTAGTTATATATCTCTTTTCAAGAATTCTTGACTTTATTTTTTCAAATATAAATAAGAATAAAAATTAAGGACTATATGAAAAATTAGTAAAAATGTAAAAAATGTTACCATCGACTAACTGCACACAACATTTTTCAAATGCATAACAAATCATATAGATTTAAATTTTAAAAAATAGTTATATAAATCATAATAAGGTTAATAAAATACAATGAATACAATATATTGAGATACAAAATTGATATGGATCTATGGATTTAATAATTAGGTAATTATACAAATACACCTTTTAACATTATGTTTTTCTGTTGCATGGTTAATTAGGATATAACATAAAACAATTCAAATAAATCAAAATTAATATACTTAATGTTAATTTATGATTCCATAAAAAATTAATATATTCAAAATACAAAATTTATCCCGTCCAACGGTCGTGTTTAGTTTTCTAGTATTAATATAGTATGTACATGAGGACAAGTTTAGCGTTCTAGTATCCCGTCCAACCCAACCCGAACATACCCGATTATCTATTCATATATGTCACTGTTCGCATTCGAATGACCCGAAACCCCCTACTTATGAGTGCTACATGAGGACTAGTGATAAAATCTGGCCCATGAACAAACAATAGTTCTCCCGTATTGTTATTCCCTGCCATTTTTTATTCATAAATTTTACCTCAAATTTTTCTTCACTTTAATTTTTATCCTCAATTTAGACCACTCATATTTCTTGCTCAAGACCGCCCTTGCGTAGTTTTTATAAAATCGAATACCTTCGTATAATGGTAACATTGATAATGTTACATTAGCATTAGTGCTACAAGTACAAGGTAAGATAAATAAAATTTCACATATTCGGAAGAATATCTAGAATAAAGCGACCCACCACCCAAATTACAACCAAGGAATAGTTGCTCAACATTTTCCGAGTGGCTTACCACAGAGGCAAGAATTGTGGGCCAAACAAGAAGCCTCAGTATGGTCGAATGGAGGGCCTTGGGGTATGGGTCCACAAAGCCTGTTATTACTGAGATCCAAATGTCCTACGAACGAGGCGGAAGTTATGGACTTGGGAATCGGCCCACTAATGACGTTATGGGCCAAGTCCAAGACCATGAAATACGACTTCGGCCCGAAAACGTCGGCAATCTTGCCATGGATGGCGTTGCTGCTGAGATTCAGTATGCTCACTCCGGATTGGAGGACGGTGGGAGGTATTTGACCCGAGATGAGATTGGCGTCGAGATTCAACGTGGCAAGCACCGGCATCTTGTTGAAAAAGTCGGGCAACGAGCCGGAGATTCGGTTGGAGGAGAGATCGAGGTCGGACAGGCGGCGGAGATTGGAGATGGAGAGAGGGATTGCGCCGGAGAGCATGTTGCCGCTTAGAAGCGCCCGGCTGAGCAACGTGAGCCGTCCGATCTCCGGCGGGATGGCGCCGGAGATCCGGTTGTTGCGGAGGTCGAGGTGCATTAGCCTGGCGAGACCGACGGCTGAGTGGGGGATCTGGCCGGTGATCTTGTTGTCGGCGAGGTTGAGAACGGTGAGCTCCTTCAGGCGTCCGATCTCCGGCGGGATGGCGCCGGAGATCTGGTTTCCGACGAGGTCGAGGATGCGGAGGAATGAGAGGGAGGTGATGCATGGAGGGACGGTGCCGGAGATTCCCTTCCAGCCGGACAGAGTGAGGCCGGAGAGGCGGTCGAGATTGCAGATGCGAGGGGAGATGGAGCCGGTCATGAACCCGGTTCGGTCGTCCTCGGACTCGGCCCGCAGGCTGATGTCCGTGACCCGGTGCGTGGCGGGATCGCAGCTCACCCCGTACCAGTTGTTGCAGCAGTCGGGCCCCGTCCAGGAGTCGAAAAGGCTCGCGCGTACGTGAGGCTCGTTGAGAGCTGCCCGGAACGCGAGCAACGATGCCCGGTCGGACGGCGGGCAGGCCGTGGCTAGGGCGAGTAGAGTGGTAGCAAGGGTGGTGTAATACCAAGCCACCCGCCCCATCATATATGCCTCTTTTGGTGTGTTCATTAGCTTGCAAATCAATTAATCGATATTGATTAATTAGAGAGTGAGGGGTTTGTAATTTATGTATGCACAGCACCAGGGCTTGCAAGATATATATAATCACTTAGTCTGACAATTATGCCCCTACATTTATCAAGTCTTAATTAGGGGGACAGGGCAAGCCAGCGAAGCTTGACTAATAGTAGTTTTTTTTGGTGAGGCTTGACTAATAGTTAGATCCGCTTACACTCGAATATATTAAGTGATCAGTGTTTTAATTAAAAACTAGTATTAGATCTCCGAAGCTTGATTTAACAAAAAAACTTAGTTTAATTTAAAGTAAAACTAGTACAAAACCCGTACCAAGTACGGGTAATGTAAATATAAACCGAATTAACCGATTTGAGATCGAATTTTGATACGAATACGCTTTTAACTTGGGAATTTATAATCCAAACCCGATAGACCAAAGTCCGAACCTATTGATTTATATATGTACTTTTACTCATACAATTTTAATTCTAAAATAGTTCTATTCGATTTTTCAAATTTATATTATTAATGAATATACTATTGACACATGTGAATTTTTTTTGCTATTCTTCAAGATTAAATAATGATAAAAATGTATATTAATTAATAAGAAAAATTTGTAAAGATATAAAAGAAAATCACTTGAATTTCTTTATTCGTATAAGGATATAATTGAGTATGATATTAAGTATATATAAGGAAATTGGTTAAGATATCAAGAAGATATATAAGCTATTTTTTTGAAAATCAATGTAGAAAATAAAATCATTATTTTATTCAGGGCTGATGACGTGGCGCAAATTTTAACAAAGACTTGGGTTCTACTTTATACTGTATTATAGTAGATTATAAAAAAAAATAGTTTGATATTAAACCTTGTATTATTTTATTTAATTTATTTTTTCTGACATTTATTTAATTGAATTGATACATTATTTTATTTATAATATAGTATTTTTTATCAAACAAATAATTTATATAGGTTACTAACTAGATATAAGAAAGTTTATAGATATAATTTCAATAATGTTATGAACACACATATGCTCTATCTAGATTATGTGTTATGAACACATTTATGATCATCTAGAAGAACCATGAAAAACACATGTGAATGGTTAATTACCCTAGGTAGAAAAGTGTGAATTATTCACCTCCTAATCTTGACTTTTGTGGTAACTCTTGCCTAACTTTGGTTCTATAAATAGAGGCATCACCCATTGTAAAACTTGCACCAACAAAGAGTAAGAATACAACCTATAAGGTGCCTACTCTTTCTCCCTCTCTTCTAATGTCATTATCAATCTAAAGTGGCTTACTTAAATAAAAGTTCTTAAGTAAAGTTTTGATAATCTTCTTCTAATTCTTTATTATATAACACGTTATCAGCACGAGTCTCTAATCACCAACTGATCTTTATTTAATTATATATACATGTTTACTTAATTTTCGTAGCTTTTGAAAACATAGCTTTCATTAGAATAAATTATTTTGTTTTATTCTACATGATGGAGCTATGTATATATACACATATGTATATTGGATCATGATTTAAAGTTATATGTTTTTCTTAGCTTTGCAAAAATTTCTTTCATTAAACTAAAGTTCTAAAATTTTCTTAATCTTGTTCGTACCTATATATATATATAATCTTGACTTAAGATATATGTATAAGTTTGTGAGTTTTACCGAAAGAAATTTGGTAAATTCTTACACACTATACTTAATCACTTCTACTCTTTTAAATGTACAAATTTATCTCTTCTTAACTAAATTCATACAAAGAGTTTATGAAATCGTTTTGAGGAGTATGCTCTGTAGTCGCCTAATTTAGGATCTTCTACATCAGAAACTCATTTTCAAAATTATAGATTTAAAATGCTATAAACTAAATATGGAAGCATGTTTATTTAGATCTACTAAGATACAAACAAAATACAAAGATTTACTTACCTTATTTGGTGTTTGTACTCAAATCCCCTTTCGGAAATGTTTGATTTCACCAAGTGGATTGTGAGAAATTTCTTACCCAAATGATTATGAGCGCAATATAGATAATCACGATAAGAACAAGACAAATGAAAAGCTCGGTTAAAAACCGATCATTACCGGCCTTAATACGACGCAAAATATCGTCGTCGGCCATGGACATGAAAATGGAAATTGGAGAGGAGGAAGACGAGATGGAGGAGATAAGGTGAAAGTGGTAAAAGTGAAAATGGATGGATGAGGATAAAAGGATTAAAAGGAAACCGGATTTACAACTGTTCCCGCTAATTTTACGTTTCAGTATACTTTCGCATTTATCTTATATATCTCATGCATACATTATTTATTTACCGCTTTGATGCTTATTCTATTTGTTTAGTTCCTTAATCTTTATCATTTATTTACTTCTTTAATTCTTGTTATTTATTTACATCTTATAAGCATTCTTTATATAAAGTTATCATTCATATGTTATACACATACTATTTACATGCTTATATATGTTGACATAATAATAACATTCATCATGACTAAATTATTTAATCTCATCATACCATATATGTTTACGAGTTATATATGCATTCCTAATTGCCTTTGTTTTGTTAAATTATAATTTCCTTGTAGTAACTAAAATGGCAAGCATCACCAAAAGGGAGTTTGAAATCCTTGACTTATCGGGCCAAAAATACCTCGAATGGAGGGTTGATACTTTGACTAGCCTAAAGGCAAATGGCCTTGAAAGGACAATTGAGGCGGGAAATGATACCACCCCGCAAGAAAAGGCAAAAGCCATTGTGTTCCTACGTCACCACATTCATGAGAGTCTAAAAACTGAATACATGTTTGTGGATGACCCAGTTGAATTGTGGGAAAGCTTGAATGAGCGTTATGGCCATCAAAATGAAATCTTGTACCCACAAGCACGCCATGAATGGAACAATATAAGGTTCCAAGACTTCAAGTCTATCACTGAATACAATAGTGCTATTCATAGAATCACCTCTCAATTGAGACTATGCGGGCATATGGTTACCCAGCAAGAAATGTTGGAGAAAACTTTCTCCACAATGCATGCCTCTAATGTATTGTTACAACAACAGTATAGAGAAAGAGGCTTTGAGAGGTATTCTGACTTGTTGAAAGTGTTGTTGGTTGCCGAAAAGAACAATGAGCTATTGATGAAAAACCACAACCTCAGGCCTACTGGCTCAACAATAGTCCCAGAAGCAAATGCTATTGAAAAGGCGTTTTATGATGGAAATACCCATCAACGTGGGCAACAATCACGATTCTATAATGGTCATGGACGTAACCGCGGACGTGGTCGCGGTCGTGACAGTAACAGCTTTGTTCATGGTCGTGGTCAAGGTTACAACAAGCCTTATGACCGCGTGAACAATGGCTACAAGGGGAATGACAAGCAAAAGGTCTAGACGGGTCCATCAGGATCCTCCCAAAAGCCCAAATCTATATGCTATAGATGTGGCATGGCTGATCACTGGTCAAAGGTATGTCGTACAGCTCCGCATCTTGTGAAGCTGTACCAAGCTGATAAGAATAAAGAAAAGGCTACCGAGACCAATTACATCGAAAATGGAGATGTGAATAAATCTCCCGTGACCAGTCTAGATGTCAATGATTTTCTCAATCTTGACAATAATGATGAATATGCCTTAGGGGTTTAAGCAAAAGTACTAGCCCCTAATTATCTTTATTTCTCACATGTTGTTTGTCATGTCTTTTATCTTTGCATGTCGTATGATGTCTTAATTATCATTTCCAATATTTTATGTACTAGACTTTGTGTAATACGAATATCGTTATGTAATCAATATGCATCTTTATTATTAATGCATTAATGTTTCTCTTTATTTCCATAGAAAACATGGAATCATCTAATGTGAAACTCGATGGGAAGGAGCAATGTCTTCTAAACAGTGCAACAACACACACCATCTTGAGAAACAAAGAATTCTTCACATAATTAAGACCTCTTGAAGGAAATGTCAATACGATATCTGGTGTGTCGAAACTGATTGAAGGCTCTGGAAGAGCACTTGTTCTACTCCCAAGAGGAACAAAGTTAGTAATAAAAGAAGCACTCTACTCAAGTAAATCACGAAGAAATTTATTGAGTTTTAAAGATGTGCGCCACAATGGGTTTCACGTAGAAACCTTGAATGAAAATGGCAGTGAATATCTGTGCATCATAAAATATGAATCTGGTCATAGACAGATTCTTGAGAAGATGCCCACGCAAGCCTCCGGACTATATCATACACACATTTGTCCGTTTGAGGCCAATGCGACATCTAGTAAAGGGTCAATTGACCGAACTGCATACACATTGTGGCATGATCCCTTGGGTCACCCAGGATCAATAATGATGCACAAAATCATAAAGAACTCACTCGGACATTCATTGAAGAACGTTAAGGTTCTCCCGTCCAGTGATCTCCATTGCACTGCATGTTCACTTGGAAAGCTAATTATCAGGCCTTCTAAGAATAAAATTGCAAGTGAAAATCCTGCATTCCTAGAAAGGATACAAGGAGATATATGCGGACCAATTGCTCCACCATGTGGACCATTTCGATATTTTATGGTCCTAATTGATGCATCTACACGTTGGTCACATGTAAGTTTACTGTCGACCAGGAATGCAGCCTTTGCCAAACTTCTTGCTCAAATAATAAGGCTAAGAGCTCAATTCCCGGATTATGCAATCAAGAAAATCCGACTTGATAATGCCGGAGAATTTACATCCCAAACCTTCAATGATTATTGCATGTCAATAGGGATTGATATAGAGCATCCAGTGCCTCATGTTCACACACAAAATGGTCTTGTTGAATCATTAATAAAGCGATTACAATTAATCGCTAGACCATTGTTGATGAACTCAAAGTTGCCATCATCTGCATGGGGACATGCTATATTACAAGCTGCAGCTTTGATTCGATTGAGGCCAAGTGCAAACAATGAGCATTCTCCAATGCAATTAGTATCTGGCAAGGAGCCAAATATCTCACATCTAAAAATATTTGGATGTGCAGTTTATGTACCCATTGCTCCGCCACAACGTACAAAGATGGGTCCACAAAGGAGAATGGGAATCTATGTTGGCTTCGAATCTCCCTCAATCATTCGATATCTCGAACCAACAACGGGTGACTTATTCACAGCAAGATTTACTGATTGTCACTTTGATGAAAATACATTCCCAAACTTGGGGGAGATAAGAAAAAGATGGACCCACATGTAAAAGAGATTACATGGAATGCAATATCATTATCTCATCTTGATCTGAAAACAAAAATGTGTGAACAAGAAGTTCAACGGATCATACATTTGCAAAATGTTGCAAATCAGTTACTTGATGCATTCACTGATACAAAGAAGGTAACAAAGTCACATATTCCTGCAGCGAATGCTCCTGCTAGGATTGATATACCCATTGGACAACCTAATACGTCCATTGCAAATGAGTCTACAACACGTCGAAAACGTGGTAGGCCTCCGGGTTCAAAAGACTTGAAACCAAGGAAACAAAAGAACCAAAAGGGTATGACAAAAGAAGCCAAACTGAGTCATGAGAATAATGACCAAGGCAATGCGATGGAAAATGAAAATATCCTAAGAGAAGTTGATACACTCAATGATAATGAGAATATTGATAATCTTGAGGTATCAATAAATTATGTATGCACAGGCATACAATGGAATAGAAAGGATATCATTACCGATGATATATTTGCCTACTCAGTGGCTCTTGATATTGTGACTGAAGATGATGATTTTGAGCCAAAATCCGTGGACGAATGTCGTCAAAGAAAGGATTGGCCAAAATGGAGAGATGCCATTCAAACAGAATTACAATCGCTTGAAAAGCGAGAGGTCTTTGGACCCGTTGTTCGTACACCAAAGAATGTAAGGCCAGTTGGCTTCAAATGGGTGTTTGTACGAAAACGAAATGAGAAAAATGAAATCGTTAGATATAAGGCAAGGCTAGTAGCCCAAGGTTTCTCTCAAATTCAAGGAATTGATTATGATGAGACATACTCTCCTGTAGTCGATGCAACTACACTGAGATTCCTAATTGGCATGACAGTATTTGAAAAACTGCAAATGTGCCTTATGGATGTCGTGACCGCATACTTATATGGGTCACTAGATATAGACATATATATGAAAGTCCCAGAAGGACTAAAATTGCCTAAGGCTGAAAACAACGGACCTCGAGAAATGTTCTCAATAAAATTGAGAAGGTCGTTGTATGGGTTAAAACAATCAGGACGGATGTGGTATAACCGTCTGAGCGAATACCTCATGAAAAGAGGATATAAAAACGATATTGTTTGCCCATGTGTTTTTATCAAAAGGTCCAATGAAGGATTTTGCTATTATCGCAGTCTATGTTGATGATTTAAACATAGTTGGAACTCCTAATGAGGTGGAAGATACTGCGAAATACTTGATGAAAGAATTTGAGATGAAAGATTTAGGGAAAACAAAGCTTTGTCTTGGCTTACAAATTGAGCATCTAAAGGATGGAATATTTATCCATCATTCCAACTATACTGAGAAAGTTTTAAAGAGATTTTATATGGACAAAGCTCATCCCCTGACTTCTCCTATGGAAGTTCGTTCCCTCAATATTGAAAAGGATCAATTTCGCCCTCGAGAAGAGGATGAAGAGGTTCTAGGACCTGATATTCCGTATTTAAGTGCAATCGGTGCCCTAATGTACTTAACTAACAATACAAGACCAGATATTGCTTTTGCAGTAAACTTGTTATCCAGGTACAGCACTGCTCCTACAAGGAGGCATTGGAATGGGATCAAACATGTATTTCGCTACCTCCGAGGAACACATGATTTGGGGTTGTTCTACCGCAACCAAAGCAATGCAACTTTAGTCGGATATGCAGATGCAGGATACTTGTCCGACCCACACAAAGCCAAATCACAAAATGGCTATGTATTTACATATGGAGGCACCGCCATTTCATGGAGATCAACAAAGCAGACTATAACAGCCACATCATCAAATCAAGCAGAATTAATTGCTTTGTATGAAGCTGGAAGAGAATGTGTGTCTCTACGATCAATTATTCAGTTCATCCAAAAGGAAAGTGGAATGAAGCCGATCACTGACAATCCAACGATACTATATGAAGACAACTCAGCATGCGTTGCTCAGATGAAGAAAGGCTACATCAGAGGAGACCGCACAAAGCACATATCTCCAAAATTCTTTTCTACTCGAGATCTCGAAGAAAAAGGTGAAGCGGATATCCAACAAATTCGGTCGAATGACAACTTGGCCGACCTGTTCACGAAGTCTTTGATTCCTAAGAAATTTGGAGAACTAGTGCACAGGATTGGAATGTGTAAGCTCCGAGAGCTACGTTGAAGTCAGGGGGAGCATCATACGCGTTGCACTCTTTTTCCCTTCGACCAGGTTTTTATCCCACTGGGTTTTTCCTGGCAAGGTTTTTAATGAGGCAGCATCAAAGCGTATCATGGGTTCAACAAGGCAACATACATTTGTGTCCCAAAGCAAGAACGAAGGTGAATATTCAAGGGGGAGTGTTATGAACACACATATGCTCTATCTAGATTATGTGTTATGAACACATTTATGATCATCTAGAAGAACCATGAAAAACACATGTGAATGGTTAATTACCCTAGGTAGAAAAGTGTGAATTATTCACCTCCTAATCTTGACTTTTGTGGTAACTCTTGCCTAACTTTGGTTCTATAAATAGAGGCATCACCCATTGTAAAACTTGCACCAACAAAGAGTAAGAATACAACCTATAAGGTGCTTACTCTTTCTCCCTCTCTTCTAATGTCATTATCAATCTAAAGTGGCTTACTTAAGTAAAAGTTCTTAAGTAAAGTTTTGATAATCTTCTTCTAATTCTTTATTATATAACAAATAATATATATTATTTTCTATTTTACATACATGTGGGGTCTACAATCAAATTTTAACCAATTGAATTATTTTAATAAAGATAGATGATGTTGTCCAATGAGGAGTTGACATGTGTCGTAATAATTGTTATTTTTAACATCCGCTTTAGTATAGGTGGCAAACGGGCGGGTCGGGCGGGTTTCGGGCGGGTCGTTCGGGTTTCGGGTTGTTTCATATTGTAGTGCATGACATGTAATCAGGATTGGACGGGGCGGGTTGGGTTTTTCGGTGGCGGGTGAATCGGGTTATCGGTTACAAATCGGTGAGGTCTTTCGGGTTTCGGTTGGATCGGGTTTCGATTGAATCGGGTTTCGGATCAAAATCGGGTTTCTTTATTTGGTCGAATCGGGTTTCGGTCGAATCGGGTTCGGTTGGATCGGGTTTCAATTGATTCGAGTTTGGATTAAGCAAGATAACAAGGGTGGCAAACGAGCGGGTTATTTGGGTTTTGGTAGTTTTTTACTTATGATCAATGGTATCGGTCATTAATGTGTACATTGGGTAATGGGGTTCATTGTTCATTTCATTATACAATCGGGTTATTAAATCTAAACCAGTTAAGCTATGATTTTTTACCTTTTGTGCTGTATTGTAATCACTAAATTGTGAATACGTTAACCCGATTGTACCCTTCACCCGAAATGACCTTTTGTACTAACTTAGCTCTTCTTAAATATTAAAAGTATTGTGAATACGTTATATTATTGAATTTATACAAATCTAATTCCACTTACTATCAAAATACGCCATGATAGTACTATTATATTTAATTTAAAATAACTTGTTTTTGCCATATACATTTTGATTGTAGTATATTTTCTTATTTATAAGTTTATCCTAATTATCAATACTTGATTTGTCTTATAAACCAACCTAAAATATAAAATATAATAAACATAATATAAATATTATTTGGAGAGTTTATAAATATAGAATATTATTTCGGTAGATTATGTATATAAATATTATTTTGATATATCAATATATGATAATTGGATAAAGACATCTTTTTAGGATAAATCTAGAATGTATAGATAGATATTATTTGGATAGTTTATAAACATAGGATATTATTTTGATAGATTCGGGTCATTTCGGGTGAAGGGTACAATCGGGTTCGGGTCATTTCGGGTGTCGGGTTCGGGTAACTCGGGTGTCAGGTTGGTATCGGGATGATATTATCGGATACGATCGGGTTCGGGTATTTTTATTAATGTGTTATGTTCGGTCGGGTCAGACTGGGTCGGGTCGGGTCGGTGTCAGATTTATATTTGTAATTTTGTTTCGGACATCGATCGGGTCACGAGCAAGGCGGGCGGGGCGGTTTTGTCGGGTCGGGTTAGAATTTGCCAGGCCTAGTTATGATTACTCAATCTCAAGGTTAATTTCTAGCCAAGATCCGATTACTAATTAAGGGTTGATTCGAGTTGGGCAATCGTCATAAAGGGTGTAAAAATATGAATCCAATTGCTTAAGGAGCTTTGTATTGCATGAATTCTGAATTTAGTCGGATTTACCTCTCCCCCAATTTCTATATCACATTCCTGAATTTATAGCCCCATTATAAAACCCTAAATTGCTTAAGGGTGACTTCAGAATAGAAGGTATGAAGGACTTTGTTGGCGAAGCACAAACCTCTATGATGTCATCTTGCTCAATTGTGGTGACATAGTCTCCTATATCATTATCCAAAGAGCATATCATGATCATAGAAGAAATCCTCCTCCTTCAAAGTAATAAAATCCTTAATCTTTTCATACTGTGTGGGAAGAGCTGTTTTTGGCAGTGGCAGGGTCCCGACTTCCACGGGGTGTGGAAGGGCTTGTTTGGACTAACCATTGGATCGGATGTTGGAAAGGTTGCGGTCTGAGTGAATCCATTGAATTGGGCCCTACATTAGATGTCAAATTGTTTTAGCTAAAAATTACTCAATTATAAGGTTAATTTCTAGCCAAGATCGAGTCACTAATCAAGGGCTAATTCGAGTTGGACAATAGCCTTAAAGGGTGTAAGAATATGACTTTTATTGCTGAAGGAGCTTTGTATTGCATGAATTGTGAATTTACAAGGGATGTGATTGAATGAATCCTCATGATTTACCTATCCCCCTATTTATATATCTCATTCCCGGGTTTATAGCCCCAGTATCTATAAAACTCTAACTGCTACCCCCAAGTCCAACTCCAACTGCCACATCTCGACAATTTATCTTCAACTTTGTGTAATTTTTTCAGATATGAGCTACTTACTCACATTTAATTTGGACCCATCCAATTGAGCCGGTCCAACAATTAGCTAGTTAGGTTATTAATGGAGCCATCATATATCGACGATGTGTATTATATTTGTACGTGAATATATTGTGGTTGTGGATCGATCAAAATTTTTTTTTTGATGAAAATGGATCGATCAAATTAATACTATTGTAAAATGTAAAATTGGTATTATTACTACACATCCGGCAAGTTCCTAGGTATTGCGAATAAAATAGCACAGTACTACCGTTTTAGGCTTTGTCTCCAATACTAAGGAGGTATATGATTTTACTAAAATAGGGGAACGCTCAGGTGAGATATGTATTAAGGTGCAACGTGAGGCATAATAGGGGGCGTTAGATCAAAGCAAATCAACGGTAGATAAAGAGGGTGCATAATAGGATAAAATTTGTGGGGGAGGGGGGGAGATGATTATTCATACGTAATTTTTGAAATGGAAATCTCCTTAATTATAGGGATTTGATATGAGGAAAATTAGGAGGGAACCTGCTAAAAAATAGGGAATTTAAAATGGAAGTTTCATAATTCTAGGGATTAAAAATCAATAATTTACCGTAAAATTGAAAATTCGTTAGTGAATTCAAGAAAATTTATTTATCAGTGTTTGAATAACTATGTACGGTGGTTTGAAAAATTACAGAGTTGAACATGTTTTATTGTTTTATGAATCTTTTTCTAATTTGGTGTGCTCATATATATCACTAGAGTTGAATAAGTACTTGTCTTCATATGAAAATCAATTCATTATAGGTTGAATTGTTACATGTTAAAATAAAAATGAAAATAAGGACCTTATGTGAGCAGCTTAGCATTGAATATCTAAATATAATGCATTGAAAGATGAAAATAAGGATTGTTACATCTCGAATACATAGTACGATAAGTTTGAATAAGTACATATGAATATACATTGATTTGATTAAAAAAAAAACTAATTGTCTTTATCTTCAAACTTCATCCATTACTATTACATCCTCCTTCTTGAGTAACTGCATAATAAAACACACAAATATGAATAACAATTCATGCATAATAGTACACACAACTTAAGAGGCATTCATCATATAATGCATAACTATCAAAACGAACAACACTATTGCAAAAGTTAACTTATAATCATTGAAAAACACTAGTGTACAACATGAAAAATACAAAACTATTTATGTCTGTTATTTGAAAAATTGTTACCAATATGTAGAAAAACATAGTAGACACAAATGAAGCAGAAATGAAAAAGCACTTTGTTCTTCTTGTAATGAATAAGTTCGTGTAAATATTTGAAAAAAATGCAAAAAGAGAAACCATTATATATTTGAAACTAATATGTGAAAAAAGTTGTCTTATAATTCTTGAAAAATACTATTGTACAACATGAAAAATACAAAATGTTTATATCTGTTATTTGAAAAATTATTATCAATATGTAGAAAAACATAGTAGATACAAATGAAGCAGAAATGAAAAAGCACTTTGTTCCTCTTGTAATGAATAAGTTCTTGTAAATATTTGAAAAAAACGCAAAGAGAGAAACCATTATATATTTGAAACTAATATGTGAAGAAGTTGTCTAATAATTATTGAAAAATACTATTGTACAACATGAAAAATACAAAATGTTTATATTTGTTATTTGAAAAATTATTATCAATATGTTGAATAACACACAAGACATGCATGAAACATAAATGTAAAGCACTCAATTCATCTCGTCATGAAAAAGATCGTGTAAATAGTTGAAAAAGATTCAACACAATCCAAACAAGATTCGTACTTATTCGTGAACCCATTTATACTACTTACTTGAAAAATAGGTGATCAATTACATATTTAGAGTTAAATAATTGAAAAACAACGTGCTATGTGGTGAAAAACACACAATAAATATACTGTAAACACAATATATAGAAATTTAAATGTTACCTTTATCAATGAATAAGTCCTTATAGTTTGGTGAAAACAATTCAAATTTGTATGAAATACGTTGAAATACTAAATAATTCAGAAAATCTATTATGATGAACAATGCAGAATAGATACATGAAAAAAACATTACATAACAATTCACATGTTTATCCTATTAATGAAAAAGTCCTTATAGTTAGATGAAAAAGACTCAATTAAAGTGTTAGATACGTATTTTGAACTAAAGCATTGCAAAACAACTGTGTACACCATGAAAAATACATGACAGATTAGTGAAATCAAAGAACAAACCTTCATATTTGCGTTTGTTGGAGCTCTTTGGAATAGGTGATCTAGCCATATGATTACTTGCAATATGATCTTGATTTCTATCAAAATGACAAGCAAAATCACCAATACAATTGGAAATTACCAAAAAACACAATTTCTCATGCTAAATTCACATGAGATGATGCATGTAGCGAAACTAAAACCCTAATAAAAAATGAAATACCCAAATCTCACATCAAATTGTCTGAATCATGCAAAATAAAGACCATATCGTCTCAACAAAACCCTAATCGTATTCTATTTGCACTTGTTTTCAAACACACAACCAATTTTAGGGGAACGATATTCAAAAAAAACCTCAATCGCATCAACGATTCACGTGCTTGAAATCGAGTGAAATATATTAAAACTTAAAACTAACAATTCACTTGCCTGAAATCTGGTTTTGTGGAACAACTTCAGCAAAAACCGAGCACCTCACCCCCTTCAACCAATTATGAACAGAGGTGTATATACTGGCGATTTCAGAAGAACTTGAAGATGAAAAATGGGGTTGAACGAAGAGATGAAGAAAGAAAGAAATAAATGGTAGAGATTGTGAGAAGAGAGTAACCGTAGGGGAAGATGAATAGAATTGATTTGGAGAGAGAGTGTGTGAGAAAATATGGGAGCAAATCTTGGGTTTTTTCCATAATATGGAAAAAAGATTTTCAAAATCGATTTTAGAAATAATCACGTACATCTCATCTATTGTATGCTTGTACACCTAATTTTCCCCATTATGTGCCGTTGATCTTCATTGATCTAATGACTATAATTAAGAAGCACGTTACACTACAAGAAGAAGACTTACTAGAGCACTATTCTACTAAAATATTCTCAATCTTGTGAAGATCTTTTCCCTTCTAGTAAATATTTATGTGATTTTTGTTTAATCAATGAGAATATTATTGAAAAAATTAGGGTAAAATATGTTAAATGACAAATATTATTGAACAATAGAATCAAGCTAAAACGACAAATATTTATAAACGGGGTATGTAATAGTATTATTGTGATTCCGGTGTGTTCTATATAAGTAAACTCTAGCTAGCTAGGATTAGACCTGCCAATTCGGGTTGTTCAGGTCAGTTTGGATCGGGTCGTTCGGGTCGGGTCCGTTCGGGTCAAACAGTCATTTCGGGTCTTGTTCGGTTCGGGTTCGGTTCGAGTTCGGGTCTAGTTCGGGTTCGGGTCGTTTCGGATCGTAATATTTCGGATTAGTTCGGGTTCGGGTCATTTCGGATCAGATGTTGTTCGGATCGGATGTTGTTCGGTTTTGGGTCTAGTTCGGTTCGGGTCCTTTTCAGATTGCTTCGAATAGGATCATTTCGGATCGGGTCAATTCGGATTTGGGTGTTATTAACAAAAACCCAATCAACCGGTAGGTTTTGTACACATGATTTTTATTTAAAATTTTAAATAGTGTTATTTCATTTTTGTATATTTATGTTATGTATACGGTTAAAATAATTTATCAGGCTTATCTTGTATGATAAATCATTAATTATATTGGATAACATATTATTGACACATTCAAGACATATTTATATTTTTTAACACGCGTATCAATTTAACTGTGCTAATTATTGTCAGATCCGGCTAATTACCCGGTTCAACCGGTTAGATGGAGCAGGGCCCCCAAATAATTGCGGCCCCCAAATAATTGGGGCCCCCGATATATCATATGGTTTAAGTAAGATTTAGGGATACAACTTGGCTTGGTGGTAGGGGTGAACAAAAATATCCGATTCGTCAATCCGATCGGCCGATCCGGCCGATCCGATCCGATAAAATTCAGATAATTTAGATAGTTATATCTTTTTTTTATTCATAACTTTTCTTATTTTTAATAATATAATTTGAAAAAGAGTACTAAAACGGATCATTTGGATATCCAAAATATCCAGTCCCGGATATCCGATCCAAACGGATATTTCTTGCCGAATATCCGGTTAATAACGGATCGGATACGGATCCCTAAGTTTGACCCAAAAAAAAATCGGATATCCGCTATTTCGGATCGGATAATTCGTTTGCTCACCCCTACTTTGTGGTGTAGACTATAGAGTTTAGAAATGTTGTAAATGATCGGCTGATTGAAACTCCATCTCTCTTTTTTTTCATTTGTTTTATTTTCTTATTGTTGGATCGTAAGTCTGTTAGTGAAGGCGTCCTTAACTGGGTTAAGGGAGTCCTTAGGTGCAGTGGAAATTTGACTTAACAGGAAACGCAATGAGATAATGGACACAAGTATTTATAGAGGAACCCCACTAAGACCAACTAGTCTTATGGGTAAACCTCTACCTCCGCTTGAAGGATTTTCAATAGCCGTCCTTATCTTATTAAGAGAGAGTCCTTACAACTTAGGCGAGTCGTTACACTTCACTGAGCTAAGCGTCCGTCCTTAGCCTCACTAGTAACACTCCTTCCACCTAACAAAGTAACCTAACTCTCTCAGCTATAAGGAAGCTATCACACACGTCTTTCACGGTTCGTTGTGAAAGACAAACTACAACTCTAACAATTTTGTGGTTTGTTTTGGATTTGATGTGGTTGGACTTTCTTTCTCTTGCTTCAAGCTCACTTGATCTTCTTGATCTTCGTTCGTGTTCTTGAATGCTTCGGGAGAGCTTGAGAGAAAGTCTTCAAAGTCCACGCCGCTATGCATACCCCTTGGGGGGTATTTATAGCGGAAGTGGTTCTTGTCCTCTAGCGTCCTCTGATGCTTGGCAGGATCCTTGATCTTCCATCAACGGTGCGATGGGCATCTTGAGGAAGTCAACTCTGTTGACGCTTGGGAAGCCTCCGCGTGGATTGGGGACCATCGCTGGGAAAGCGACATCTTTGGAGTTGTCTACATGTGCCCAGACAAGGGAAGCTTCCTTCTGAGGACTACGGCCGAACGTGATGTAATCATGTTGGGGCGGCCTTGATTTGAATTTGAACTTCGTCCGTATTTTGGCGCGCGTCCCTTCTTGATGAGGACGCCGTCCTATCTGTGCAGGAACTTCGCCATTTACGTTCAGCTTTGGAAGTTCTGATGACGTGCGTCCCTACAGCTTAGGGACTGCCGTTCACTTGTTGTCCTTTTCGATCATGTGCGTCCACTGGACCTTCCTCAGATCAACACTTGGACAACTTGTTAAATACATTTGAGTTTGTCATTATCAAAACAAGGGACGATCATTATTGGTTTGGATATTAATAACTGACGTCCTTAATATCGTCCCAACAATTTCCCCCTTTTTGATGATGACAAACTCCTTTAAACAATGCACACATGAAGTAAAGCTTTTAGCATGAGGGACTACACTTTGATTTTCTTTTTCAGTTTAGGTTGGCATGCAACACATTCTTTTTAAGTGCGTCCTATCTTATTCTTAACTAGCGTCCTTTGGACTTGGCCGAAATTTCCCCTAAACACATGCTTTCTATGACAACTAAAAAAAAATCACATCTCTGCAAAACTATACTTCCCCCTTTTGGCATCATCGAAAAGGAGAACAAGTTGAAAAGCATGCAAGGACAAAGTCATAACTACAGAAAGGAACGCTTAGAAAAAATGAATCACAGATGTAATGAACGACATTCATAAAGCAATAGAAGTACGATCATTACAGACATTCAAGCACATAGTTCAAAATGGGGACGGCGTCCCAATGTCTTATCAAAAACCAATGAAAAGATAAATTGTTTCAGGGGTTGAAAGAGGGAGGGTGATCATTTGCGTGGACGCTTGCCAAGGGCCTTGAGGTGTTGCTCCTGAAGATGGTTGTTCTGTGCGAGGAGCTCGTTGTTGCGCTCAAGAAGTTCTGTGTGGGTGTGGAGAGTGTCGTGAACCTGCTGAATTAGATCAATCATCATACACTGGTTCTCGATCATCATGCCCATCTGATACTTCTCGGAGTGCTTCTCGACCTCATCAGGGACGCTCATACCATCGAGCTCATCTTCTTCTTCAGCAGCGTCCTCAGCTGGCGTCCCAACTACTTGAAGATTTTCAGCCTCTGGATCACTCTCAGCTCTTTTAGCAGCAGCAGCAGCCTTAGCTTTCCTCTGGGCTTCCTTTTGCTCTTTCTCCAGCTGCCTCTTCACCGATGGGAGCGGCTCATCACACCTCAATTTGCCAACCGGAGGAAGTGTGATTTGCCTGACGTCCCAATGAATCCCGAAGGTCCGTTCTGTTTTAGGGACGTAGAGGCCTTGCTGCGTCATTATCTGCTTAACCAGGCCGGGAAAGGGAAGAGAGTGTCTGCCGCCTGTGCACTTGCCCATGTGCTCCAAGATAACCCGCGGCAAATTTAATGGCTTCCGTTCTAAGAAGGCGTCCAGCAACATACTGTCAGTGATCTGGACTATCGACTTCATTTCTTGGCGGGGGACGACCATGCGCACAATGAAGTGATGCGCAAGGACGCCCGTCTTGGAGAGACAGTGAGCGACCCTATCCCTAGCAACTGGTTGTCTCCCGTTGAAAATGCGATTGAAGATCTCTTCTTGGGAGAAACGACCAAAGTTCTTGTTGGGAAGGTCGTGCATAGCATCTGGTGGAGAGGGACGCAGGCCTAGCATTCGGCGGACGGTACCCTCAGCAATTGAGTATTCGTCCCCGTCAATTTCGAACGTCCCCTGAGGCTTCCCGTTTACTTTTGATATTTCAAATTTGGAGTAGAAACGGAGAACCTGATCGGGGTCAACTTCCGCGGCCTCAGCGCCTAGGTGCGTCCATCCCTGGAACTCAAGCAATTCCAAGAACTCATGGCGCTGGTTCTCTTCCAGGAATTGGGCTGTGAAGAGGAGCAGTGACAGAATTTTCTTCAGGCGTTTCTGCTTACTGCCGTTGCTCACAATTATTTCATCACCAGCGTCTTCTTCATCGCCCTCCCCTTCCTCGTCCTCAGGATCCTCATCTTGGTGAGGAGCGTCCTCTTCTTCTGAGGCCTCTTCCCCTTGCTCATGGGACTCGACCATTTCAGTGTCCTCAGCAGCAGACGCCTGTTCTGTAGGAGGCGCGTCCACTGCTAGAGTCCGTGCCAAGGACCCTGTAGGGACGTTTGAAGGAGGCGTCCTTTGGACTTTAGCAGTTTCCTCAACAGCCTGAGCGGGCGGAGGAGGAGGAGGAGTTGAAGCTCTGGGAGGAGAGGGAGAGGGTGTTCTTATCTTGGCCTTAGTGGGGGCAGATGAGGAGCTTGGCGGAGCCATAGAGATAGGCTTTACCTTGAGCGGAGCAGGGGGAGGAGGCGGCTGCTTTGCAGGAGAGTCCTCAAGAGTAATAACTGTTGGTACAGCGTCCTTGGCCGGGACCTGTACTTGAGGAGCGTCCTTTATGGCCTTTGGCATTGGTTTGGCCAAGTCCGCCTCTATTTCCGCATCCAGCGGGTCCACAACAGCTACAGAGGCAGTAGTAGCGTCCTCTACCCTTGGTGGAGGAGGAGGGAGTCGTGGGACTTCCTGTAGGCTCTGTTGGATCGTCGCAGCAATGACGTCCTTCTCTGCCTGCTCTTGCCTGGCCTTCTCCTCTTGTTCTATTTGTAGTTCGGAGAGGCGTATGGCTACCATCTGTTGCTCTGTGACGCCCTCAAGCTCAGCGGACGTCTTCAATCGTCGCTTTGGGGCGGGAGGCGGGGAGGAAGGGATTGGTTTTGATTGGGAGGAGGAGGGAGGCCCTTTTGCTTGTTGTTTGGAAGGAGAGGGGGAGGAAGGCCGCTTACGCTTTTGAGAAGGAACGGAGCCCGCCGGAGCCACTACGAACTCCATGATGTCTGGGAGGAGTTTGGCGAGCTCGTCCACAGTCCCTCCAAACGAGTAAGAGATTATGCCTGGCCCAATGAAGGGAGGGTTGGTATGGTTGGTTTCTTTGAGGCGAGGCTGGACGTAAGTGATCATGAAGTAGTGGAGAAGGCGTTGGATTTTGGGGGGGTGGTCATGTGCGGACGCCCGTAGGCAAATGTTAGCGAGCGTCCGTGGCTCTTTCTCTAGCCAGTCCTCAATTAGAGGGTCGAGAGGAGGACGGCGCTTTGGTTGGGTGGGGAGGCGAAAGACGGCGCCTTTGGCGATATTATCTGGTTCAAGCTCTGGTTTGAAGGGCTTTTCAAGGAATGAAAATCGTTTTTGGGCAGGTTTGGATTGGGAACGGGAGAGTTGGGCTTTTTGTGGAGGAGGTTGGGAGCGTTGTGGTTGTGGAGGGGTGTTGGAGTGGCGGCGTTGGGAAGTTTGAGAAGAAGAATGGTGGCGAGGGGGTTCTTGGCGCCCAGTAGGTCGCCCTCTCGAGTCCATGAGTGACCGGCCTTTCACCGGAGGAGACCTCGAGGAGCTAGGGTTTTTCGCCGGAGAAGACGAAGAAGGGTTCTTGGTGGCTCTAGTGTTGACCATTTGAGAGAATGGTTTATATAGATGAAGATTAGGGTTGAGAGGGGGATTTCGGGATCTGGGTTTGAGAGTTTGAGAATTTGAGAGTTTGCCAAATTTGTGTAAACAGCAGAGGAGCGAAGAAGTGTTTTCTGGGTGCACAGATGCATATTTATAGGAAGAAGACGAAGTTGGACAGGCAGGGGTAACAGGGTCTTTACACTTGGTTTCCTCCACCCGCCTTTCCACACGTGGCTTTCTTCTTTGCTAAGAAACACAGCTGTTGGGCACTGTGTGCGCATATCCCGAGATCTTCGCTGAATCTTCTCTAAGACGGTTCACCTTCCCATTTTCAAAAATTCAAACTTCTCATATCTGCAAAGGATTCTGACCTGGCGTCCTTTCAACACATAACACTTCACTACTCTGAACTGAACCACGGCGTCCCAAACACTGGTCACAACCTCTGAACTTAGAACTCTGTACAGATTGTTCTCAGCTCTTAACACGCGTCCCGTTGATCACTTAGAACCATTTTTGAAAATCAAGCAAGTACATCCCGTAAAGATAAAACAAAGAACGCTCATAGGACGCGTTTGCAAGATTCTCGGCTTGGGTAAGCTTAGAGTTCCCATCATTTCGGCTTATAATGAGGGTAGTTTGATCAGGGATACTCTTGAGATGAAAAGCGAAATAAATAGCGTTCAAAACACAAGCGAAACACATGTCTTAGACTAGCGTCCTTTAAAGATGACTTTAAATGAATAACACACTTTAAAACAAGTTCTCAACAAAACATAGCCAATCATGGAGGGAATAATAGAACGGGACTTGATCATTTAGAAGTTATCATCCCTAAAAGCAACCGGAGGTGCTCGAAGGGACGTCTATCAAGTGCTTTTGTGAAAATATCGGCCACTTGGTCCTCAGTCCTAACATGATCTACCTTAATTAATCCAAGTTCAACATTATCACGAAGAAAGTGATGTCTTATATGAATATGCTTCGTCCTAGAATGATGAACAGGATTTTTGGCAATACTTATAGCACTGGTGTTATCACACAAGATAGGGACTGTGTTGAGGAACGTACCATAATCTTCAAGTTGGTACTTGATCCATAGAACTTGTGAACAGCACGAAGCGGCGGCAACGTACTCAGCTTCCGCGGTTGAGAGTGCCACGGAGTTTTGCTTTTTGGATCCCCAAGATACAAGGCATGAGCCAAGGAATTGTGCCATGCCGGATGTGCTCTTCCTATCCACCACATGGCCAGCGTAATCTGCGTCAGAGTACGCTACCAGGTTTAGGGACGTTCTTTTGGGATACCATAGGCATAGGTCATCTCGTCCCTTGAGATATCTGAAGATTCTCTTGACCTCTTGCATGTGGGACTCCTTTGGATTTGCTTGGAAACGAGCACACAAGCACACAGCGAACATGATGTCGGGACGACTTGCCGTCAGGTATAGCAAGGACCCTATCATTCCTCTGTAGAGCTTTTGATCTACACTCTTGCCTTCTTCATCAGCATAAAGGCGAGTGTTGGGGGAGATGGGAGTATCAATGGATTTTGAACAGTTCATTCCATACTTCTCGAGCATTTCACGGATGTATTTTTGTTGGTGAATGCGCGTCCCATCTTTGAGCTGGGTGATTTGGAGTCCCAAGAAGAAGTTGAGTTCTCCTATGAGGGACATCTCAAACTCACTACTCATCAAGTTCTTGAATTCCTCTACAAGTCTCATGTTAGTGCTTCCAAAGACTATGTCATCGACATAGACTTGGACAATCCAAACATCTTTAAGGACTTTCTTTAGGAATAGTGTTTTATCAATGTTACCTCGTGTGTACCCGTTGGACAAGAGAAAGGACGCAAACCTATCGTACCATGCACGAGGGGCTTGCTTGAGTCCATAGAGTGCCTTGTCCAAGAAGTACACATGATCAGGGTGATCAGCGTCCTCAAATCCTGGAGGTTGAGCGACGTACACTTCTTCTTTAAGCTTGCCATTGAGAAAGGCTCTCTTGACATCCATTTGAAATAGCTTGAACCCCTTGTGAGCAGCGTAGGCAATGAGGAGGCGAATGGCTTCAATTCTAGCGACAGGAGCGAAGGTCTCATCATAATCGATCCCTTCCTCTTGCCTATAGCCTTGAGCCACAAGCCTTGCTTTGTTCCTTGATACGCGGCCACTTTCGTCAAGCTTGTTTCTATAGACCCACCTCGTCCCTATTATGTTTTTGTTTCTCGGTCTAGGGACGAGGGTCCAAACTTTGTTCCTCTCGAATTGATTTAGTTCTTCTTGCATGGCTTGAATCCAATCAGCGTCCTGGAGTGCTTCCTTTATGTTCTTAGGTTCAACTAAGGACACAAAGGCGTTGAAGGCACAAAACGCTATGTTGGCGTTGAGGGACTGATTCACAGCTGATCTTGTTTGGACTCCTTTTGAGATGTCTGAGATGATTTGATCTGTTGAATGAAGTCTTGAAAGGTTGGATCCCCTATGGGTAGCGTCCCTGGCAGGGGTACACCTAGGGTCCGGCCAATCAGACTCATCAGAGTCAAATCCGTCTTCTTCATTTGTCGGCTCAGTGTAATCCCCCTCAGTTGGAGCGTCCACACTGTGTCTTTCTCCTTGTTGACTTGATTCACCGGCCTCAACTTGGTTTAGCGACCAAGTTTGAGAAGGCTCTTGTTGTTCACTAGGAACTCCCATTGAAACCTCATCGCGAGACTCAGGGGCGTTCCCAGGAACATAATATTTGACAGAGGAGCCTCTTGGTTCTTCTTCGTCATCTTCATCATCGTCCCTAGGAGAGGGGCGACATTCCTTCCTTCTTGGTTCTTTCTTGAGAGAAGCATTTTCTTTAAATACTACGTGGATACTTTCCTCAAGCTTAAGAGTCCGTTTGTTGAAGACTCTATAGGCTTTGCTTGTGAGGGAGTACCCAAGAAATATTCCTTCATCACTCCTAGCATCAAATTTGCCAATGTTGTCTTTGCCGTTGTTGTGAATGAAACATTTACATCCAAAGACTTTGAGGTGTGAAATGTTTGGCATTCTTCCATTCAAGAGCTCATAGGACGTCTTTTTGAGCAATGGACGAATCATAGCTCGATTGACAATGTAGGTTGCGGTGGCAACGGCTTCTGCCCAGAAGTGTTTGGGGACGCCACTAGCCAAAAGCATCGTCCTTGCCATATCTTCTAGCGTCCTATTATTTCTTTCAACAACACCATTTTGCTGAGGAGTTCGAGGAGAAGAGAAGTTGTGGGAGACTCCTTGTTGGTCACAGAAGTCAAGGAACTTTGAGTTTTTAAACTCCGTTCCATGATCTGACCTTAGAGCTTTCAAGCTCGTCCCAAGAGTAAACCTCACTAAGACCTTAGGTGCAGCGGAAATTAGACTTAACAGGAAACGCAATGAGATAATGGACACAAGTATTTATAGAGGAACCCCACTAAGACCAACTAGTCTTATGGGTAAACCTCTACCTCCGCTTGGAGGATTTTCAATAGCCGTCCTTATCTTATTAAGAGAGAGTCCTTACAACTTAGGCGAGTCGTTACACTTCACTGAGCTAAGCGTCCGTCCTTAGCCTCACTAGTAACACTCCTTCCACCTAACAAAGTAACCTAACTCTCTTAGCTATAAGGAAGCTATCACACACGTCTTTCACGGTTCGTTGTGAAAGACAAACTACAACTCTAACAATTTTGTGGTTTGTTTTGGATTTGATGTGGTTGGACTTTCTTTCTCTTGCTTCAAGCTCACTTGATCTTCTTGATCTTCGTTCGTGTTCTTGAATGCTTCGGGAGAGCTTGAGAGAAAGTCTTCAAAGTCCACGCCGCTATGCAATACCCCTTGGGGGGTATTTATAGCGGAAGTGGTTCTTGTCCTCTAGCGTCCTCTGATGCTTGGCAGGATCCTTGATCTTCTATCAACGGTGCGATGGGCATCTTGAGGAAGTCAACTCTGTTGACGCTTGGGAAGCCTCCGCGTGGATAGGGGACCATCGCTGGGAAAGCGACATCTTTGGAGTTGTCTACACGTGCCCAGACAAGGGAAGCTTCCTTCTGAGGACTACGGCCGAACGTGATGTAATCATGTTGGGGTGGCCTTGATTTGAATTTGAACTTCGTCCGTATTTTGGCGCGCGTCCCTTCTTGATGAGGACGCCGTCCTATCTGCGCAGGAACTTCGCCATTTACGTTCAGCTTTGGAAGTTCTGATGACGTGCGTCCCTACAGCTTAGGGACTGCTGTTCACTTGTTGTCCTTTTCGCTCATGTGCGTCCACTGGACCTTCCTGAGATCAACACTTGGACAACTTGTTAAATACATTTGAGTTTGTCATTATCAAAACAAGGGACGATCATTATTGGTTTGGATATTAATGACTGGCGTCCTTAATATCGTCCCAACACTTATTGCGTGGGTAATTGTCTCATTAAGCCCTAAAGTTTTCTTCTTTCACCCATATTCTACTTGTTTAATCATTAGAACTTGTGTTTGATAAGTGAAACGTTTAAGACTCATTTTGGTTGCTAATAAAATTGTAGATGTACTTGTTCGGTCTTTTGCTATACATTGTCTGTGTGCACCACCATTCCAATATTCTTATCATCATTTTTTAATTTTTAATTATATTTTTAATAGTATATCTACTCTTAAGATTTAGTTTACATGATTTCGGGTCATTTCGGATCGGGTCATTTCGGATCGGGTCATTTCGGGTCAGAATTAGTTCGGGTCGTTTTGGATCGGGTCGTTTTGGATCGGGTCATTTCGGATCGGGTTATTTCGGGTCAAGTTTAGTTTGGGTCAGTTTGGTTCGGGTCAGTTTCAGTTCGGGTCGGGTTTAGTTCGGGTCTGAGTCATGTTCAGATGGTTCATTTTTCGTTGTTCGGGTCAAATTTCGGGTTCGGATCGGGTCAGTTCGGTTCAGGTTTCGGGTTGAGGTTACTTTCTGCCGGGTCTAGCTAGGATGCAATCCCCTCTTATCCTTATGCATTAATTATATAGAGCCTTCTAGCTCCAATTCGTACGTTAGTTAATTAGTCAAGTAGTATACATGTATGAAATTTATGAGATTTACGAGTCTAGTTAATCTATTCTTTTTTGGTATAATCTAATTAATGTATTTTTGAATCATTGTGTTGTTTATTGAATTATTTGCCAGAGTAGGGAAGAAGAAACCCACGTGGGGAGTGTTAGCTCCACAATTTTAGGGTGTTTGTCTTTGAATATTAAAAGGGGTTTATAGATCTCCAAATCCTTGCCCTCAATTTTGGGGAAGCGTCAGTGTAGCAATTATAGGGTGACCCTTAGCGAGTTAGCGTCACTAACCCTTTTGTCCCATCCATTACATTTCCAGTTTTCTAGTAATAAATTAGCGTACAAATCACACATCCTTTGCTAAGTTTACACAACTATAACAATAAATCTTATACAATAAAGTAGCAGTCGTAAGTCTAATGGTTTTTTCTATATTAAAAAATAGAGATAAATAAAATTTACCAGTTATCACCCATTTTTCTTTTGAGTTTGAAAATTTTAAAAAAATAAACCAACTTTTTGTGTTTGCCCTCGTGACCAATAAACTGAAAAAATATTTCAATTGTAAGGTTCGATTTTGCCGACAAGCTCTCGATGTCGCCTCAGACCACTTAACCGAGTTAGTTTGTCTTATCCTTATCGGAATTACTGGTGTTAAAATTCGAATGGACCTTGGGTTTGAGATTAAAACTCGTTTTTTCGTAACATATTTTTTTAGTTTTTGACAACAATTGAAACATATATGTAATTTGGCAGGGTGATTGTTGTAGAACCAAATGGTAAATGTTATGATGGAGGCAGAGTTTAACATTTGTGTTGTCGAGATCACAAGGAGATGAAAGGATGTGTCTTATGAATTTGTATTTTGCGGTATAATCAGTTTTTGCCTGACTTGGTAACTTGTTGTGGCGTGCAATTGATGTTTTTTTGCTGCTATAGTGCACAATTTATGTCCAAGTACAATTTTGATTTTTGTGTTGTTATGGTTGGGGTGCAATGGACTATCTTTTGCCTAGATGGAAGGTGTGCATTTTATTGTTTTAGTTGCATTTCAACTATGTGTAGTGTCCATATTATGTGTAACCTCCATAAAATTTCATTTACAGTTGGTCATAACATAAGCAACTAAATATAAAATACAGGGAAGTTGAATGTACACTCCAACATCTTACATAAGAGAAGAACATATGAAGGCAGTTTCAGGTTATCCATGGCATAACTAAACTAGGATTGTCCAACGGTCCAGGTCGCCGTAACTTAGACCCACTCGACCCGTAATTTACGAATTGGGTCACTTGTGATATCATTTCCATTTATGGGTCAACTTATAAAACCCGTAAATCTAAAAAAAATAATTGTGTAATGTTACTATTATTGCTTCGACTTTGTATGTTAGTAGTGTTGAATTATCACCTATGGATTGTGATTTTGTTTTTATTTTGCTTTGTCAGACACATTTTCATAACTTTATTGCATTAGATATTAGTAAAGTAGTATTGTACAACCACAAGTTTATTTTTTAAAGTGTGAAAAACAACATCGTTAAGTATAATTATAAAATCGTGTCAAACGGGTTTACGGGTCATCCCATGAACCAACCCGTAAGTTGACCAATTTGACACTAAAACCCATTTGACCAGGTCAACCCTCGACTGACCCATAAAACCCGTAACTTGTAAACCGGGTTACGGGGCGGGTCTCATGTCACATTTTCTCAAGTTACGCGTCAACGGGTCGACCCATGACCCGTAAACTGGGTTACGGGCCAGGTCGACCCGTTGGATAGCCCTAAACTAAATAGGACAATGCTCTTAGTTTAGCTCGTAGGATAAAATCATGCTCATGTAAACACATCTTAGCTTTTCCAACTACTTATTGACATGTTTTTTGCCCTCATCCATGTGGTCCTAGTCACCTAACTGATAGGCCCACTCATCCACACCATTTCCTATACACGTATGCATCTGGTACATGTGGAATATTCCTCTTTTTCGATCTAATAAATCGTAAATTATTGGCAAAGGTGGTCGTGGCCATATGAGCTTGTAGAAAGCGCTCATTAGCAGTCTCCACAATATGTATCGAATAAGGTGAGGCAAAGGACTTCTTAAATCACGAACAAATAGCAATGCTCTAAGTCCAAACACAAGATATAAACTAACCACTCGTTTAGCACATCGAATCATTTACAATATGGTTGTTGGCCCACGAACAACATCAACCAGGTCAACCTTTGGGTGCCTTACATTTACATAGGCACAATACAGATGCATTTGCATATAGAAGGGGAAACACCACTGTTTGGAAGCATGTGTGACTCATTAATATTAACATGATAAAAAATAGTATTGCTGATGAAAAATAAGTACTTGTACTAGTAAAGAAAATGGAGCAGTAATTATACCCCTTCGAGGATATGTTTACTAGATCAACTTGAGCAACACTTATGTTATTTATTTGTAGTTGTCGATTGCTATCCCGTTCTAAAAATATGAACAACAAACACCGAAGGGCATGTAATTTGCACTGCCTAGACTGTGCATTTCACATCATATAGTGTCACATGCACCCCTTATAGTGTAATGTTGCATAACTATAGGGCGTGCAATTTGCACTGTTTATACTGTGCATTGCACAAATAATTCAAGGTTTGATTCATATGGTTGTTATAGTTGTGTAGTATTATCCACGACTAAGAAGCAAGGGAAAACCTAATGAATTCATAGTATTATTTAAGAATACTCATTACCATATTCACTTGGTCTTGCGAAGTGGTCTTGTTGACTCGACGCCCATGATGTCTTTACCCTCACTAAGATGATGCACAACTCCCTCTGAGTTTACAGAATAAGTAGTTTCAGCCCATCTTGTGAGGTTCCTCATCATCAAGCTTGGAGGGACCCTTGACTCAGGCAAAATCGTTGTACCCAAAATCAAAGATAACCCAAACACACAAACTAAGTATAGTGAGCAAGTATGGGATCAAACCCAAGAGAACTTGAGGTATCTAATCTAATATTTGCATCAACCAAGAACAAAAGGGGGATTTTATGGAAGAGTTTCAATCACCAAAGTAAGAAAACAAGTCGACAGCTTCACAAAATCAATCAAATTACTAAAGACAGGTTCATTTAACAAATCCACTTTAAAAGAGTCGTTTGATCATTGATTCACACACAATTCCTTTTAATCCAATGGTTAATTCCAATCCTAATCTTTACTAATTTCTAGTCCACGGTCCAGGAAATACTTAATAATGACAGAGGACGCTCAAATCAATATTAGCATTATGAACAAGGATAAATAGGATGCATGCAAGAGAAATCAAGCTACGAATCAATTTCACAAGCAAACAATCAATTCTCTTCTTAAACCTAGTTGCATAGACACAGATGTAGGTTCTAAGTTGTTTTCACAAAATAGGTTTGTCCACGGTCCAAACCCGTTCCAACAATAGAAGATCAATCAATTCAATAGGTTAATTACTCCTAGAGAAACAATAAATAATCATGTAATTAAGCACAAGAGAATCAATAATAACTAAAGGAGTAGGAAAAGGATTTAGAATCTCACAAACTCATCAATTAAAGCTTCATTGATGAACAAAACCCTGGAGAGGTTTAGTTCTCCATAGCTCTCATAAAACTCAAGTCTTCAAAACAAAGGTCCAAGATTCTCAACAAAACAAGTTTCAATCCCTTAAATATGTCTTGGGACGAAAGTAATATCCAAAAATAAAACAAAGCATTAAAAACGGCCCAAAGATAGGAATATGCGGCTCACTGAGTTCAGTAGCACCGCGACTGCGCCATCACTTCCGCGCCCGCGGTCCACACCTGGTCAACGATCCTCAAGCAGCTTCTACCGCGACCGCGGTTCGTGCACCGCGCCCGCGGCCTTCGGGTCTTCACTTCTCCGCTTTTGTTGAGATGCCGCGACCGCGTCTTGCCATCTACGACCACGGAAACCTTGCAGCGACGAACTTCTTGAAAATCTTCAAATAACCAACTTCTGTGTCTTCGGCCATGATGCAACACTTAAGCCTAAACTTAGCCTAAAACACTCAAAAGCTTCCTTTAAATTACCAAGATAAGGCATACAAAAGATGGCGAATTGTTGGATCGTTAGTACTGAGGGACGTCCTTTAATTTGGTAAAGGCGTCCTTAGGTTAGGCGTCCCTACGAGGAGTAGGGGCGTCCTTGAGTAATGCAGCGGAAATTAAGTACTAAACAGATAATAGATGAACGCAGAGAATTATAGCGGAACCACTCAAGACCAAGTAGTCCTTGAGTGTAAACCTCTACCTCCTTGGAGGATTTTTGAATAGTTCTTTCCTTTCTATTGAACGTCCTTACAGTTGTACTGACGAGTCTTTACAGTTCTCTGGCACTTAGCTTTTCCCTAAGTCCACTAGTAAAGGACTCCTCTAAGCCTACAACTTAAGCGAGTTCAATCTACTAAAGGACTCTATTCCCACGTTTTGCAGTACTTCGCAGAACTCTCTTTCTCTCTTTTTGGGTTTTCTCTTACAAACTGTTTTTGTGATTTGGTTACAAGTCTCACTCGATCTAACACAAGTTCTAGCACTGTTCTTGAGTTCTTGAGATAGTTATTCGTGTTCTTGAGTGAGTCGCTTTCTCTTTGATTCTCTCTAAATATTCCTGAAAGCGTTGACGTCACAATAAATGCCTTGGGGCTATTTATAGGACTTGGGAAGGGCGTCTTTTCATTGGGACGATCATGCCCGTCATGGACGTTGCTACAGGATCTTCCTCCACGTAGTAGGGCGGTGATGAGGAAGCTTCCTGTATCCAGCTGTGTGTGTTGTACTCCGCTACAGGATCGGCCGCCACGTGTTGATGGACTCTGCAACAGGATCGTCCGCCACGTAGTGTTGGACTCCGCTACAGGATCGGTCTCCACGTGTCCTTGGATGATCAAATGTTGTCGGGTGATGTCATCCTGTCGGCTAGTGAGTAAGGACTCCTTTCTTGCGTTCCTACTTGCTTAGGACTCCGTCCTTACTCAAGTAGTCTCTGGCTTGTCCTTACTTCCTGTTAGCTAGCGTTCCTAAGCTTATGGGACGCCCATACACACTTGTTGTCCTTTTGGTCACTGGCGTTCCTGAACACTTGGACAACTTTATTAGAATCAAAGTGAGTTTGTCATATCAAAACTAAGGGACGGTTGTGTGGAACACTAACAAGTACGCAAGCGTTCTTGATAGCGTCCCAACAATTTCTCCCTTTTTGATGATGACAAACTCTTCAACAAAATAGTTTTGACATTGGAACTTAGTATGCATGAAAACTTATAAGCGTCCTCTAACACTTAGAGAGATTTTAATGTACACAAGTTTTCAATCTTTGATTCTCTAGCTTTTGGATTTTAAGGAAAGAGTTGCGTCCTAGAAAAGATTTTCTAAGCGTTCTCTTTTATTCTTGCATGAGCAGCGTTCCTTAGACTTTTCACTTAATAGTTCCCCCTTAACACTTGCTTATTCTAGATAACTATTTTATAGCGCATCTCTGCAAAACTACACTTCCCCCTTTTGGCATCATCGAAAAGGATAACAAGTGATAAGGACGTTAGCACAAACACATAACTAAAAGCAGTGGAACGCTTAAACAAACATATGCAAGCAAACAGTGGAATTGCCATTCAAACAAAAGTAGAGTTATTACAAGCCAAGATCATAGTGTTTGAAGTTCAAAAGAAGCAAAGGCAAAATAATAGGGGATTAAAAGGGGTGGTGGCAATCACTGAGAACGGCTGTTGTCTTGATAAAACTTGAGCAATTGCTCTTGAACTTCAGCAGCCTTGGAGAACGCAGATGACAAGTCCTTTAAGGAAGAGAAGATGAGGCACTGATTATCCATAATTGCACCCATGAGTTCTGCTGGAAGATGCTGAGAGATGTTTGCAGGAGCAGAACGGGGCAGAGGACCTGAACTCGATGAAGGAGCATCCGTGGGCAGAGCTGGAGAAGAGGGAGTCCCTAAGAGCATTTGATCAAGGGTTGTAAGATCTACTGATCTTGAGGGGACTCTTGAGGCGTGGAATTAAGCCTTGCGGCCTCAGCCTCAGCAGCTAAGCGTTCTTCTTCGGCTTTCAGTCTTGCTGCCTCAGCCTCAACTTCTAACTGTTTCAGAACGGAAGGGAGCTCTTCATTATGCCTTATCTCAACAAGTTCTTCAGAGGGAGCACTCTCATCGTAGGCATCCTGGGACTGCAAGATCGCCTTCACTACACCAGGGTACGGCAAGGCGTGCCTCTTCCTTCCACACTTGGCCATATGTTGCATAGCAATTCTTGCTAAGTTGATTGGGCGACGTTCGAGGATAGCGTCAATTAGGATTATATCGTGTGTTTGCACAATTAAACGCTTTTCCTGCCTTGGAAGAATGGCGCGACAAATGAAGTAGTGGACGATTGCGCCAACTTTGCTCAGAACATGAGCTACCCTGTCAAGTCCCATAGGCCTTTTGCCCTGAAAGATGTGCTCAACCAGAGGCAGTTCTTGATCTGTCGTTTCGAAGCCGCCTTCAGGGAGTGAGCTCAGAGCGTCGGACGGTGGCTTGCGTGGACCTAGACCCAGGAAGGAGCGCATTTGGCGTTCTGTCACTGAAGCTTTCTCACCTTCAATTTTAAAGTGGAGGGAGCCATCTTTTGCCTTGTAGCGCAAATCCCTGTAGAACGCCTTCACCTGTTCTTTGTCAACAGTTGTCGGCGCTGGTCCAACGTTCTGCCATCCTTGGAATTTCAGAAGCTCGAGGAACTCCTGAACTGATTCATCGTCAAAGGAGGCTAGCCACTCTTCAGAGTAAATGAGTGGACTAAGGAGTTTAACGGGCACATCAGCGTTCTTCCTTTTACGCTTGCCCTTGGGGGACTCAGAGTCCTCATCATCATCTGACTCGTCCTCATCTTTATCCGAGTCACTGTCAGCGTCCTCTGTGCCTTGTTCTTTTTCTGCATCGCCACCAGGTGTGGCTTGATCGGCACCGGAGGTCTGACCTTGGGACGTGCCCTCAGCGTCCTGAGCCTCTGTCTGATTTTCTGTTGCTTGCTCAGCGTCCGCGGGGACGTCATGGGATTCTGTTTGGATTGAGGGAGAGGGGTTTTCTTGTGGAGCTTGGGAGGGGTTGAGGATGGGGAGAGATTGGTTGTAGGGTGGGACTTCCTGAGCATCACGCTCGAGCTCTTCAAAAAGAGTTGGCTCGGCGTCCTTTTGAGTGACCTAATGCTCGCCAGCGTCCTCAGGTACTTGTGTTCCAGCGGGAGCATTCTCAACTCCTTCAGCCTCATCATCGGAGTCCCCAACGACATCGATAATAGGGGAGACTCCTACAGGAACTTCTTGAGGCGTTCCTCTCTGGCTGTCGGATGAGCTAGAGGAGGAGGAGGAGGAGATGTGCTCGGGCTCTGTAGCAGCTTGACCCATGAGCACCTTTGGAGATTCGCCAGCTTTGCGGCGTTTGAAGGTGCGCTCAATGGTTGAACGCTTCTCAACGTCCTCTGGTCCACTTTCGGAGGAGGGACGACGAGATCTGGGGGTCTCGGGGTCTTTGGGGGGCGAGATGTGAGCCGGGGCAGAAGGAAAATTTGCCAAATTTAATGGAGAGTGAGTGCGGGGAGGAAAGGGGATTAGGGCATTTGCTTTGGAAGGTTGGGGGGACGGAGGAGGGGTGGGAAGTTGAACGATTGATATTTGTTGAGGGGGAGGAGTGGATTCCTTGGAGAGGTTGGAAGGCCTTTTTGTGGTGCTCGGCCTTTTAGTGGGGGGTTTGGAGGATGGGACGCTAGAAGTCTTGGCCTTTTTGAGGGGCCTAGGGTCGTGAACTTTCTTTGAGCGTCCCTCCTTTAAATGAGAAGGAAACTTATCTACAATCTCCGTTGGTTTTGAAGTGGAGAAGGGTTGGGAAGATTTTGAGAGGGGAGAGGATGGTGCAGGACACTTCAGCAATTTTTTGGTGGTTATTGTGGGGACGGCAGGAGGAGGTGGAGAGGGACTTGGTACACGATTCTTGGTCATTTGAAAGGCTAAGGAGTTCCTTGGATACATAGGGAACTCGGGCAAGACTGCATTATGCAAGTCTGGTATAAGGTCAAGAAGAGGGCCAAGGTTCTCACCTCCGAACTGGGAGAAGAAGAGCACATCGTCCATCCGTCCAGGTAGATCTTTGAAGTTTGTGAGGTGAAGGCTGGGGAGGACGAAGCGTTCAATGAACTTCTCATAATTTCTTGTTCTCACTGCATCGTTCTTTATTTCTGGCAGCTGCATACGTTTTCTGATTAAGTTGTACAGCGTCTTTGGCTTTTTGTTGATGAAGTCCAATAGAGACTCATTGAGAACTATAGGTTTGGGCTTCTCTATGTAGTGGGACTTCACCAGCTTTCGACGCTTCCCGCCGGTTGAAGATCCGGCCACGTTCAACTGTCTTTGAGACATATTTTCAGATGAAGTGTAGAGAGAGAAAGTCGCCGGAGTTTTAGAGAGAAGTCAGAGCAAATTTGAGAGCGAGAAAGTGGTTGAGCGTAATAAATTTGATTGCGACTGTTCTGGCCTTATATAGAGGAAGCGGTGGCACAAATGGTAATTAACACTGTTTTACTGTGCAACACGTGGCAAAACTTCCCCCTTAAGATTTGAGCAAAAGCAACGGTCACTGTTCACACTTTCAAAAGTTCAAAATTCTGACTCTTCAACTGCCCCTCAAAACTGAACTGGCGTCCTTTGCAACAACACTGAGCGTCCTCTCATACTTAGCAAAAATTTTACCTCTTTAAGCAAACTTCTTCAAGCAAACCAACAACCAATTTACCGTTCTTGTGATCACCTTTCGAACCAGTTGAGAACAACGCAAGTACGTCCCGTAAAAGAAAATATGAAGCTCATAGGATGCTTTTGCGGAGTTCTCGGCTAGGGTAAGCTTAGAGTTCCCATCATTTCGGCTTATAATAAGGGTTGGGTGATCAGGGATACTCTTTTCAAGACAAAATAGAGAAAATTTGAATGGCGTTCCAAAGTAGCAAACACATGAAGTTTTAGACTAGCGTCCTTGCAAATATGAATTCAATGCATAACAGTCCTTAAACACTTAGAATCTACAAAACATAGCCAATCATTGAGAGAATAGTAGAACGGGACTTGCTACTTAAAAGTTATCATCCCTAAGAGCAACCTGAGATGCTCAAAGGGACGTCTATCAAGCGCCTTAGTGAAAATATCAGCTATTTGGTCTTCCGTTCTTACATGCTCCATACTAATGAGTCCTAGTTCAACATTATCACGCAAGAAATGATGCCTTATATGAATATGCTTTGTGCGTGAATGAAAAACAGGATTCTTAGAAATTTCAATAGCACTTGTGTTATCACAATGAATGGGTATAGTTTCAAGATTGATACCGTAGTCCTCTAGTTGATATTTGATCCAAATGACTTGTGAACAGCACGAGGCAGCAGCAACGTACTCGGCTTCCGCAGTTGAAAGCGCCACAGAGTTCTGTTTCTTATATCCCCAAGAGACTAGGCATGAACCAAGGAACTGTGCCATTCCTGAAGTGCTTTTCCGATCAATTACATGACCCGCATAATCAGCGTCCGAGTAGCCAACAAGCTTGAAGGACGTCTTCCTGGGGTACCAAAGGCAAAGATCGTCGCGTCCTTTGAGGTAGCGAAAGATCCTCTTGACTTCTTGCATGTGGGACTCCTTTGGATTCGCCTGGAAGCGTGCACACAAGCAAACGGCAAACATAATGTCGGGACGGCTTGCGGTCAAGTAGAGCAAAGAGCCAATCATCCCTCTGTAAAGCTTTTGATCAACGTCCTTTCCCTGTTCATCTGCGTAAAGACGCGAGTTTGGAGAACAAGGAGTTGCAACAGGTTTGGACGTGTTCATCCCGTACTTCTCAAGCATTTCACGGACATATTTTTGTTGGTGAATGCGCGTCCCTTCCTTGAGTTGATTAATTTGAAGTCCCAAGAAGAAATTGAGTTCTCCAATGAGGGACATCTCAAATTCACTACTCATTAAGGACTTGAACTCATCTACAAGCTTCATGTTAGTACTACCAAAGACTATATCATCAACATAGACTTGGGCAATTAAAATGTCCTTGTGAACTTTCTTTATAAACAAAGTTTTATCAATTGAACCTCTAGTGTACCCATGAGACAAAAGAAAGGACGCAAACCTGTCGTACCATGCACGAGGGGCTTGCTTGAGTCCATAGAGCGCTTTGTCCAGGTAGTACACATGATCTGGGTGAGAGGCGTCCTCAAAGCCAGGCGGCTGAGCAACGTACACTTCCTCCTTTAGCTTTCCATTGAGAAAGGCAGTTTTGACGTCCATCTGAAATAACTTGAATCCTTTGTGAGCGGCGAAGGCAATAAGGAGACGAATGGCTTCAATTCTAGCAACAGGAGCAAAGGTCTCATCATAGTCTATGCCTTCCTCTTGCTTGAATCCTTGAGCCACCAGTCTTGCCTTATTTCTTGACACACGTCCACTCTCATCAAGCTTATTTCTGAATACCCATCGCGTCCCTATGATATTTTTGCCTTTGGGACGTGGGACGAGAGTCCAAACTTTGTTCCTTTCAAACTGATTGAGTTCTTCTTGCATTGCTTGAATCCAGTTAGCGTCCTGGAGTGCTTCTTTGATATTCTTCGGTTCCACCATAGAGACAAAGGCATTGAATGCACAAAAAGCTAAATTTGCACTCTGGGACTTGCTTGCAGCTGACCTGGTTTGAACTCCTTGAGAAGGATCAGATACAATTTGAGAAGTTGGGTGGTCCCTAGAGAAATGGGACTCCCTTTGAAACAAATGAGCAAATCTTGGATCAATGTCTCCATCAGAATCATCACTTTCACTTTGAGCATCGTCCTCAATGTGTTCCCCCTCAGAGAGAGCGTCCACATCTTGACTTGATTCAGCTACATCTTGTTGAACTGGGGATTCACTACGAGATGGAACTCCTTGAACAACACTGGGTGCGTCCATTGAGACTTCTTCAGGATTTGGAGATGCGTCCTTAGAGACATAGTATTTTCCAGAAGTCCAATCCTCAGCTTCATCTTCAAAGTCGTCCTGTTGTTGTGACGCAGAGCGTTCTTTCTTACTTGGCTTTTCTTTGTGAGAAGAACGTTCCTTGAACACAACATGAATACTCTCCTCAAGCTTTAGAGTCCTTTTGTTGAAGACTCTATATGCTTTGCTGGTAAGAGAGTACCCAAGGAATATGGCTTCATCACTCCTTGCATCAAACTTTCCAAGTTTTTCTTTATCATTGTTGTGAACAAAACATTTACAACCAAAGACTCTGAGATAATCAATGCGAGGCTTCTTTCCATTCAACAGCTCATAGGACGTCTTCTTTAGCAAAGGACAAATCATGGCACGATTGATGATGTAACACGCTGTAGCAATAGCTTCCGCCCAGAAGTACTTGGGAACGCTATTTGCCAAGAGCATAGTTCTTGCCATATCCTCTAGCGTCCTAATTTTTCTTTCCACAACTCCATTTTGTTGAGGAGTTCTTGGAGCTGAGAAATTGTGAGAAACTCCATGTTGATCACAGTAGGCCAGGAACTCTGAATTTTGGAACTCCGTTCCATGGTCTGATCTTATGGCTTTGAGAGGCGTCTCAAGAGCAACTTCCACTTGTTTGATGAAGACTTTGAACGCATTGAAACAATCTGCTTTTGACACCAAGAAAAGAACCCAAGTGAATCGAGAAAAATCATCTACAAGAACGTAAATGTACCTCTTTCCACCATAGCTCAACGTCTTCATGGGTCCACAAAGATCCATATGAAGCAGTTCCAAAGGCTTCTTTGTGCTTACTTCGTTCTTGGATTTGAAAGACGTTCTTGTTTGCTTCCCTTTAATACAAGCTTCACACTGTTCAACTTTCTCAGGATCAATTCGGGGAAGTCCTTTCACAAGATTTCGCTGATGTAGCTTAAGGATTATGCTTGGTCTAGCATGGCCAAGTCGGCGATGCCAGAGATCAGCGTCCTCCTTTGATGCAGATAGACACAACTCTGATTTAGGTTTGAACTCTTGATTGAAGATATAGATATTGTTGTTGCGAACTCCTTTGAGAACAACTTTGTTGGACTTCTTGTAGATGACTAGGCACTCCTTTGAGTCAAATGTGACTAGATTTTCACCTTGATCATGTAACACCCCAAAATTATCTCGGGAATGCTACACGCCAGTGACCTTGGAATTCACACCCAAAGTCACCCAAGGCTTATACAGTACATAACAATAAAAAGAATAATATCCAAAATTCATAAATAGATCTCAAAACTTATATTGTCTTACAATCCAAAACAGTAAATGTGAATAATTAAAACGAAAGTGCGGAAGTAATCGATAACAAACGATCCTTAGAATAAAAGTATCACATTTATTCTCAACTAAATCCAAATGAAAATAACCTTGAAAGAAATGCTCCAAGTCTTCAACTCACTCCTCTTGAGACTCCAACGGCTCGAATCCTGATGTGCCGTGACGTAAATACGGTTGACACCAGCCGACCATGCGAGGAAAGAAAACGGACGGTTAGTCTTGTGACAGACTAAGCAAATGGGTTTTAGAAAAACGGTTCTTATGGTTAGACTCCACTATTAGTATTGAAACCCGAATGAAAGCCGGTCAATAATCTAATAATGAAGTATCCCCATCGAAGGTAAGAAAGGAAATATGCTCAGGAAGGAAGATAGGACGCCACACGAGGTGGTTCCTTAAGAGAAGTATGCGATTTGTTGGGAACTTATTATTCACACAAGTTTTTGAAAAAAACCTCCGTCGAGTGATTGGGTCTACGACCAACCTCACCGCACAATAATTGTACGAATTCAGATTGGAAAGCAGACTTGGTCAATCGGGAGTAAGAACTGTTTTCCAAGTTGTACTAACCGCCCTGGTTCATTAATTATGTGCATAGGCACTTATCTTACTTACTTTCAAAACGGTACATTCAGGTTGATAGCTTTTAAAATAACGGATTCGACAATGGTCGAAACAAAACGAAGGAGATCTCAAGAATTCAATAACGGCACTAGCTAGGTGCGATCACCCCTCATATTCGGATGAGGCGGCACGGTCATGACCAGGCACTAGGGTATAGGTCCATCCTAATGCAAATATTTTAAAGAGGCGTCCAGGGTCTAACCCACACCCCTAATACTACGCTAAGTCCACATCAAGTCTCAATGGAGACGAAACACATAAGGCCACAACATCGAGACCTAAGTCCAAGTTCTAGCGCAGTCTAGCAATATATACATCCTACATATATAATGAGGTCATTAATGCTATAACAATAAATCCTAGTTCATTTATTAGCACACAAAGTTCCCAACAATATTTAAAACAGTTATGCAAGCGAGAACCGTCCACTTGCCTTGATTCGAAGGCAAAAGAGAAATTTGTCAACGAGGTGAATCCTTACGAACATGGTTCGTTTCCTGTTTCATTAACAACGACAAAATAAATTATAAGAATTTATTTTGGTTTTTCGTTATCTAGGAAAAGGTTGGATTCAAGATATATGCTAAAGATCTTATATGTATATAAATATTTTATTTATTATACATACTCATGTTCTTAATATATATCTTAATCATTATTTCATTCTTGATTTTAATTTCTTAAATATTACATATGTCTTAGCAAAACACTTTTGAAAATCTATTCTTTTAAATTTACCAACACTTAGTCATGGTAAAAATTAAAGGATCAAGAAACAATAATTTTATTTTTATATTCATAAAGTAAAAATACATTCTTTTTGGCTAATTACAATCTACTAGTTAAATTACGATAAAATAGGCTATAATATACATAAAAATTACGTAAATAATAAAAACATCTAAGCTACTTAGAAATACTTAAATCTGTTAGTTTTGAATTTCGTAATTATTTTATTTAATTAAAAATTGTATTCTTTTCTTTAATACTCTATATTGTGATAATTGTTTTCTTTAGGCATCAAAAGTCGAATAAAATATTCAAAAATACTGTATATAGTTCATAAATCATATTTACAGAACATATATAATTTATAGTAATTTATATAATTAATTTAGAATAACATACGAATTTATTTCGAAAATCAGGCTGTGTGTTTAATCGAATTTATTAACCAGCAAAAACGACATTATAATTTATGAAAATTTTATGACAATTAGAAAACTATATGAAGTCGTCATATGAATTTTTGTATGATTTATAAGACACTCTAACTAATTAAAATCGATTTTACAACAGAAGTATGCTGTTCGAAATTTAAGAGAAAGTGAATAGGAGCAGGGATTTACAGTGGCGACGAGGTGTTTTCGGGCGGCTCGTTCTCGGTGGTCCGGCTACGGTTCGACGCGGGCTATGCAACAGTTTGAAGAGGGTGGTGCAAGGAGTACTCAGAAGGTGACGGCGTCGAGATTGGTGGACGGACGGCCGAGATATTGGTTCGCGAAGTGGGCGTCGGGCTCAGCTTTCGCTGAAGAGTTTGGTAACTTTGCTTGGGATTTTCGGGCAACTAGATGAGATGGTTGTGGGATGGGGTTAGAGGGCTTTTATAGAGGGGAACGAGAGGGTTCTAGGGATGCTCCCAATTCCGAATACCGCTTAGGGTTTTGGGAGATATTGGGCTCCGAATCGGGGCGGTATTCTAGGGTTTGGCTTTAAAATTGGTAAGAGATCTTGAGCTATTTCGGCAACAATATTATAAGGGGTTCGTATGAGATCGATGATATCTTCACCTTCCTTGCATAATAGGCCATGATTTTCCGAGGAAAAACTCAAGCAAGTCGGGTCTTAGAAAGGATCGGGGTGTTTGAAGAAGGAAAGAAAGAAATAGGAAGAAGATCGGCTGTCAAGCCACCTTTTAGGGTTAATTACAGAATTGGCCCAAGGTTTTTAAATTGTGATAAAAATACCCTTTTCCATTATAATTTATCCGAAAACAATTTCTTATTCTAGATATTAATTTTCTTTTCCTTACATATGCATGTAAGTGTGTTTATAAATTTCATTTATTGTTTTCTTCCTATTATTTCCCTTTAAATAAAAGTTCTTTCTTTCTTTTTAATATAATATTATTTTGAAACAATATTATTGTATGAGTATAAAAGATTACCTCCCATTTTATTATCTTAATATACTCATTTTAATTTAATATAGCTTCCTAGTTTTATCTTCTCAATGATGTTTCATATAGCTTTATCTTAAAACTTTGAACACTTTCTTTAGCATAGGTTAATAGGTACATGACCTATTGATAAGAGTTTAAAAGTATTATCATGGCATTATCGGTTCTTATTAAATTTCCATTTAATAAATAATGCCAATACTTTTATTCATGGTGGTCAATAAGGGAAAATTACAATAGTACCCTCTATGAAAAAGAGGGTTATTACAATTTGTAACACCCCAAAATTATCTCGGGAATGCTACACGCCAGTGACCTTGGAATTCACACCCAAAGTCACCCAAGGCTTATACAGTACATAACAATAAAAAGAATAATATCCAAAATTCATAAATAGATCTCAAAACTTATATTGTCTTACAATCCAAAACAGTAAATGTGAATAATTAAAACGAAAGTGCGGAAGTAATCGATAACAAACGATCCTTAGAATAAAAGTATCACATTTATTCTCAACTAAATCCAAATGAAAATAACCTTGAAAGAAATGCTCCAAGTCTTCAACTCACTCCTCTTGAGACTCCAACGGCTCGAATCCTGATGTGCCGTGACGTAAATACGGTTGACACCAGCCGACCATGCGAGGAAAGAAAACGGACGGTTAGTCTTGTGACAGACTAAGCAAATGGGTTTTAGAAAAACGGTTCTTATGGTTAGACTCCAATATTAGTATTGAAACCCGAATGAAAGCCGGTCAATAATCTAATAATGAAGTATCCCCATCGAAGGTAAGAAAGGAAATATGCTCAGGAAGGAAGATAGGACGCCACACGAGGTAGTTCCTTAAGAGAAGTATGCGATTTGTTGGGAACTTATTATTCACACAAGTTTTTGAAAAAAACCTCCGTCGAGTGATTGGGTCTACGACCAACCTCACCGCACAATAATTGTACGAATTCAGATTGGAAAGCAGACTTGGTCAATCGGGAGTAAGAACTGTTTTCCAAGTTGTACTAACCGCCCTGGTTCATTAATTATGTGCATAGGCACTTATCTTACTTACTTTCAAAACGGTACATTCAGGTTGATAGCTTTTAAAATAACGGATTCGACAATGGTCGAAACAAAACGAAGGAGATCTCAAGAATTCAATAACGGCACTAGCTAGGTGCGATCACCCCTCATATTCGGATGAGGCGGCACGGTCATGACCAGGCACTAGGGTATAGGTCCATCCTAATGCAAATATTTTAAAGAGGCGTCCAGGGTCTAACCCACACCCCTAATACTACGCTAAGTCCACATCAAGTCTCAATGGAGACGAAACACATAAGGCCACAACATCGAGACCTAAGTCCAAGTTCTAGCGCAGTCTAGCAATATATACATCCTACATATATAATGAGGTCATTAATGCTATAACAATAAATCCTAGTTCATTTATTAGCACACAAAGTTCCCAACAATATTTAAAACAGTTATGCAAGCGAGAACCGTCCACTTGCCTTGATTCGAAGGCAAAAGAGAAATTTGTCAACGAGGTGAATCCTTACGAACAGGGTTCGTTTCCTGTTTCATTAACAACGACAAAATAAATTATAAGAATTTATTTTGGTTTTTCGTTATCTAGGAAAAGGTTGGATTCAAGATATATGCTAAAGATCTTATATGTATATAAATATTTTATTTATTATACATACTCATGTTCTTAATATATATCTTAATCATTATTTCATTCTTGATTTTAATTTCTTAAATATTACATATGTCTTAGCAAAACACTTTTGAAAATCTATTCTTTTAAATTTACCAACACTTAGTCATGGTAAAAATTAAAGGATCAAGAAACAATAATTTTATTTTTATATTCATAAAGTAAAAATACATTCTTTTTGGCTAATTACAATCTACTAGTTAAATTACGATAAAATAGGCTATAATATACATAAAAATTACGTAAATAATAAAAACATCTAAGCTACTTAGAAATACTTAAATCTGTTAGTTTTGAATTTCGTAATTATTTTATTTAATTAAAAATTGTATTCTTTTCTTTAATACTCTATATTGTGATAATTGTTTTCTTTAGGCATCAAAAGTCGAATAAAATATTCAAAAATACTGTATATAGTTCATAAATCATATTTACAGAACATATATAATTTATAGTAATTTATATAATTAATTTAGAATAACATACGAATTTATTTCGAAAATCAGGCTGTGTGTTTAATCGAATTTATTAACCAGCAAAAACGACATTATAATTTATGAAAATTTTATGACAATTAGAAAACTATATGAAGTCGTCATATGAATTTTTGTATGATTTATAAGACACTCTAACTAATTAAAATCGATTTTACAACAGAAGTATGCTGTTCGAAATTTAAGAGAAAGTGAATAGGAGCAGGGATTTACAGTGGCGACGAGGTGTTTTCGGGCGGCTCGTTCTCGGTGGTCCGGCTACGGTTCGACGCGGGCTATGCAACAGTTTGAAGAGGGTGGTGCAAGGAGTACTCAGAAGGTGACGGCGTCGAGATTGGTGGACGGACGGCCGAGATATTGGTTCGCGAAGTGGGCGTCGGGCTCAGCTTTCGCTGAAGAGTTTGGTAACTTTGCTTGGGATTTTCGGGCAACTAGATGAGATGGTTGTGGGATGGGGTTAGAGGGCTTTTATAGAGGGGAACGAGAGGGTTCTAGGGATGCTCCCAATTCCGAATACCGCTTAGGGTTTTGGGAGATATTGGGCTCCGAATCGGGGCGGTATTCTAGGGTTTGGCTTTAAAATTGGTAAGAGATCTTGAGCTATTTCGGCAACAATATTATAAGGGGTTCGTATGAGATCGATGATATCTTCACCTTCCTTGCATAATAGGCCATGATTTTCCGAGGAAAAACTCAAGCAAGTCGGGTCTTAGAAAGGATCGGGGTGTTTGAAGAAGGAAAGAAAGAAATAGGAAGAAGATCGGCTGTCAAGCCACCTTTTAGGGTTAATTACAGAATTGGCCCAAGGTTTTTAAATTGTGATAAAAATACCCTTTTCCATTATAATTTATCCGAAAACAATTTCTTATTCTAGATATTAATTTTCTTTTCCTTACATATGCATGTAAGTGTGTTTATAAATTTCATTTATTGTTTTCTTCCTATTATTTCCCTTTAAATAAAAGTTCTTTCTTTCTTTTTAATATAATATTATTTTGAAACAATATTATTGTATGAGTATAAAAGATTACCTCCCATTTTATTATCTTAATATACTCATTTTAATTTAATATAGCTTCCTAGTTTTATCTTCTCAATGATGTTTCATATAGCTTTATCTTAAAACTTTGAACACTTTCTTTAGCATAGGTTAATAGGTACATGACCTATTGATAAGAGTTTAAAAGTATTATCATGGCTTTATCGGTTCTTATTAAATTTCCATTTAATAAATAATGCCAATACTTTTATTCATGGTGGTCAATAAGGGAAAATTACAATAGTACCCTCTATGAAAAAGAGGGTTATTACAATTTGTAACACCCCAAAATTATCTCGGGAATGCTACACGCCAGTGACCTTGGAATTCACACCCAAAGTCACCCAAGGCTTATACAGTACATAACAATAAAAAGAATAATATCCAAAATTCATAAATAGATCTCAAAACTTATATTGTCTTACAATCCAAAACAGTAAATGTGAATAATTAAAACGAAAGTGCGGAAGTAATCGATAACAAACGATCCTTAGAATAAAAGTATCACATTTATTCTCAACTAAATCCAAATGAAAATAACCTTGAAAGAAATGCTCCAAGTCTTCAACTCACTCCTCTTGAGACTCCAACGGCTCGAATCCTGATGTGCCGTGACGTAAATACGGTTGACACCAGCCGACCATGCGAGGAAAGAAAATGGACGGTTAGTCTTGTGACAGACTAAGCAAATGGGTTTTAGAAAAACGGTTCTTATGGTTAGACTCCACTATTAGTATTGAAACCCGAATGAAAGCCGGTCAATAATCTAATAATGAAGTATCCCCATCGAAGGTAAGAAAGGAAATATGCTCAGGAAGGAAGATAGGACGCCACACGAGGTGGTTCCTTAAGAGAAGTATGCGATTTGTTGGGAACTTATTATTCACACAAGTTTTTGAAAAAAACCTCCGTCGAGTGATTGGGTCTACGACTAACCTCACCGCACAATAATTGTACGAATTCAGATTGGAAAGCAGACTTGGTCAATCGGGAGTAAGAACGGTTTTCCAAGTTGTACTAACCGCCCTGGTTCATTAATTATGTGCATAGGCACTTATCTTACTTACTTTCAAAACGGTACATTCAGGTTGATAACTTTTAAAATAACGGATTCGACAATGGTCGAAACAAAACGAAGGAGATCTCAAGAATTCAATAAAGGCACTAGCTAGGTGCGATCACCCCTCATATTCGGATGAGGCGGCACGGTCATGACCAGGCACTAGGGTATAGGTCCATCCTAATGCAAATATTTTAAAGAGGCGTCCAGGGTCTAACCCACACCCTTAATACTACGCTAAGTCCACATCAAGTCTCAATGGAGACGAAACACATAAGGCCACAACATCGAGACCTAAGTCCAAGTTCTAGCGCAGTCTAGCAATATATACATCCTACATATATAATGAGGTCATTAATGCTATAACAATAAATCCTAGTTCTTTTATTAGCACACAAAGTTCCCAACAATATTTAAAACAGTTATGCAAGCGAGAACCGTCCACTTGCCTTGATTTGAAGGCAAAAGAGAAATTTGTCAACGAGGTGAATCCTTACGAACAGGGTTCGTTTCCTGTTTCATTAACAACGACAAAATAAATTATAAGAATTTATTTTGGTTTTTCGTTATCTAGGAAAAGGTTGGATTCAAGATATATGCTAAAGATCTTATATGTATATAAATATTTTATTTATTATACATACTCATGTTCTTAATATATATCTTAATCATTATTTCATTCTTGATTTTAATTTCTTAAATATTACATATGTCTTAGCAAAACACTTTTGAAAATCTATTCTTTTAAATTTACCAACACTTAGTCATGGTAAAAATTAAAGGATCAAGAAACAATAATTTTATTTTTATGTTCATAAAGTAAAAATACATTCTTTTTGGCTAATTACAATCTACTAGTTAAATTACGATAAAATAGGCTATAATATACATAAAAATTACGTAAATAATAAAAACATCTAAGCTACTTAGAAATACTTAAATCTGTTAGTTTTGAATTTCGTAATTATTTTATTTAATTAAAAATTGTATTCTTTTCTTTAATACTCTATATTGTGATAATTGTTTTCTTTAGGCATCAAAAGTCGAATAAAATATTCAAAAATACTGTATATAGTTCATAAATCATATTTACAGAACATATATAATTTATAGTAATTTATATAATTAATTTAGAATAACATACGAATTTATTTCGAAAATCAGGCTGTGTGTTTAATCGAATTTATTAACCAGCAAAAACGACATTATAATTTATGAAAATTTTATGACAATTAGAAAACTATATGAAGTCGTCATATGAATTTTTGTATGATTTATAAGAAACTCTAACTAATTAAAATCGATTTTACAACAGAAGTATGCTGTTCGAAATTTAAGAGAAAGTGAATAGGAGCAGGGATTTACAGTGGCGACGAGGTGTTTTCGGGCGGCTCGTTCTCGGTGGTCCGGCTACGGTTCGACGCGGGCTATGCAACAGTTTGAAGAGGGTGGTGCAAGGAGTACTCAGAAGGTGACGGCGTCGAGATTGGTGGACGGACGGCCGAGATATTGGTTCGCGAAGTGGGCGTCGGGCTCAGCTTTCGCTGAAGAGTTTGGTAACTTTGCTTGGGATTTTCGGGCAACTAGATGAGATGGTTGTGGGATGGGGTTAGAGGGCTTTTATAGAGGGGAACGAGAGGGTTCTAGGGATGCTCTCAATTCCGAATACCGCTTAGGGTTTTGGGAGATATTGGGCTCCGAATCGGGGCGGTATTCTAGGGTTTGGCTTTAAAATTGGTAAGAGATCTTGAGCTATTTCGGCAACAATATTATAAGGGGTTCGTATGAGATCGATGATATCTTCACCTTCCTTGCATAATAGGCCATGATTTTCCGAGGAAAAACTCAAGCAAGTCGGGTCTTAGAAAGGATCGGGGTGTTTGAAGAAGGAAAGAAAGAAATAGGAAGAAGATCGGCTGTCAAGCCACCTTTTAGGGTTAATTACAGAATTGGCCCAAGGTTTTTAAATTGTGATAAAAATACCCTTTTCCATTATAATTTATCCGAAAACAATTTCTTATTCTAGATATTAATTTTCTTTTCCTTACATATGCATGTAAGTGTGTTTATAAATTTCATTTATTGTTTTCTTCCTATTATTTCCCTTTAAATAAAAGTTCTTTCTTTCTTTTTAATATAATATTATTTTGAAACAATATTATTGTATGAGTATAAAAGATTACCTCCCATTTTATTATCTTAATATACTCATTTTAATTTAATATAGCTTCCTAGTTTTATCTTCTCAATGATGTTTCATATAGCTTTATCTTAAAACTTTGAACACTTTCTTTAGCATAGGTTAATAGGTACATGACCTATTGATAAGAGTTTAAAAGTATTATCATGGCATTATCGGTTCTTATTAAATTTCCATTTAATAAATAATGCCAATACTTTTATTCATGGTGGTCAATAAGGGAAAATTACAATAGTACCCTCTATGAAAAAGAGGGTTATTACAATAGTACCCCCTTAAAAATAGTTTCGTCCCCGAAACTAGCCAGAGAAAAGCTCCGGGAATCTAGTCTGCATATCTTGCTCTGTTTCCCATGTCTCCCACACAGTCTCTTCGCTTCCATTCTTGGACCACAAAACCCTTACCAAAGGTATCTCTTTGTTGCGTAGCTTTTTCAGTCGATGCCCTAATACACGGACAGGCCTCTCTTCGTAGGTGCCATTAGGCTGGATCTCAATATCTTCGTAGTTGAGGATATGTGAGTCATCCGGCACGTACTCGCGTAACAACGAGACATGGAAGACATTGTGAACCGGGTGTACTGATGGTGGTAGGGCAAGTCGGTAAGCTTGCTTCCCAATTCTCTCAAGGATTTCAAAAGGGCCGACATAACGTGGGTTGAGCTTCCCTTGCTTTCCAAAACGAAACACACCCTTGGTTGGTGAGACTCGGACAAACACTTTCCCTCCAACAGTGAATTCAACGTCCCTTCTTTTTAAATCTGCATATGATTTTTGTCGGCTTTGCGCTGTAAGCATCCTTTGCCTGATTAAAGCAATGTCGGTAGTGGTTCGCTCCACCAACTCTGGACCAAGAAGAATCTTATCAGCATTTTCATCCCAACATATCGGTGATCGACATCTTCGACCATATAGAGCTTCAAACGGTGCCATCTTGATGGTTGAGTGCCAACTGTTGTTGTAGGTGAACTCAACTAGACTCAGACTGCTCTCCCAACTAGTTGGCCGATCCAACACACATGCTCGAAGCATGTCTTCTAGAGTCTGTATAGTCCTTTCTGATTGTCCATCTGTTTGAGGATGAAATGCGGTACTGAACCGCAATTCCGTACCCATGGACTTATGCAACCCTTGCCAGAATCTAGACATGAAACGTCCATCTCGGTCAGACACAATGGTCTTGGGGGTCCCATGTAGGCGGACAATTTCATGGATGAATACCTCAGACAGCTTGGGAACACCCCAATTTGACTTGATTGCTATGAAGTGTGCACTCTTAGTTAGTCGGTCAATCACGACCCATATGGCATCCTTTTGGCTTTGAGTCTTTGGGAGGCCAGTCACAAAGTCCATAGCAATATCCTCCCACTTCCACTCAGGTACTGGGAGAGGTTGGAGCTCTCCTCCTGGTCTGCGATGTTCAATCTTTACCTTTTGGCACACTAAACACCTCGCAACAAATTCCGCTACATCCCACTTCATGTTTGGCCACCAGAAATTTTTACGCAGGTCTTTGTACATCTTGCTCGAACCTGGGTGAACTGAGTAAGCAGAGGAGTGGGCTTCCTTCATAATTAGTTGTCGAATTTCCTCAATGGCAGGGACACAAATTCTGTCATGGAACCACAATGATCCATCATCTTGAATAACGAATCCTGGTGCCTTCCCTTCTTGCACCTCTCCACTCAGCTTAATCAAATTGTTGTCCTCTATCTGTCCCTCCTTAATTTGATCCATTAGGGTGGGCTGAATTTCTAGCATATTTAGCCCGCCCTGCTGTTGGCCAAACCAAACTTCAATGCCTTCCCTCTTTAACTCTTGTTGTAGGGCGGGTTGTGTAGTAAGCATAGCCACCATGGTCTCTTGAGTGGCCTTTCGGCTTAAGGCATCAGCCACGACGTTAGCTTTACCCGGGTGGTAAAGTAACTCAATATCATAGTCCTTAATCAACTCTAACCACCTCCGTTGCCTCATGTTTAGTTCCTTCTGCGTGAACACATACTTGAGACTCTTGTGATCGGTGAAAATTTGACACTTCGCGCCGTACAAGTAGTGTCGCCAAATCTTCAAGGCAAACACTACTGCAGCCAATTCCAAATCATGGGTCGGGTAATTCACTTCATATGGCTTGAGCTGCCGTGAAGCATATGCAATTACCCTCCCCTTTTGCATTAATACACAACCCAAACCTTGTTTAGAGGCATCACTGTACACCACATAATCATCACTATCGTCTGGTAGTGTCAAGATAGGGGCGGTAGTCAAGCGCCTCTTGAGTTCTTGGAAGCTAGCTTCACATTTCTCGCTCCACTCGAACTTCTTATGCACCTTGCGGAGCAGGCTGGTCATGGGTAGGGCGATCTTAGAGAATCCCTCTACAAACCGTCTATAGTACCCTGCAAGGCCTAAGAAGCTTCGTACTTCCTTCACATTTCGGGGTTGCACCCAATCTGCCACTGCCTTAATCTTATCAGGGTCTACCATCACTCCCTCAGCATTGATCACATGACCCAAGAATGCAACTTCTCTTAGCCAGAAGTCACACTTTGATAATTTGGCATACAATTCATGTCGCCTAAGAATCCCCAATACAATTCTTAAGTGCTCTTCATGAGTGGCCTCGTCCTCAGAGTAGATCAGGATATCATCAATGAAGACCACTACGAACTTATCCAGGTAATCATGGAAACAACGGTGCATTAGATCCATGAATACCGCTGGTGCATTCGTGAGACCAAAGGGCATCACTACAAACTCATAGTGACCATATCGGGTCCGAAAGGCTGTCTTGGTGACATCTTCCTCTCGAATCCGAAGCTGATGGTACCCAGACCTTAGGTCAACCTTGGAGAATATCTTTGCGCCCCTTAACTGATCGAGTAGATCGTCAATTCTCGGGAGCGGATACTTGTTCTTGATGGTGACCTTGTTCAGTTCGCGATAATCAATGCATAACCGAAGGGTTCCGTCCTTCTTTTTCACGAACAAAACAGGTGCACCCCAAGGTGATGCACTTGGTCTAATGTATCCCTTCTCCATTAGCTCTTCCAACTGCTTCTTCAGCTCTTTCATCTCCAACGGGGCCATTCTGTATGGTGCTTTGGAGATAGGTGCAGTCCCAGGCTCAAGTTCTATGGTGAACTCGATCTCCCTCTGAGGGGGAAGGCCTGGGATGTCTTCTGGAAAGACATCTGAAAATTCTCTTACCACGGGAATTGCTTGAATGGACCTTTCTTCCTCCTTAGGCTGCTCTAGATAACATAAATATCCAGTACAACCTTGTCGAAGCAGTTTCCTTGCCGTCATGGCATTAATCAATTTCCCATTGTCGGACTCTTGTCGCCCCTTAAACTTGCACACATACTTTCCTCCAGCAGTAACAGTCACAGTCCTAGTGTTGAAGTCAATCACCGCTCCATGTCGTGTCAACCAGTCCATCCCCAAGATGATGTCATAAGGGCCCATGGGTATACAAATCAAGTCAGCGTCAAACTTTCGACCTTGAATGGTGATCGGAAAGTTTGTGAGTTGTTTTGTCCCCACGATTTTCTCCCCGTTAGGGAGGTTCACGATAAAAGGTTCACATGTAGCATTACATTCAAGGCTAACCTTCTCTACACAACTTTCGGATATAAAGGAGTGTGTTGCACCGGAATCAAATAACATGAAGGCGGTAATAGAGCGGAGGTATAAGGTACCTTGAGTGACTGGGGCATTGGGCTCATCCACACGACGCATCTCGTACAGTCGTTGGCCTTGACTAGCCGAAGTTGTCGGTGCCCTTCCCTTGTTCTGGGCAGTAGATTGTGATGAAGCTGCCCTTGATGGACCCGAGTAAGCTCGGTTATTGTGAGAGACTGATGCTTGTCGTGATTGGGTTGCCCTTTTCCTCTGAGGACAGTGCATGCGCATATGTCCTTCCTTCCCACATTCAAAGCACTTTTTCTTTTCCTTAGAGCACTGTCTGTTGGTGTGTCCTGGTTCATTGCAGTTATAACACACCACAGAACCCCTCTGATGGCCAGAGAATTGAGTGGACCGTGATTGACCTGACTCAGAACGAGCTCGGCCAGACCTTTCAAAGTTGGAAGAAGGGTAAGGTCGCTTGAACCCGGTGACTTGGGATCCATGATGCGGTGCCTTCCCTCCTCCCTTTGACTTGCTAGAATTCTCCTCAAGAGTCACCTCTACCTTATAGGCCGCATTCACATACTCCTCCAAGGTGCTGCATGAGTAGTGCACCATGGCCAATTTTACCTCAGGGTTCATCCATCCATGAAACCTCTTAATCTTTTGCTCTTCTGAGGTAATCTCTGACCCGGCGTATTGTAGCAAATGATTGAACTTAGTGGCCAGCTGAGCCACGTTCAGGCCTTCAGTCTTTGGGTATAAGAACTCCTTCATCTTCTCATCCCTCATAGCACTAGGGAAGAAGCGATCAGACATCTTACTCTTGAAGTCATTCCAGGTGAGATCTGGTTGGTTTGCTAGACCGGTATTCTCCCACCACTCACTGGCAGCCCCTCTCAATTGCAGAGCTGCAATGCGCACCTTCTCAGCTGGGGTGCACGTGACATTACGGAGCAAGCGTTCAATGTGGGTGAACCAGTAAGTCATCTGGATAGGCTCTCCTGCACCGTCAAAGCTTTCAGGTTTCAAGGTAGCAATTGTCTTTAAGGCTTGAGTAAAATTGGTTCCAATATCAGTGTGAGCCTGGATGTTGTCATTGCCCGATGATTGATCCCCCGGAGTTATCTGAGGGGCATGATTGGGGGCTATCCCTTGAAGGCTCTTCAGGAGGAGAGCAGCTAGTGCCTCTAGCGCAGCAGTGTTGGTAGTAGGGGTGTTGAGGTTTTGCGGTTGGTTTCCAACATTTGGCTCTTCATTATTTCCACCCTGATTCGGAGCACTCCTAAGTGGGATTCGAGGAGAGTTGCTCCCTTCATCACGGGTTTGGTTTCTCGTGGTCACCATCTGGATACGTATAAGTTTATCCCATTCAATCATTATATACTCAATAAGGTATGTATCAACAACTATGAGTTAAACTCAAACTCAAATTTCATAAATGAAATAGTTGTTCCAAACAAACCATAGTACTCAAAACCAACAACCAACAAACCAAAAATAAACAACTTAAGTCATACGGAGTCTAAGCTCTTATTCATAGTACTAGGACTAGAAATAGATCTATATCTTAATACTCGCCAAAGCGATTCTTAAAGGTAGAGGGGGTAGTATCCTCAAGTGGGGGATCGTAGTAAATATCAAGGAATCCATGGTCAAACTCGGTCGGGTCCATGACTGAGCCTGTGCAGCTGAGCAACTCCTCTCCTTGAGCAATCTTCCTTTTCAAACTATCAGCAACCCAACTCTCCTTGGTCACTAAGTCCATGAGCCTACTAATTACAGCCTTCTGGCAGTCCAGATCCTTACGCCAAGTGTCCATCTGAGGAAGAAGAGCTTCATGCTTGATCTTGACCCTTTTCGGCCTCTCCTCACCCATGTCTACCAAAACTTCCCAAGGGCGTCGTCGGGTTACGTTCCATTCCACCTCTTCATTCACCATCCTTATCTTCTCATGTAGAGGGCGGTTTGAGGTCAGAATTCTCCCAATGTCAGGGCGGTCTACATCAGCGCCTCCCAAGGGAGTGTATTCCGGCCTAGGTCGCCCATTAGGAACAGTGGGTAGAGGAGTATAGGGGGTTGGAGACCTCCACCTCTTCCTGGATGGTCCTTCAGCCCCGGACTCCACAGAAAAGTCCTTACTCTTGTAGCTCGACTCCTCACTTGGGTCTTCCTCCTCCTCCTCTTCTAGCATGGGTTGTTTCCCATTAGTCTCGGATTTCACATAAAGATCCTCACTCTTGTAGCTTGATGTCTCACTTGGGTCTTCCTCCTCCTCCTCTTCAAGCAGGGGTTCCTTCCCCTTATCGTCATCCAGAATGATCGGGTACAGGGGAGACATGCCCTCCTCAGGGAAAGTGCTTCCATTCATCCCAAAAACGTTGCGGTTACCAGTCATTGTCTGAAGACAAAGACCGAGGAGGGTTAGTGGTTATAGAATATCCATAATTCTATAAATGTGGAGAATAGGAGTAACTATGACTTGGAGACATTCAAACATTAATGATTTGATCAAAACATTTTTTTTTTTTTTTAAAGAGTTTAAAATATATGAAACTATGTTTAAAAGTTGAAAATCTTTTACTAAAACCGTTTAGCTCTGATACCATATTTGTAACACCCCAAAATTATCTCGGGAATGCTACACGCCAGTGACCTTGGAATTCACACCCAAAGTCACCCAAGGCTTATACAGTAAATAACAATAAAAAGAATAATATCCAAAATTCATAAATAGATCTCAAAACTTATATTGTCTTACAATCCAAAACAGTAAATGTGAATAATTAAAGCGAAAGTGCGGAAGTAATCGATAACAAACGATCCTTAGAATAAAAGTATCACATTTATTCTCAACTAAATCCAAATGAAAATAACCTTGAAAGAAATGCTCCAAGTCTTCAACTCACTCCTCTTGAGACTCCAACGGCTCGAATCCTGATGTGCCGTGACGTAAATACGGTTGACACCAGCCAACCATGCGAGGAAAGAAAACGGACGGTTAGTCTTGTGACAGACTAAGCAAATGGGTTTTAGAAAAACGGTTCTTATGGTTAGACTCCACTATTAGTATTGAAACCCGAATGAAAGCCGGTCAATAATCTAATAATGAAGTATCCCCATCGAAGGTAAGAAAGGAAATATGCTCAGGAAGGAAGATAGGACGCCACACGAGGTGGTTCCTTAAGAGAAGTATGCGATTTGTTGGGAACTTATTATTCACACAAGTTTTTGAAAAAAACCTCCGTCGAGTGATTGGGTCTACGACCAACCTCACCGCACAATAATTGTACGAATTCAGATTGGAAAGCAGACTTGGTCAATCGGGAGTAAGAACGGTTTTCCAAGTTGTACTAACCGCCCTGGTTCATTAATTATGTGCATAGGCACTTATCTTACTTACTTTCAAAACGGTACATTCAGGTTGATAGCTTTTAAAATAACGGATTCGACAATGGTCGAAACAAAACGAAGGAGATCTCAAGAATTCAATAAAGGCACTAGCTAGGTGCGATCACCCCTCATATTCGGATGAGGCGGCACGGTCATGACCAGGCACTAGGTTATAGGTCCATCCTAATGCAAATATTTTAAAGAGGCGTCCAGGGTCTAACCCACACCCCTAATACTACGCTAAGTCCACATCAAGTCTCAATGGAGACGAAACACATAAGGCCACAACATCGAGACCTAAGTCCAAGTTCTAGCGCAGTCTAGCAATATATACATCCTACATATATAATGAGGTCATTAATGCTATAACAATAAATCCTAGTTCATTTATTAGCACACAAAGTTCCCAACAATATTTAAAACAGTTATGCAAGCGAGAACCGTCCACTTGCCTTGATTCGAAGGCAAAAGAGAAATTTGTCAACGAGGTGAATCCTTACGAACAGGGTTCGTTTCCTGTTTCATAACAACGACAAAATAAATTATAAGAATTTATTTTGGTTTTTCGTTATCTAGGAAAAGGTTGGATTCAAGATATATGCTAAAGATCTTATATGTATATAAATATTTTATTTATTATACATACTCATGTTCTTAATATATATCTTAATCATTATTTCATTCTTGATTTTAATTTCTTAAATATTACATATGTCTTAGCAAAACACTTTTGAAAATCTATTCTTTTAAATTTACCAACACTTAGTCATGGTAAAAATTAAAGGATCAAGAAACAATAATTTTATTTTTATGTTCATAAAGTAAAAATACATTCTTTTTGGCTAATTACAATCTACTAGTTAAATTACGATAAAATAGGCTATAATATACATAAAAATTACGTAAATAATAAAAACATCTAAGCTACTTAGAAATACTTAAATCTGTTAGTTTTGAATTTCGTAATTATTTTATTTAATTAAAAATTGTATTCTTTTCTTTAATACTCTATATTGTGATAATTGTTTTCTTTAGGCATCAAAAGTCGAATAAAATATTCAAAAATACTGTATATAGTTCATAAATCATATTTACAGAACATATATAATTTATAGTAATTTATATAATTAATTTAGAATAACATACGAATTTATTTCGAAAATCAGGCTGTGTGTTTAATCGAATTTATTAACCAGCAAAAACGACATTATAATTTATGAACATTTTATGACAATTAGAAAACTATATGAAGTCGTCATATGAATTTTTGTATGATTTATAAGAAACTCTAACTAATTAAAATCGATTTTACAACAGAAGTATGCTGTTCGAAATTTAAGAGAAAGTGAATAGGAGCAGGGATTTACAGTGGCGACGAGGTGTTTTCGGGCGGCTCGTTCTCGGTGGTCCGGCTACGGTTCGACGCGGGCTATGCAACAGTTTGAAGAGGGTGGTGCAAGGAGTACTCAGAAGGTGACGGCGTCGAGATTGGTGGACGGACGGCCGAGATATTGGTTCGCGAAGTGGGCGTCGGGCTCAGCTTTCGCTGAAGAGTTTGGTAACTTTGCTTGGGATTTTCGGGCAACTAGATGAGATGGTTGTGGGATGGGGTTAGAGGGCTTTTATAGAGGGGAACGAGAGGGTTCTAGGGATGCTCTCAATTCCGAATACCGCTTAGGGTTTTGGGAGATATTGGGCTCCGAATCGGGGCGGTATTCTAGGGTTTGGCTTTAAAATTGGTAAGAGATCTTGAGCTATTTCGGCAACAATATTATAAGGGGTTCGTATGAGATCGATGATATCTTCACCTTCCTTGCATAATAGGCCATGATTTTCCGAGGAAAAACTCAAGCAAGTCGGGTCTTAGAAAGGATCGGGGTGTTTGAAGAAGGAAAGAAAGAAATAGGAAGAAGATCGGCTGTCAAGCCACCTTTTAGGGTTAATTACAGAATTGGCCCAAGGTTTTTAAATTGTGATAAAAATACCCTTTTCCATTATAATTTATCCGAAAACAATTTCTTATTCTAGATATTAATTTTCTTTTCCATACATATGCATGTAAGTGTGTTTATAAATTTCATTTATTGTTTTCTTCCTATTATTTCCCTTTAAATAAAAGTTCTTTCTTTCTTTTTAATATAATATTATTTTGAAACAATATTATTGTATGAGTATAAAAGATTACCTCCCATTTTATTATCTTAATATACTCATTTTAATTTAATATAGCTTCCTAGTTTTATCTTCTCAATGATGTTTCATATAGCTTTATCTTAAAACTTTGAACACTTTCTTTAGCATAGGTTAATAGGTACATGACCTATTGATAAGAGTTTAAAAGTATTATCATGGCATTATCGGTTCTTATTAAATTTCCATTTAATAAATAATGCCAATACTTTTATTCATGGTGGTCAATAAGGGAAAATTACAATAGTACCCTCTATGAAAAAGAGGGTTATTACAATTTGTAACACCCTAAAATTATCTCGGGAATGCTACACGCCAGTGACCTTGGAATTCACACCCAAAGTCACCCAAGGCTTATACAGTACATAACAATAAAAAGAATAATATCCAAAATTCATAAATAGATCTCAAAACTTATATTGTCTTACAATCCAAAACAGTAAATGTGAATAATTAAAACGAAAGTGCGGAAGTAATCGATAACAAACGATCCTTAGAATAAAAGTATCACATTTATTCTCAACTAAATCCAAATGAAAATAACCTTGAAAGAAATGCTCCAAGTCTTCAACTCACTCCTCTTGAGACTCCAACGGCTCGAATCCTGATGTGCCGTGACGTAAATACGGTTGACACCAGCCGACCATGCGAGGAAAGAAAACGGACGGTTAGTCTTGTGACAGACTAAGCAAATGGGTTTTAGAAAAACGGTTCTTATGGTTAGACTCCACTATTAGTATTGAAACCCGAATGAAAGCCGGTCAATAATCTAATAATGAAGTATCCCCATCGAAGGTAAGAAAGGAAATATGCTCAGGAAGGAAGATAGGACGCCACACGAGGTGGTTCCTTAAGAGAAGTATGCGATTTGTTGGGAACTTATTATTCACACAAGTTTTTGAAAAAAACCTCCGTCGAGTGATTGGGTCTACGACCAACCTCACCGCACAATAATTGTACGAATTCAGATTGGAAAGCAGACTTGGTCAATCGGGAGTAAGAACGGTTTTCCAAGTTGTACTAACCGCCCTGGTTCATTAATTATGTGCATAGGCACTTATCTTACTTACTTTCAAAACGGTACATTCAGGTTGATAGCTTTTAAAATAACGGATTCGACAATGGTCGAAACAAAACGAAGGAGATCTCAAGAATTCAATAAAGGCACTAGCTAGGTGCGATCACCCCTCATATTCGGATGAGGCGGCACGGTCATGACCAGGCACTAGGGTATAGGTCCATCCTAATGCAAATATTTTAAAGAGGCGTCCAGGGTCTAACCCACACCCCTAATACTACGCTAAGTCCACATCAAGTCTCAATGGAGACGAAACACATAAGGCCACAACATCGAGACCTAAGTCCAAGTTCTAGCGCAGTCTAGCAATATATACATCCTACATATATAATGAGGTCATTAATGCTATAACAATAAATCCTAGTTCATTTATTAGCACACAAAGTTCCCAACAATATTTAAAACAGTTATGCAAGCGAGAACCGTCCACTTGCCTTGATTCGAAGGCAAAAGAGAAATTTGTCAACGAGGTGAATCCTTACGAACAGGGTTCGTTTCCTGTTTCATTAACAACGACAAAATAAATTATAAGAATTTATTTTGGTTTTTCGTTATCTAGGAAAAGGTTGGATTCAAGATATATGCTAAAGATCTTATATGTATATAAATATTTTATTTATTATACATACTCATGTTCTTAATATATATCTTAATCATTATTTCATTCTTGATTTTAATTTCTTAAATATTACATATGTCTTAGCAAAACACTTTTGAAAATCTATTCTTTTAAATTTACCAACACTTAGTCATGGTAAAAATTAAAGGATCAAGAAACAATAATTTTATTTTTATGTTCATAAAGTAAAAATACATTCTTTTTGGCTAATTACAATCTACTAGTTAAATTACGATAAAATAGGCTATAATATACATAAAAATTACGTAAATAATAAAAACATCTAAGCTACTTAGAAATACTTAAATCTGTTAGTTTTGAATTTCGTAATTATTTTATTTAATTAAAAATTGTATTCTTTTCTTTAATACTCTATATTGTGATAATTGTTTTCTTTAGGCATCAAAAGTCGAATACAATATTCAAAAATACTGTATATAGTTCATAAATCATATTTACAGAACATATATAATTTATAGTAATTTATATAATTAATTTAGAATAACATACGAATTTATTTCGAAAATCAGGCTGTGTGTTTAATCGAATTTATTAACCAGCAAAATCGACATTATAATTTATGAAAATTTTATGACAATTAGAAAACTATATGAAGTCGTCATATGAATTTTTGTATGATTTATAAGAAACTCTAACTAATTAAAATCGATTTTACAACAGAAGTATGCTGTTCGAAATTTAAGAGAAAGTGAATAGGAGCAGGGATTTACAGTGGCGACGAGGTGTTTTCGGGCGGCTCGTTCTCGGTGGTCCGGCTACGGTTCGACGCGGGCTATGCAACAGTTTGAAGAGGGTGGTGCAAGGAGTACTCAGAAGGTGACGGCGTCGAGATTGGTGGACGGACGGCCGAGATATTGGTTCGCGAAGTGGGCGTCGGGCTCAGCTTTCGCTGAAGAGTTTGGTAACTTTGCTTGGGATTTTCGGGCAACTAGATGAGATGGTTGTGGGATGGGGTTAGAGGGCTTTTATAGAGGGGAACGAGAGGGTTCTAGGGATGCTCTCAATTCCGAATACCGCTTAGGGTTTTGGGAGATATTGGGCTCCGAATCGGGGCGGTATTCTAGGGTTTGGCTTTAAAATTGGTAAGAGATCTTGAGCTATTTCGGCAACAATATTATAAGGGGTTCGTATGAGATCGATGATATCTTCACCTTCCTTGCATAATAGGCCATGATTTTCCGAGGAAAAACTCAAGCAAGTCGGGTCTTAGAAAGGATCGGGGTGTTTGAAGAAGGAAAGAAAGAAATAGGAAGAAGATCGGCTGTCAAGCCACCTTTTAGGGTTAATTACAGAATTGGCCCAAGGTTTTTAAATTGTGATAAAAATACCCTTTTCCATTATAATTTATCCGAAAACAATTTCTTATTCTAGATATTAATTTTCTTTTCCTTACATATGCATGTAAGTGTGTTTATAAATTTCATTTATTGTTTTCTTCCTATTATTTCCCTTTAAATAAAAGTTCTTTCTTTCTTTTTAATATAATATTATTTTGAAACAATATTATTGTATGAGTATAAAAGATTACCTCCCATTTTATTATCTTAATATACTCATTTTAATTTAATATAGCTTCCTAGTTTTATCTTCTCAATGATGTTTCATATAGCTTTATCTTAAAACTTTGAACACTTTCTTTAGCATAGGTTAATAGGTACATGACCTATTGATAAGAGTTTAAAAGTATTATCATGGCATTATCGGTTCTTATTAAATTTCCATTTAATAAATAATGCCAATACTTTTATTCATGGTGGTCAATAAGGGAAAATTACAATAGTACCCTCTATGAAAAAGAGGGTTATTACAGATCACACATCTGAGAGACGCTAAGAAGATTAAAGCCAAGTCCTTCAACAAGACTAACATTTGTTGCTTTAATGGACGGGTTGAGAATAGCAGTTCCCGTTCCTTTGATCTTTCCTTTGCCCTTATTGCCAAACGAGACAGTTCCTCCCGTGGCACTACTTTGGATAGAAGTGAGATGGATCTGGCTTCCTGTCATATGATTTGAGGCGCCACTATCAATGATCCATGGGCGTCCCCTCACTTCCACCTGCCATAACAAAGTTAGTGTTTGGCGACCCAGGCAAGGTGTTCCTTACCTGGTTCGTTACAAAAGTCGAACTCTGGTTCTGGCATGTAGTCATTAATATTCACATCATTTGAAATGGCATGCTTGCGGAAAGAGTTCCTAGAGCGTCTAGAACGCCTAGGATTAGCCTTAGGAATGAACTTATCATTTTCATTGTTAGTCCTAGCAGCTTTTCCATTTTCAATATCTTCCTTGAGTTTTAAGCAGTCATACTTGAAGTGATCTCCTTGTCCACAGTACCAACACGTCCTATAGTAAGTAACAAGATAGTACTTCTTATTTGGACGCTGAATCTTGTTTTCTTTCATCTTTTGAGGATTACAAACTTTGGAACCGTCCCCTTTAGCAATCTTCTTGTAAATCTTATGACTGGTGGAATTAGTGTAGTAGTCTTCCTTTCCTAATTCTCCACTTTCTAGAACTCTAATTCTTTGAAGAAGGTTTTTAGTTTTCTCCCTTTCAAGTTCCAGTTCAGAAGTTTTGCTTGCCTCAAAATCACTAGGAAGAGAGTTCTTAGTGTCATCTTCATAACCTAGACCTCTCTTAGCTAGGACAAAAACCATAGGTCTCACTTCTTCAACTATGGGACTCTTACCCATCACTTTCACTTCTTCCCTAAGCTTAGCGTTCTCAAGTTTGAGACACATGATTTCAGTTTTTAGGGACTTAGTCTCATCACATGAAGACTCTAGTTGAATAGTCATTGTACTACAATTTTCACATTCAACTACAATGTTTTCATCTTCAAGTTCATCCATTCTTCTTTTCATAGCAAGACTTTCCTCCATTATTTTACCAATGAGTTTAAGCAATTTTGGTTTTGAACATTTTTCTAAAGAACGCATCATGGAATCATGAGTTACCTCTTGTTCATTGTCGGAGGCGTTCTCTTCAACAACTGGGGCGTCCTCCACTGCCATGTATGCAACTTGATCGTCACGTTCATCATCACTTGAACTGAGATCATCCCAGGCAGCTGTACATGCTCCAATGAGAGCTTTCTTCTTGTCCTTGGAGGACGTTCCCGCAGTACATTTTTTGGCAAAATGTCCTTTCTTGTTGCATTTGTAGCATGTGAGTTCCTTCATTTCAGCCTCTGTGTACTTGGGACTCTCCTTTTTGTAGGACTTGCTCTTGCTACTATGCTTGTTCTTCTTGTTATAGTACTTGAGAGCCTTGTGAATAAGAGAGAGTTCCTCATCTGAGTCAATCTCTTCCTTTGGCTTTCTTTCTTTCTCTTTAGGACGCAAGGTCTCAAGTTTTTCTTTGTTCTGCATCATCAATGCTAGATCTCTTTGGCCACGAAGATACTCGGCGTACTCTGGTGTCGTGGACGCCAAAGCAAGATCAGTTTGAGGATTCTTCCCTAACTGAGCCATGTCAGAGATTCTTCGTTCTTCGTACTGCCTGAGCTTCCCATAGATTTCTTCCATATCTAGAGTTTTGTTGGCTGTGTTTTCTTTGAAAGTCGTCCTATCAAAGTTCCAGACTCCAGTCAATCCATCAATGACTACATGAACTCTATTCCTCATGGAGATTTCTGATTCTGGAATGCCCAAGTTCTTCATCTTGGTGACAAGGCCTTCAAAACGGTACGAGTAGTCATTTACCGTTTCATTTGGCAGCATACTAAAAGCATAGAACTCCTTTTTGATCTTCAGCTGGACGTCCTCTTTCATTTCTGCAGTTCCCACATGAAATTTCTCAAGAGCTTCCCACTGTTGTTTTCCTGTGGGGAGATTGCCAACTCTTGTGGCATCCCTTTCGCAGAGGGACGCTTGAAGAAAACATACTGCTTTAGCATTTGTTTCCATTAGCTTGAATTCATCAGGACCCCACTCGTCCTCTTTGTCTTTCTTGTCATCGGGAACTTTGAGATCACCTTTTCTGATAACGTTCCAGCATTGATAATTGGTGCTTCTACAGAAGTTCTCAAATCTGGTTTTCCACCGGTTGAAGTTGCCGTCCGTTAGACGCGGAGGCTTCACAAACGAGATTCCAATAGGTTCCATGTCCATCTTTACCTGCAACTCAGTAAGAATCTAGAGCGCTTGCTCTGATACCAATTGTTGGATCGTTAGTACTGAGGGACGTCCTTTACTTTGGTAAAGGCGTCCTTAGGTTAGGCGTCCCTACGAGGAGTAGGGGCGTCCTTGAGTAATGCAGCGGAAATTAAGTACTAAACAGATAATAGATGAACGCAGAGAATTATAGAGGAACCACTCAAGACCAAGTAGTCCTTGAGTGTAAACCTCTACCTCCTTGGAGGATTTTTGAATAGTTCTTTCCTTTCTATTGAACGTCCTTACAGTTGTACTGGTGAGTCTTTACAGTTCTCTGGCACTTAGCTTTTCCCTAAGTCCACTAGTAAAGGACTCCTCTAAGCCTACAACTTAAGCGAGTTCAATCTACTAAAGGACTCTATTCCTACGTTCTGTAGTACTTCGCAAAACTCTCTTTCTCTCTTTTTGGGTTTTCTCTTACAAACTGTTTTTGTGATTTGGTTACAAGTCTCACTCGATCTAACACAAGTTCTAGCACTGTTCTTGAGTTCTTGAGATAGTTTTTCGTGTTCTTGAGTGAGTTGCTTTCTCTTTGATTCTCTCTGAATATTCCTGAAAGCGTTGGCGTCACAATAAATGCCTTGGGGCTATTTATAGGACTTGGGAAGGGCGTCTTTTCATTGGGACGATCATGCCCTTCATGGACGTGGCTACAGGATCTTCCTCCACGTAGTAGGGCGGTGATGAGGAAGCTTCCTGTATCCAGCTGTGTGTGTTGTACTCCGCTACAGGATCGGCCGCCACGTGTTGATGGACTCTGCAACAGGATCTTCCGCCACGTAGTGTTGGACTCCGCTACAGGATCGGTCTCCACGTGTCCTTGGATGATCAAATGTTGTCGGGTGATGTCATCCTGTCGGCTAGTGAGTAAGGACTCCTTTCTTGCGTTCCTACTTGCTTAGGACTCCGTCCTTGCTCAAGTAGTCTCTGGCTTGTCCTTACTTCCTGTTAGCTAGCGTTCCTAAGCTTATGGGACGCTCATACACACTTGTTGTCCTTTTGGTCACTGGCGTTCCTGAGCACTTGGACAACTTTATTAGAATCAAAGTGAGTTTGTCATATCAAAACTAAGGGACGGTTGTGTGGAACACTAACAAGTACGCAAGCGTTCTTGATAGCGTCCCAACACGAATCAAATTCCCCCATACTTAGATCTTGCTCGTCCTCGAGTAAGCTCAAAGTACATATACAAATCAACACATCAAAAGATCTCAGGAAGTAAGGGGAAACATGACAACCATAAACTCTCCGCTCACAATCCGAACCCAAATAGAGAAATAATGAGAAAAACATGAAAGCTCGGCACACACCTCACAAAGAATACATCAAATCACTCAAAGCTCCAAATCATGAAAGAACAATCCTAAGGATCTACCCGACATCTAAAATGTATCCCCAAGCCCCAAAGTAGAATGAAGTCCTAGACACTCCAATTTTACCGCTCAATTCTACTTAGGCGCCCTTTCGGGTTATCACCTAATCACTCATTTCATTTTTCAAAAGTGTGCTCACAAACTCACATCTCTCCTTAACCTCTTATTACCCCAGCCTAATGCTGGTCCGGGTTACCTGCTTTTTACTTGAGCCGCCTTTTCGGTTTTTCGACTCATCCTAGGATTTTCTATGTCTTTTTTCAATTTTTGGCTCTTCTTTTTTTTTCATTTTCATTTTTCTGTTTTTTTTTCTTTTCAATTTTTTTTTCAGAATGGAAAAATAGCTGTACATATAAACACCAGTGAATACTCTCCCCCATACTTAGACCCTTCATTGTCCTCAATGAAATTAAGAACAAAAATTAAAGTAGAGGGAAGAAACAGAAGACTCATTGAGAAGGTGGAGGGTAGAAAGGCTGACCGCCTAGTGGTGCCGTAGGATAGGAGGGAAAGAGATTCCTGAAGAACTCCTCGGTCCGCAGCTGAGTGGCCCGAATATCATCAACCTGTGTGGACATGTCATGATACAACTGGTTCTACACCTCCTGCTCTCGCCGCATCCCCATCATCTCGTACCTCATACCGGACTGATCCTCCGCCTTCATACCCACAGCAGTAGACAAGCTAGACTGGCGGATCGACAGGTTTTGCACCTGCTCATAAATATCCTCATCAAAGTATTGCCCATAAGAGGGCTCCTCAGTAGCAGAAAACGTACCTACACCACCCTGAGCCCAAGTAGAAGTGGCTCCCCAACCAGTCATGTCATACACCGACGTGCGGACCTGCTCGTCCCAGTCTCCTTGTGACGCAGCATCCACATCGTCCTCCATGGCCTCATCGTCAGTAGCAGCAGCAACAAACGGGTTGGCCTCCATCTCTGCGTCGGAACGCAGACGGAAATCAGAGGCCCCAACTCCAAGAGCAAGTGAAGGCCTAGGAAGCCTCATGAAGGGCTGAGGCGGATATCCAATACACCACATCCACCCCTCATCCTCAGATCCCTCGAGACAGTGGATCGGGCACAGCACAACAACATCAAGGCGAGAACCATCAGGAAGAGGCCGCTCGTGAACCTCTCTAATCCGCTCAATCGTCACAAACTTCAGAGTTAGCAAAGTGATTATCCCACCAAACCCGATCTTCCTTTGGCTCTTCCCTCTCACAACCTCACGCAAATTCTTCTTGAACAGAGCCAGCTAGTTAGAAATAGTAGCAGAAGTCGGAAAAATAGTCCACGACACCTTCATATCATTAGCAGGGAGTTTATTCACCTCCCCTTGCCCCAAAAACATCATAGCTATCACCTTATGTATTAAACGCACAACGGGATTCGGAATCCTGCTGTTCAACTCACCACCCTTCCTCCACGCATGCCCAGTCAGCTGACTCCAAAAATAATACATACCCTACTTTGTCAAAGACTCAAGCCAATCCTCTCGAGGCTCTCGAGTACTACCGAAACATTCCTTGATCTCTTGCTCCTCCATGGTACAAATTTGGTCACAAGCATGGAAATTGAGAGTTCCCTCATCATCAAACTCGTAGGTGGATAGGAACTCAATGGTCAAATCCTCAAAAGTCGGAGCATGCAACTCAAGAACGCCCCCTAAACCTGCACCTCTCAGCATTTCCGAGGTGTACTCCCTCAAACCAAGCATATCAAGGGTCGGTACATCAAAGAACTTGGTGCTCACAAAAGTTCGACCCTCAAGGTCACCCCATCTCTTCTTTGCTCGCGAACTCAGTGTCTTTAACCCATTGAACCTAGACATATTGAAAAGAGTGAGTGAACGAGATTACCGGATTGATGCTCTGGGTGAATACCGCGGGCGCGGGACAGCCGGTGCGGTCGCGGAATTGGCACAAAGACGGACTGGTGGGCAGCTGGATGGTGGCGCGGTCGCGAGACGACAGCAGAGAAAGGGCTGGATTCATGCACACCGCGGGCGCGGTGTGAGCAGCGCAGTCGCGGGGTTGCGACAGCGAAGTCGGGAAAACGGAGCCGCCGAGTGAAAATTTGCCACAACACTCCTGGCTTTTGGAATCAAACGGCCAAGGAGACACCACTTCAAGCAATGAGGAGGCCAAGGGTGACTAACCGGGGGAGGTGCGTCGCCGATGGAGGTGGTGGCCAGATCTAGAGTTAGGAAAGGGGGCCGGGATTTCTTCAAAACGTGAGCGCGGTGTAGGGCGCGAGTGCGGGAGGCGACCGGTGTGAGCGGCGGAAACAAATTCCGGTTTGGATGGCTCCGACGATGGTGAGTGAGGGAGTTGGTAAGGGTGGGTGATTGGAGGTGGTTGGGCGAGTGGCGGTGGTTTTGGGATTTTGTGTTGTGGATGGTAAAGGGATTAGGTTAGGTGGGGAGGGGGGGGGGGATAAGAGAGGAGAAGTTACCGGTTTGACCGGTCAGCGGTCAACAATTTCATTTTTTTTTCATCGAACCAAAGGGCCTCCGCGGGCGCGGCTGGTGTGACGCGACCTCGGAGGTCTAGTACCAGTACGTCGGGGTTCTGGTGGTGCCACACCGCGACCGCGGTTTTGCACTAGAGCGTCCATTCGGACCTAGTACCTGCACATTAGTCCGAATAAAGCAACAATAACCTAAGCTATGAATGGAAAACAATCTATCTAATCCTTGGGTTGCCTCCCAAGCAGCGCTTTTGTGTCCAGCTCCGGAGTTGGTTCACCAAGGTCTTGCTCATCCAATACTTCTTGGGGCACGCTCTCGTGGTATGGTTTCAGTCGATGACCATTGACCTTGAAAGGTTTGCCACCATGGTCAAAGAGCTCTACCGCACCATGAGGAAAGACTTGTGAGATCACGTACGGGCCAGCCCATTGAGAACGTAGCTTGCTCGGGAAGAGTGTAAGGCGGGATTGGTAGAGGAGTACTTTGTCTCTTGCCTTAAACTCCTTCCGAAGGATGTTCCTGTCGTGCTTGGCTTTTGTCTTGTTCTTGAAACTCACAACATTATCATATGCATCCAACCGTAGTTCCTCCAACTCCTGAATCTGCAGCTTACGAAAAGCACCGTCCTCATCATTCTTGAGTGTTCATTGAGTATGAGTGTTTAGCCTCTAAATGGATGTTGCTTTTGATGTGATGAGATATCTTGCTTGCTTTTATTGAGCACATGAGTTCTCGGATGAGTTCTTATGCAACTAAGTATGAGTGACCCTTGTGAGATGATTTTTGGCCATTTTAGGGATTCTTGTTCATTATTGCATATCCCTCATGTTTCTTGTGTGAATTAGCTCAAGCATGCTTAGTAAAACTTGCTATTGCAGTGTTTATATATTTTCCAAGACCAATATGAGATTTGTTCTATGCATTGTCGCATTGATTTGAACTTTATTTTTCGAGTCACAAAATGTTCCATATCCTACCTTGAAGTGAATCCTTTGTTTGTAGCCCCATTTTAGCCTTAGCCTTTGTTTGAAACTCCTCAAAATTATGATTCCTAGCCTATATGACTTGACCCTTATGGGATTGGACTTTAGTGAGAGGTTTTGGGAGTGTATAGCAAGAGTTGAGATTCTCTTTGGTGAAGGGCAAAGAATGCAGTTATAAATCATATAGGTAGTGCATCTTTGTTGAGCATAACGTGAAAAGAAAAGAAAGAAAATGTTGGAAAGAGAAGTGGATCGAAAGCAAAGAGCTTAAGTGAAAAAAATGGGTCCGACTAAGTTCAAAGTGACCTCGGGCCCGAGTTAGTGTGAAAGTCGATCCTATGTGCAAAAAAAGTGAAAAATCCAACAAAAAGCCTAAGTGCAAAGATGAAGTGGAATGTAAAGTGAAGTTTGGGTTGAGAAGAGAAAATTCAAAGTCTTTTGGGTGAGTGAAGTTGAAAGAGAAATTATTGGTGAAGTTGGTGAGAGATTAGGAAGTTCAATCCCCATTGTAAGCACCACAAGACCAAAATGATTCCCACCTTGAGAAATACCAAAAGCCCTATTACAACCCGGCCGAATGGAACCTCTTTGAGGACCTCCATTGAGCCAAGTTCATATTCTTTGTGTGCATTGTAATAGGCATCTCTAGGTTGGAATTGGTGATATTAGCTTCAATAGTAAAGTCTTTACTTGCATGATTCTTGAGTATGAGTGTTCATTGCTATACCTAACCATATGATGAGTGATACACATTTTCATATCCCCAAAGTGAGGCTTAGTTGCATTTGACTTTATTCCTATGAACACTTGATCATGTGTGATGATGTAATCTTGCTTGAATATCTATCACTTGTGCTTGAATGTGTTTTCATGTGAGGCTTTACTTGAAGATTATGTTTCGGTCTTTCTTACATTGTTATTGCTTGAGGACAAGCAAGTTTAAGTATGGGGTATTCTGATGTCTCTCATTTTGTTCCTTTCCTCGTGCTTAGATTCCGATTTTCTACGAGATTCGGAGACTATGTGAATTTGTTGCATTTTGTACGTAATTTGGCGTGTTTTGAGGAGGTTTTGGAAGGAGTCCCCAAGGAGGAGCAAAGCACGAGCACAAAGGAGCGGAAGAACCGAGCGATCAATAAAGAGGAGCTCAAGAAAAGCCAAGAAGAAGAGTGGACCGACGCCAGGACCGAGTTGCCCAGCAACTCGGGCCCGAGATCGACTCCTGGACATCGGACCGAGGTGCCAGCACATCGGGCCCGAGGTACACGCATGTCGGTCCAAGTCGGCGGAACTGTGGATTGGGCACCAAGGCATACAAATGTGATCTACCACTTTTGCCCCTCTTCCATTTTTGGATATTCTTGGCCCCTAATTAAGAGGAGAGAAGACAATTAGAGGATTATCCAAGTTTACACACATCTAATCACTCTCAAAGGCTCAAGGAATACTTGGAGAGCAAGGAGGAGGAAAGGAGAGGAGAAGAAGAGGAATTTCGGTGGAGGAAAGCTAGATCTAGGGAAGAATTGTGAGTTTGAACTTGTTTTGATTTCCAATTTGTGGATTTGGATTTGGATCTTGGGATTTCCCTTTGATTTGAATGAAATTTGGCTTTGCTTTGATTTGGATGAATGAGACTTGTTTGCCTTGTGATTTGATTTCTTGTTACTCTAGCCTTATGGAGTAGATTCCATTGGTCTTGGTCTATGGGGGAAACCTCTAGCTAGGTTTGGGTTTGAACCCCCAATTCTATAACCTTAAGTGCTTGATCTAGGAACCCACTCTACATGGAGCTACAATCTCTTGTGGAAGCAAGGGATCAAGGGCTTGTGGTTGGCAAGAGTGAACGGAAACGTGTTGGATCGATAGTCACAAATACGAGGGCGTCCTTAACAGAGTTAAGGGCGTCCTTTACCGAGGCGTCCTTTACCGAGGCGTCCTTAACAAAGGTTAAGGACGTCTTTGGTTCGCAGCGGAAATTAAAAGACTAAACAGTTAAAGACAATAAATAAGGAACGCTTTTGATTTATAGAGGAACCACTCAAGTACTAACTAGTCCTTGAGTGTAAACCTCTACCTCCTTGGAGGATTTTGTAATAGTTTCTTTCCTTTCTTATTAAGTTTCCTTACAATACACGGGCGAGTAGTTACACTTCTCTGGCACTTAGAAGGCGTCCCTAAGTCCACTAGTAACAACTCCTTTAAGCCTATAGAGTAACCTAACTTAATCTCTCCAAAGGATGCTATCACCTCGTCCTTACAGTTCTTCGTAAGGAATCTCTCACTATTTTTGTTCTTTTCTATTACAAACAGTTTGGGGTTTTGTTGTACGCTTCTCACTCGATCTAACACCTAAGTCTCACTTGTTCTTGAGCTTGTTCTTGGTGTTCTTGGTGTTCTTGAGCGACTGACAAATTCCCTGAATATTCTCTGAAGCGTCAAGTCACAATAAATGCTCTAGAAGAGTATTTATAGTGACATGGAAAAAGGGCGTCATTCTCTAACGGTCATGCCCTTTGGGGACGTTGCAACAGTAATCGGCTTCCACGTGTCCTTGTGATGATCAGGAAGCACACTGGCAATTCCATTAGACTTGGATGCGGGATCTTCTTCCACGTGGAGATCATGATCAAAGTTTGTCTGGTGATGTCATCTTGTCGGCCAAACTTTGAAGGACTCTAGTGTAATGTTGAAGGACGATGTCCTTATTAGGATTTTGCCACGCCTTTCACTGAGTGATGCAGCGTCCTTACTCTTTAAGGACGACTACATATGTAGCAACTTGTTGTCCTTTTCAACGTGCGTCCCTGAAACACTTGGACAACTTATTAGATCAAGTCGAGTTTGTCATATCAAAACTGAGGGACGTCAGGCACAATGTTAAGTTCTAAAGGCGTCCTTAAAATTGTCCCAACAAAAGCGATCGATTGCCATCACTTGACCTTACATCGAAAGGGAGGTAGGGTCGATGTGTAGAAGTGGCGGGACCGAGGCGGACAACCTTGATCTCACGAGGATTAATAGTTAGTGGCTGAATTGGGGTGGAATGACCCACATCTACTAGAGAAGGAACCCAAAAACCCGAGACCTATCTCTCCATTTTTGCTCAGTTCGACTTACCCAGACGTTGGGCCCGACTTACATCAGTGTCGGTCTTGGCCATTTCTTCGTCGATCCATCTCGGGCCGAAGTGACCATGTCGGTCCCAAGTGGTTTCTTTTGATTTTTCTTGTTTTTAGCCATTTTTCCCCTTTTTAAGTCTTTTTGGTGCACTCAACGAACGAACTCCCGAGTGTTCGACACCCTACCTTGTACTTCAACTAGGTTCGGTTATAAATTTGAATTTTGAGACCCTCCGATCCGGACCGATCAGAATTTTGGCACCGTTGCCGGGGAGTTCTTATTGCTTGGGGTACCTCTTTTGTTGAGTCTTTGATTTTGTAGTGATTTGGGTGAGGGATTAGCCCAAACCCCTTGTTTGTTTTGATTTGGTTTTGTTTGTGTCTTTGCTTACAAGTGTATACGAGCTCGTTCTGCCCGAGGAACACTTGAGTTCGATTTTGTGAGTGATCCGGAGAGCATCATCAAAGAGGCCCGAAAGAAGAAGAGAATGGAGAACCAAGTACAACATGATGATGAGGTTGCTAGGATGAGGGCCGACATGGCTCGTATGCAATTTGAGATGGAAAACCGAGATGCCGAAAAGAGGAGGGAACGTGAGCAAAGATTGACGTTGGAGGCTCAACTCAACACTCAACCCCGGAATGCACGCCAATACATGCATCCGGAGTTGAAGGTGCCCGAGCCGGCCATTGTCTTACCGGAGGTTTCAAAGAACTTCGAGATCAAGACTCAATTCATATCACTTATCAAGAGGGACCAATTGGAGGGGCGACGTCAAGAGTGTCCAATTGAGCATGTGAAGCGGTTCAAGGATATGTGTGAGACTATCTGGACGGATGAAGAGACGGTAGAGTATGTGCTACTCAAAGCTTTCAAATAGTCACTAGGGGGCAAGGCGACACATTGGCTCGAGAGCCAAGCCCCCACGTCGATCACAATATGGCGGGCTCTCAACGAGGCGTTCTTGATGAAGTTCTTCCCACCAACAAAAACAACGGAGCTTCGGAGGAAGATAGCAAGTTTCCAACAAGGATCAAACGAGCCACTCTTTGAGGCTTGGGATCGATTCAAGGAGATGTTGCGCCAATGTCCAACCCATGGGAAACAACCATATGTTCTCCAAGACATCTTTTTCCAAGGAATCAACCCCGCCACCAAGGACAAGCTAAACCTCCACACCGATTGTGGGTTCATCGACTTGCCCTCGGAGCAAGCTTGGGAGTTACTTGATAAACTCTCCGACAATGAGGCTATGTACGGGGTGAGCCAAGTCAACAAAGAGGCAAGAGTCCAAGGAGATGGTACAAGGAGGCTCTATGATCCGAAGAGTGAGGAGATTGACAAGGACGTGAGACTCCAATTCCTTGAGAGTGAGGTGACCAAGTTGAGGAGGCAAGTGAATCATTTCAAGCAAACAACAAGAGCATGTGAAGAATGTGGATCTCTCAAACATGCTACACAAGAGTGTCCCAACGAGAGCCAAGTTCGCTTGGCTGAGCAAATTGAGGAGGCACACTTTGTTCAAAGGAATTTTGGAGGGAGAAACAACTTCAACAACGGAGGCAACTTCAATAATGGAGGAAATGGACGATGGAACCATGGCCAAGCTAATGGCTACAACAACAACTACAACCAAAATGAGCCAAGGGGCCCAACCACCACCATACCGACCACCGGGGTTCAATGAGCAAACTCCTCAATGGGCGAGAGAGATAAAGGATGATCTCAAGGATGTGAAAGCTCGAGTTGATGGTATGAGCACTCAAGTCAATGAGTTGTGTGTTTGGAGAAGGCAAGCCGACAATCAATTTGCTCAAATCTTTACTCGACTTCCTAGAGAAGATGGGAGACTCCCGGGCCGACCCGAGGAGAACCCCCGTGCCCCACAACACCAAATGAAGTCCGAGCTATTGGGTTGAGGAGTGGTCGGAGCCTACCCGAGCCACATGTGTCAAAACCAAGAGAAGAGAGTCGGACCGAGTTACCCAGCAACTCGGGCCCGACGTGCCAAGACATCGAGCTAGGAGTCAGAGGAGGTCCCCTGCCTACGACCGAGGAAGAGAGGGTATCGGGCCCGACATGCCCTGACGTCGGTCCGACACCCCAGTCATTGCTCTGCCCCCACACCGTGGACCAGAACATCAGGCCCGACGTGGAGCCAACATCGGTCCGAGCAGAGAAGGATGTGAGTGAGCCAAACCGGTCCAAGGAGGTCGATCCTAACAAGAATCAAGGCGGCACAACTCTTCCTTACCCATCAAAGAAGCCCAAGGATGTTGTAGAGGGCAAATTCAAGAGATTCTTAAAGCTTTTGCAAGGGTTGAACATCACAATACCATTCACCGATGCCTTAAATGAGATGCCATCATATGCTAAGTTCTTGAGAGAAATTTTGAGCAAGAAGAGGTCAATAGTGGAAATGCAAGACGAGGTGAAAATTTTGGAGCTACCTCAAAAATTTGGAGATCCGGGGAGATTTGCTATAACCGTTGGCGTAGGGTCCCAAAGTTTACAAGCTCTATTTGACTTAGGAGCAAGCGTGTCGGTTATGCCCATGAGTATTTGGGAGAGGGCTAACCTTGGTGAGATTGAGCCGGTTGACATGTCTCTCACTATGGCCGACGGCTCTACCACAAAAGCCATGGGAATTTTGGATGATGTCCCGGTTAGAGTGGGGAAGTATTTCGTCCCCGACGACTTTGTGATTCTAGATATGAAGGAAGATCCTTTGGTTCCTATCATTCTAGGGAGGCCGTTCTTAGCAACGGCGGGAGAAAAATTTGATGTGAAGAATGGAAAGGTGTCCTTTGAAATCGGAGAAGACAAAGTTGAGTTTCACTTCAACAAGGCCTTAAATGAGCCAGATGCCTTGGCAATTTTGAAGTTGGAAGAGAATGCCAAGAGGAAAAGAGAGGAAGTGGAAGCCACGAAAGAGGAAGTACCTTTAAGGAGCAATGAAAGGATCAATGCCCAAGTTCAAGAGAGAGAGTTGATGGATCAATTTGAGCATCAAGAAGAGTTAAGGAGCAATGATAGTCCAAGGAGCAAAGAAGAGTATCCTTACTCATATCCTTTTGATGTTGGAGATTCTTATATTAGCTTGAGTGATCTAAAAGAGGATTTAAGAGATAGTTACATATGTCTAAGTGATTTGAAAGAAGATGTGAGCTATAATGTTATTGAATCTCCTAGAAATTATTTAGATGTTTGTGATGTTGGGAAGAAGGTGCAAGCCTATGCTTTGGAGGAGAAAGGTGAGAAAGTGCAAGAGGTGCAAGCCTATGCTTTGGAGGAGAAAGGTGAAACAGAGTTGGAGGGCCATGCCTACATCAACCACAAGTGGTGGTTCTACGGCTATGAAGGCAATGGCAATGGGCATGACTATGGTGACCAATTCACCGTCTTCCATCCACCATGAAGGTTCAGGTTAGAAGTCAAGCTAATGACTTTAAAAGAGCGCTTCTCGGGAGGCAACCCGAGCCTAGTAGGTTTATTTTCGTAATGTTAGTTTGATTTTCTTAGTTTAGCTTAGACTTTCTCTAATCTCTCCCTAGCATGTATTTTGGTGGATTAGTGGTGTTATTTGTGCTTCATGATTGAGTAGAGGTAATGGTGAAAATGATAAATGGATTTATGGGAAAAGAGGTAGCATAGATGGAGTGATTTTTGATGATCGGACCAAGCCGGGTCGACTTGCCCAGTAACTCGGGCCCGACTTAGGTAACTCGGTCCGCCTAGCTCGGTCAACTTTGGTCAAGAGTTGCAGAAAATCCCAACTTTACCCCTCCGACCTAGACTTTGTCTCTTTCCCGTTTAAAGCCTTTTTCCCTTACCTACTTCCCATCACCCTCATAACCACCACCCCAAAAATACTCATCTCCCTCTCAAAAATCCCAAAATCGCCCCCCCCTCCTCCATCACACTCGATCCACCCTTACTTGCTCCCTATTATCTCGATCCAACACCCCAAACCTTCCCCAACATCAAATCCAAAGAGAAAATCCCAAGATTTCCATTGTTCTTCATCCCTCCTCTTGACCTAAGTGGAGAAATTTGGGTTCTAAGTAGATTGGTTGCTAAGAAGTCTAGATCTCTTCAATTTTGGTATGTGAAACTCGATTCCTAACTATTTCTTTGAGAATCATGTGTTTATGTTGCTTGAATTGAGTAGTGGCATGTTTGAATGAGATTGGAGCTTGAGCATCAATGGTGGATTTGCATGAATAGTGAAATTGCTCTTAATTTGTTGAGTATGCATGATTGAATCCCTTTAGAACTTCGATTAGTGATGATGGATGGTTGAAATTGGATTTTAGGAGCATGATAGATTGATTTTGGGTGAGATTGCTTGAGAAGACGAGCATAGAAGAGGACCGAGATGCCCAGGTACCTCGGGCCCAACATAGGAAGTCGGTCCATCACTTCGGACCGAGCTTGAGAGCACCTCAGGCCCGACGTCTAGAGTGTGTTGATCCTTGTTCTAGTAGTCTTTCTCTTGTGTTGACATTAGGATTCATGAGTTTGATTGTTGGTTATAGCTTGATCATCATGATATATCTATTAGCTTGACCATTGTTTTGTGATCCTTTGTTCTTACATGTTGGATTTTGTGAGTTAAGTGTCTAGAGGCTAAGTATGGGGTATTTCATGTGTGTAGAGTTATGAGTTGTAGATATGTGTGATATTGTTAAGGTTGAATGGATCTTATCTTGTAGTCTTTTTCTTTGAGTGTGTGTAGGTACTATGGAAACCCGTGCATCTTCTTCTCACATGGAGAGGCCCTCTAAGAAGTCGAAGAAGTCAAAGAAAGCACCAAAGATGGATGATGTGAGATTTGATGATGATGATGTAGCCGAAAGCTATGGGCGGTAAATGGAGTTAGCTCACCACACAAGGTGGCTAGATTGGGAGTCTATAAGGAAGATGGGGATGGATGTAGCTCTCCCCCGTTGCTACTCTTACATTGGCCTTGATGTGATGTTGAGGTGGAACAACACCCACTACCCGCCTTGACATCGGAGTTCATGGCCACCTTCAAGTGCACCTATGAAGGAGTAGAGGATGATGAAGGCATAATCACCTTTCAATTGGGCAATGAGACACAAGAGCTTTCTCTTAGGAACTTGGCGGTCTATATTGGGTTCCCTTTTCCAAGGGAGGAAGCTTACGTGGACAATGAGAAGGTGAACTACCTATGGAGGCATGTAGCGGGGAGGAATGAGATGAGAAAAGGAGCTTCTACAAATGAAATCGCTAGCCCTCTCTTCCGGGTCATGATTCGTGTCTTGGGGTGCGCCATCTTTGCCCGACACGAGTTAAGCAAGCCTATGAAGGAAGAAGCTATGTTGCTCCACGAGATGCTATTCCAAACCGACAAGCCCTTGAACCTCACTTGGGAGTGGGTCAAAATGGTTAGGGACTTCCAAAGCTCCTCGTGGATTTACTTCGGTGGGATGATAGCTCGCTTAGCTAGTCGTCTCGAGGTTGATCTCTCCAAGTACACGCCGACACTTAATGGAGTGGAGTACATGAACCTCAAGTACTTCAAGAAGGCCAACATCATCAAAGAAGAGGTCCACACCGGCATCACCACCCATCTAGCACCCCATTCAAACTTTGATAAGGTGGCCATTCCTTTGGGGCCTAAGCTCTTCGACCTTGCAAGCTACTACAATTGGTTCCAAGTTTGGGCCAGGAAGGAGAACCCATTTGGTGAACCGGAAGGGACAAGGGAGTGTAGACGTCGAGCCCAACACATTCGCTTTACCACTCCCCAACCTTCTCCGGAGTCCGATGACGAGCCCAATAACTTTGAGTTTGCTAGAAGAGAGGCCATGGATGTTGACACGCCTCTGGAAGAAGATGAAGGTTACCAAGGTTTGCTAGCCAACCTCCGCGCAAGAGATCAAGCTCCAACGCTACTGGACCGAGATGTAGGGCATCTCGGGCCCGACTTCCACCAAAGTCGGTCTGATGCCTATATTCCCGAGGTGATTTTTAGTGTCATCAATCGTTGATCCCTGAGGAATCAGTGATGGTTCCTGAGGGATCAATGGCCTTTTAGTGTTATCGGGGTTCATGACGACTTTATGAGGTTCCATTTAGCTTATCATAAGTTTGAGGGTGTAGAGTACACGCTTGTGTGAGTATATTTGGGATCTAGTGGGAGATATAAAAGATATGTTACACTGAGATGTCCCTCTGGGATCAGTGGTTCAAAGAACAACAGTTCTGGCTGATTGGTACCTACGGGATCGACAGTTTAACGGTTTGAATATTGATCACGTGGGTTAACTACCCATATAACCGTTGGATAACCACTATTGTAACTTCCTTTTATGATTGATTTCAGATGGCCCACGTGTCTCTCTAGGAGAGAGCCGTTGGAGGTTAAGGATCAGCGGTAACCGCTGGTAACCGCCTTGCTAACTTCCCATAACGTCTAGAAACTGCTCCCTAGGTTTTCCTACGCCCTATATAAGGCTAAAGGAAGATGAAGTCGGGCTGGTTACACAATCTCACGAATAGATTCAACCAAGTCGAAGTCATACATCCATTAATACATTATTCTATAGTTTGATCCTTACCACAAGCCTTGGAAAGGATCAGCAGATTTGTTTTATCTCACTTCAGTTTTTGCGGATTCCCTAAGGCTTATAAGGGGCAAAATATTGATTTCGGAAAGTGATTACACGACTCAAATCTTATCCGAAGACAGACTACATTGATCGTTCCCCAGGTGTTGCGTATTCCAGACGAAGCAGGATCAACAGACGTTGTCGGTGCCACTGGACCAGTGCAGGGATCAACACCAGAATCCAACAGTCGAAATCAGTATTTTTGGATGAATGACGTCTGTGCGTGAGATGACAACGAAGTTCCAAAAGTTGGAGAAGTTTGAGGGGATGGACTTCCGCCGTTGGCAGAAGAAGATGCACTTCCTCTTGACCATCCTCAAGGTGGTGTATGTCCTGTCCACGCCGATGCCCGAGGTGGGTGAAGACGAAGTTCTTGAAGACGTGAGGAAGAGGAACAAATGGGAGAACGATGACTACATTTGTAGAGGCCACATCTTGAATGGTATGTCCGATTCTCTCTTTGATGTGTATCAAAATGTTGAATCCGCTAAAGAACTATGGGACTCTCTTGAGTCTAAGTACATGGCCGAGGATGCTTCTAGTGTGAAGTTCCTTGTGAGTAATTTCAATAATTACAAGATGGTTGATACCAGGCCAGTGATGGAACAATATAACGAGATACTACGTATCTTGGGGCAATATGCTCAACACAAGTTGAACATGGATGAATCCATTTCGGTTTCATGTATCATTGATAAATTGCCTCCATCATGGAAAGACTTTAAACACATGTTAAAGCACAAGAAGGAAGATGTCTCTCTTGTTGAACTTGGAAGCCACTTGCGTATCGAGGAGAATATTCGTATGCAAGAGAAGGAAAAAGATACTCCAGTATCTTCCTCCATAAATATGGTGGAAGGTGGTTCCCAGAAAGGGATCAAGAACAAAGGCCAGAAGAGGCCTGGAAACAACACATACAATGGTGCCAACAAGAAGCGCTCCCCAAAGGGAGATGGTTGTTGGTACTGTGGCAAGCCAGGGCATTTCAGAAGAGATTGCAAGGCTGCAAAGGGAAAGAAAAACGTTACAAACCAGGCTGCTCAAGGTTCTAAGGAACCAGGGCAGAAATCTCATCAAGGTCAGGAAGGATCGACATCTGTTGATCCCGGTATAGTTACATATCCTAATTTGGATTTTGTTTCTATGATTTCTGAAGCATTTTTTGTGCAGGATGATGAGATAGCATGGTGGGTTGACTCGGGTGCTACCACTCACGTGTGTAGAGACAAATCGATGTTCAAGTCTGTCGTTCCCGTGGATGATGGACGTGTACTTCATATGGGAAACGAGTCAACTGTTCCCGTTCAAGGCAAAGGACAAGTAGAGTTGGAGTTTTCATCTGGGCAAACTTTAACTCTTAAGGATGTGTTGTATGTACCCAGAATAAGGAAAAACCTAGTATCTTGTAGTTTACTTAACAAGTTGGGCTTTTGATGGATCGTAAGTCAGTTAATGAGGGCGTCCTTAACTGGGTTAAGGGCGTCCTTTAGTGCAGCGGAAAATAGACTTGAATACAAGATAAGTGGACACGAGTATTTATAGAGGAACCCCACTAAGACCAACTAGTCTTATGGGTAAACCTCTACCTCCGTTGGAGGATTTTCAATAGCCGTCCCTTATCTTATTAAGAGCGAGTCCTTACAACTTAGGCGAGTCGTTACACTTCTCTGAGCTAAGCGTCCGTCCTTAGCCTCACTAGTAACACTCCTTTCAACCTAACAAGTAACCTAACACTCTTAGCTATAAGGAAGCTATCACTCACGTCTCTCACGGTTCGTTGTGAGAGACAAACTACAACTCTAATTGATTTGTGGTTTGTTTTGGATTTGATGTGGTTGGACTTTCTTTCTCTTGCTTCAAGCTCACTTGATCTTCTTGATCTTCGTTCGTGTTCTTGAATGCTTCGGGAGAGCTTGAGAGAAAGTCTTCAAAGTCCACTCTTGCACACACATGCCGCTATGCATACTCCTTGGAGAGTATTTATAGCGGAAGTGATTCTTGTCCTCTAGCGTCCTCTGAGACTTGGCAGGATCCTCGATCTTTGATCAACGGTGCGATGAGCGTCTTGAGGAGGTCAACTCTGTTGACGCTTGGGAAGCCTCCGCGTGGGTAGGGGACCATTGCTGGGAAAGCGACGTCTTTGGCATTGTCTACACGTGCCCAGACAAAGGAAGCTTCCTTCTGAGGACTAAGGCCGGACGATGATGTAATCATGTTGGGGTGGCCTTGATTTGAATTTGAACTTCGTCCGTATTTTGGCGCGCGTCCCTTCTTGATGAGGACTCCGTCCTATCTTGCGCAGGGACTCCGCCAATTACGTTTAGCTTTGGAAGTTCTGGTAACATGCGTCCCTACAGCATAGGGACTGCTGTTCACTTGTTGTCCTTTTCGCTCATGTGCGTCCACTGGACTTACCTGAGATCAAAACTTGGACAACTTATCAAATACATTTGAGTTTGTCATTATCAAAACAAGGGACGATTATTATTGGTTTAGATATTAACGACTGACGTCCTTAATATCGTCCCAACAATTTCCCCCTTTTTGATGATGACAAACTCTTTCAAATAATGCACACAGAAGTAAAGCTTTTAGCATGAGGAACTACACTTTGATTTTCTTTTCAGCTTAGATTGGCATGCAACACATTCTTCTAAGTGCGTTCTATTTTATTCCTAACTAACGACCTTTTGACTTGGCCGAAATTCCCCCTGAACACATGCTTTCTATGATAACTTAAGGACAATCGCATCTCTGCAAAACTATACTTCCCCCTTTTGGCATCATCGAAAAGGAGAACAAGTCGAAAAGCATGCAAGCACAAAGTCATAACTAAAGAAAGGTACGCTTAGACAAAATGAAGCACAAATGTAGTGAATGGCATTCAGAATGAGAAACGAGAACGTTCATTACAGACATTCACAACAAGTGTTCAAAACGGGGACAGCGTCCCATTGTCTTAACAAAAACTCAAGAAATGATAAATTGTTTCAGGGTTAGAGAAGGGGGAGGTGATCATTTTCTGGGACGCTTGCCAAGGGCTTTGAGGTGTTGCTCCTGAAGATGGTTGTTCTGGGCAAGGAGCTCGTTGTTGCGCTCAAGAAGGTCTGTGTGGACGTGAAGTTTGTCGTGAACCTGCTGAATTAGATCAATCATTATGCACTGGTTCTCGATCATCATGCCCATCAGATATTTCGTAGAGTGCCTCTCAGCCTCATCAGGGACGCTCATACCATCGAGCTCGTCCTCATCATCAGCAGCGTCCTCAGCTGGCGTCCCAACTACTTGGACATTTTCAGCTTCGTGATCTCCTTCTCCAGGTTCAGCAGCAGCAGCAGCTTGAGCTCTCCTCTAAGCTTTGGCTTTCCTTTCAGCCTCTTTCCGTTCCTTTTCCAGTTGGCGCTTAACGGACGGAAGGGGCTCATCACACCTGAGTTTCCCAACTGGAGGGAGTGTAATTTGCCTGACGTCCCAATGAATGCCAAAGGAACGCTCTTGTTTAGGAGCATAGAGTCCCTGCTGCTTCAGAATTTGCTTGACCAAGCCGGGGAAAGGAAGAGAGTGCCTGCCTCCTGTGCACTTGCCCATGTGTTCCAAGATTACTCGGGGCAAGTTTATCGGCTTGCGTTCCAAGAAAGCGTCCAAGAGAATACTATCAGTGATCTGAACAATGGACTTCTTCTCTTGGCGGGGGACGACCATGCGCACAATGAAGTGATGCGCAAGGACGCCCATCTTGGTGAGGCAATGAGCAACTCTGTCCTTAGCAGCTGGCTGTCTCCCATTGAATATTCTGTTGAGGATTTCATCTTGGGAGAAACGGCCAAAGTTCTTGCACGGCAGATCGTGCAGAGCATCTTGCGGAGAAGGACGCAGGCCTAGCATTTTGCGGACGGTGCCCTCAGCAACTGAGTACTCGTCCCCATCGATTTCAAAAGTCCCCTGAGGCTTCCCGTTTACTTCTGTGATTTCGAACTTTGAGTAGAAACGGAGAACCTCATCAGGGTCAACATCAGCGGCCTCAGCGCCCAAGTGCGTCCAACCCTGGAACTCAAGAAGATCCAAGAACTCTTGGCGCTGGTTCTCTGCCAGAAACTCGGCGGTGAAGAGGAGCGGCGATAGGATTTTCTTGAAGCGTTTCTGCTTGGAGCCATTGCTCACGATCACTTCATCACCAGCATCTTCTTCATCTCCATCTCCCTCCTCTTCCTCAGGTTCCTCATCCTGGGGAGGGGCTTCCTCGTCATCGGAGGCTTCGTTCCGTTGTTCTTGGAACTCAACCATTGCAGTGTCCTCAGCTGTGGACGCCTGTTCTGTGGGAGGCGCGTCCACCGCTGGAGTCCTTGCCAAGGACTCTGTGGGAACGGATGGAGGAGACGTCCCTTGAACTTGAGCAGCTTCTTCGACGGCCGGAGCAGGCGGAGGAGGAGGAGGAGGAGAAGCTCTAGGGGGAGAGGGAGAGGGAGTGCGGAGCTTAGCTTTTGGGGGAGGAGCAGAGGAGGAGCTGGGCGGAACCACTGAGATCGGTTTCACCTTGAGCGGAGCAGAGGGAGGAGGCGGTAGAGTAGCAGGGGTAGCATCCTTGGCCTGGACCTGGACTTGTGGAGCGTCCTTGGCCTGGACTTGAGGAGCGTCCTCTACCCTTGGAGGAGGTGGAGGGAGTTGACGAAGGTCCTGCATACTCGCTTGGATCGCCTTCTCAACGGCTGCTTTCTCTGCTTGCTCTTGCTCTTGGCGCGCCTTCTCCTCTTTTGCCAGTTGAATTTCGGAGAGGCGAATGGCGGCCATTTCTTCATCCGTGACGCCCTCAAGCTGAGCAGAGGTCTTGAGGCGTCGTTTTGGGGCAGGAGGAGGGGAGGAAGGGATTGGCTTTGGTGGGGAGGAGGAAGGGCCTTTAATTTGGAGCGATTTGGACGGAGGGGGAGAGGAAGGCCTTTTCCTTTTTTGAGAAGGGACGGAGCCCGTAGGAGCCACAACAAACTCCATTATATCAGGAAGTAGTTTGGCGAGCTCGTCCACGGTTCCACCAAATGAGTCAGAAATGATTCCTGGCCCCATGAACGGTGGGTTGGTGTGATTGGTTTCTTGAAGGCGGGGCTTGACATATGTGATCATGAAGTAGTGGAGGAGGCGTTGGATTTTAGGAGGATGTTCGTGAGTGGACGCCCTAAGACAAATGTTGGCGAGCGTCCTAGGCTCCTTTTCAAGCCAGTCCTCAATGAGAGGGTCAAGGGGAGGACGGCGTTTGGGTTGAGAGGGGAGCCGGCCAATTGAGCCACTGTAAACAGAGGCTTTGGTGATATTTTCTGGCTCAGGCTCGGGTTTGAAGGGCTTCTCCATAAATGAGAACCTCTTCGGCTGGGTTTTGGATTGAGAGCGGGATGGTTGTTTTTGTTGAGGAGGTTGGGAGCGAAGGGGTTGAGGAGGGGTGTTGGAGTGGCGGCGCAGGGTGCTTTGAGAGGAGGAATGGTGGCGAGGGGGTTCTTGTCGGCCGGAAGGTCTGCCTCTCGACTCCATTAATGACCGGCCTTTCACCGGAGGAGATCTCGAAGAGCTAGTGTTTTTCGCTGCCGACGAGGGTGAGGGATTCTTTGAGGCTCTTGTGTTGGCCATTTTTGAGATGGTTTAAATAGGGGAGGATTAGGGTTTGGAGAGAGATTTCGGGATTCGGTTGAAGATTTGGAAGATCTTTGAGATTTCTAAAAGTGTGCAAACAGCAGATGAGCGAAGAAAGGTTTTCGGAGTGCACAGGTGGGTATATATAGGAAGAAGACGAAGTTGGACGGTCAGGGGTAACAGGGTCTTTACACACAGCTTCCTCCACCCGCCTTCCCACACGTGGCTTTCTTCTTTGCTAAGGAATACAGCTGTTGAGCACTGTTTGCGCATATCCCGAGATTTTCGCTGACGATTCGCTAAAACGGTTTACCTTCCCAATTTCAACCATTCAAACTTCTCACAACTGCAAAGGACTCTGACCTGACGTCCTTTCAACACACAACACTACACAACACAGAACTGAACCACGGCGTCCCATTCACTGATCTTAAGCTCTGTAATTAGAACTCTGTACAGACAACTCTCAGCTCTTAGCACGCGTCCCTTTGATCACTTAGAACCATTTTTGAAAATCAAGCAAGTACGTCCCGTAAAGGTGAAACAAGGAATGCTCATAGGACGCGTTTGCAAGATTCTCGGCTTGGGTAAGCTTAGAGTTCCCATCATTTCGGCTTATGATGAGGGTAGGGTGATCAGGGATACTCTTGAGATGAAAAGCGAAATGAATACCATTCAAGGACACAAGCGAATACACATATCTTAGACTAGCGTCCTTTAAAGATGACTTTAATGCATGACACACCTTAAAACAAGTTCTCAACAAGACATAGCCAATCATGGAGGGAATAATAGAACGGGACTTGATCATTTAAAAGTTATCATCCCCAAGAGCAACCGGAGGTGCTCGTAGGGACGTTTATCAAGTGCTTTTGTGAAAATATCGGCCACTTGGTCCTCAGTCCTAACATGATCCACTCTAATTAATCCATGTTCAACATTATCACGAAGAAAGTGATGCCTTATGTGAATATGCTTCGTCCTAGAATGATGAACGGGATTTTTGGCAATACTTATAGCACTAGTGTTGTCACACAAGATAGGGACTGTGTTGAGGGACGTACCATAATCTTCAAGTTGGTACTTGATCCATAGGACTTGTGAGCAGCACGAAGCAACAGCAACGTACTCAGCTTCCGCGGTTGATAGTGCCACGGAGTTTTGCTTTTTGGATCCCCAAGATACAAGGCATGAGCCAAGGAATTGTGCCATTCCTGAGGTGCTCTTCCTATCCACCACATGGCCAGCGTAATGTGCGTCAGAGTAAGCTACCAGGTTCAGGGACGTCCTTCTGGGATACCATAGACATAGGTCATCCCGTCCCTTGAGATATCTGAAGATTCTTTTGACCTCTTGCATATGGGACTGATTCACGGCTGATCTTGTTTGAACTCCTTTTGACATATCTGAGATGATTTGATCCGTTCAATGAAGTCTCGAAAGATGGGATCCCTTATGAGTATCGTCCCTTACAGGAGTACATCTAGGGTCCGTCCAATCAGATTCATCTGAGTCAAACCCGTCGTCTTCATTGAGAGTTTCATAGAGTTCCCCCTCAGGTTGAGCGTCCTCTTCTTGACGCTGTTCTCCTTGTAGGCTTGATTCAGCGACCTCATGTTGAGCTGGAGATTCACTTTGAGATGGAACTTCCTGAACAACACTGGGAACTTCTACTGAGACTTCTTCAGGATTTTGAGTAGCGTCCTTAGGAACATAGTATTTTCCAGAGGACCCGAAATCAACTTCATCATCGGAGTCATCCTGCTGCAGAGGAGATGAGTGTTCTTTCTTACTTGGTTTATCTTTGTGAGAAGAACTTTCTTTGAACACAACATGAATGCTCTCCTCAAGCTTTAGAGTTCGTTTATTGAAAACTCTATACGCTTTACTGGTGAGGGAGTATCCAAGGAATATGGCTTCGTCACTTCTTGCGTCAAACTTTCCAAGTCTTTCTTTATCATTGTTGTGAACAAAGCACTTGCATCCAAAGACTCTGAGATAGTCGATGCGAGGCTTTCTTCCATTCAGCAACTCATAGGACGTCTTCTTCAGCAAAGGACGGATCATGGCTCGATTGATAATGTAGCACGCTGTAGCAATAGCTTCAGCCCAGAAGTACTTGGGGACGCTATTGGCTAAGAGCATAGTCCTTGCCATATCCTCCAGCGTCCTATTCTTTCTTTCCACCACTCCATTTTGTTGAGGAGTCCTTGGAGCTGAGAAGTTGTGAGAGACTCCATGTTGATCACAGTAGGCCAAGAACTCTGAGTTTTGAAACTCCGTCCCATGGTCTGATCTTATGGATTTGAGAGGCGTCTCAAGCGCAACTTCCACTTGTTTGATGAAGACTTTGAATGCGTTGAAGCAATCTGTTTTTGAAGCTAAGAAAAGAACCCAGGTGAATCGAGAAAAGTCATCTACAAGGACATAGATATACCTCTATCCACCATAGCTTAACGTCTTCATTGGTCCACAAAGATCCATATGGAGAAGTTCCAAAGGTTTCTTTGTGCTGACATCGTTCTTTGACTTAAAGGACGTTCTTGTCTGCTTCCCTTTGATACATGCTTCACACTGTTCAATTTTCTCAGGATCAATTTGGGGAAGACCTTTCACAAGATTTCTTTGATGAAGCTTGAGGATTGTGCTTGGTCCAGCATGGCCAAGTCGGCGATGCCAGAGGTCAGCGTCCTCCTTTGACACAGATAAGCACAACTCAGATTTTGGCTTGAACTCCTGATTGAAGATGTAGACATTATTCTTTCGGACTCCTTTGAGGACGACTTTGTTGGATTTCTTGTTGATGACGAGGCACTCCTTTGAGTCAAATGTGACTAAGTTTTCACCTTGATCACACATTTGAGAGACGCTTAGGAGGTTGAAGCCAAGTCCTTCAACAAGGCTAACATTTGTCGCTTTGATAGACGGATTGAGAATAGCAGTTCCCGTCCCTTTGATCTTTCCTTTGCCCTTGTTGCCAAACGAGACAGTTCCTCCCGTGGCGCTACTTTGGATAGAAGTGAGATGGATCTGGCTTCCTGTCATATGGTTTGAGGCGCCACTATCAATGATCCATGGGCGTCCCCTCACTTCCACCTGCCAAAACAAGGTTAGTGTATGGCGACCCAGGCAAGGTGTTCCTTACCTGGTTCGTTACAGAAATAGAACTCTGGTTCTGGCATGTAGTCACTTATATTCACATCATTTGAAATAGCATGCTTTCTAAAAGAACTCTTAGATCGTCTAGGACGTCTAGGGTTAGCCTTAGGGACGGACTTATCATTTTCAATGTTATTCCTAGCAGCTTTGCCACTTTCAATGTCGTTCTTCAGTTTCAGGCAATCATATTTGAAGTGATCTCCTTTTCCACAGTACCAACACGTCCTATAGTAAGTACCAAGGTAGTACTTCTTGTTGGGACGTTGGATTTTGTTCTTTTTCATCTTTTGAGGGTTACAAACTTTTGAACCTTCCCCCTTAGCAATCTTCTTATAGATCCTATGACTAGTGGAGTTAGTGTAATAGTCCCTTTGACCTTTCTCTCCACTCTCTAGGACTCGAATTCTTTCAAGAAGGTTCTTGGTCTTTTCCCTTTCTAATTCAAGTTCTGAGGTTTTGCTAGCCTCAAAGTCACTAGAGAGAGAGTTCCTAGTGTCAGACTCGTATCCTAGTCCTCTTTTGGCTGGGACAAACACCATTGGTTGAACTACCTCAGTTACCGGGCTCTTCCCTAACACTTTCACCTCTTCCCTAAGCTTAGAGTTCTCTAGCTTAAGGCACATCACTTCAGTTTTCAGGGATTTAACTTCGACATACGAGGACTCTAGTTGTAACGAAACTGTAGCACAGTTCTCACATTCAACTAGCCTATTTTCACTTTCAAGTTCAAGTTCATCCATTCTATGTTGCATAACAACGCTTTCTTCCATGATTCTTTTAATGAGCTTAATAAGTTTAGTTTTGGAACAATTCTCTAAGGAGTTCATCATGGATTCACGAGTTACCTCTTGTTCCTTTTCAGAAGCGTCCTCTTCAAGGACTGGGGCGTCCTCCACAGCCATGTACGCCACTTGCTCATCATCTGAGGCGTCCTCTACGGCTATGTACGCCACTGGTCCTTCTGGTTCTTCATCATCAGAACTCACATTATCCCATGCGGCTTCGCACGCTCCCAAGAGAGCTTTCATCTTTATTTCTTTTGAGTTTAGTCCCGTAGTACACCTTTTAGCAAAGTGTCCTTTCTTGTTACATTTGTAGCAAGTAAGTTCCTTCATCTCTGCCTCTGTATACTTGGGACTCTCCTTTTTGTAAGGTATCTTGTGTTTCTTGGAATCTCTGGCCTTTTTACCCCATAAGCGAGCAACTTTGTGTAGAAGGGCAATCTCTTCCTCTTCATCCAGCTGTTCCTTAGTCTTGCTTTCCTTTTCTTTCAAAGCTTGAGCACGCATCCTTTCACGATTCTCATTTTTATTTGCTTCCACCATTAGGGCAATATCTCTTTGGTGGCGCAGATACTCAGCGTACTCTGGAGTTGACGTCATCAAAGCAAGATCTGTCTGGGGGTTTCTAGCCAATTCAGCCATATCGGCTTCCCTTCTCGCTTCATAGCCTCTCAGCTTCCCATAGATCTCTTCCATATCCAGAGTTTTGTTGGCTGTGTTCTCCTTGAACGTAGTCCTATCAAAATTCCATTTTCCTGTAAGCCCATCAATGACTACTCCGACTCTGTTTCTCATTGAGACTTCAGCTTCTGGGATGCCTAAATTTCGCATCTTGGTCACAAGAGCTTCAAAGCGGTATGAGTAGTCCTTGACAGATTCGTTAGGAAGCATTCTGAAGGCATAGAACTCTCGTTTGATTTCAAGCTTGACGTCTTCCTTCATCTCTGCCGTACCCACATGGTACTTCTCAAGAGCTTCCCATTGTAGTTTGGCTGTTGCCAAATTGCTAACTCGGGTGGCGTCCCTTTCGTAGAGGGACGCTTGAAGGAAGCATATAGCCTTAGCGTTTGTTTCCAAAAGCTTGAATTCGTCAGGACCCCACTCGTCCTCTTTGTCTTTCTTGTCATTAGGGATGGTAAGGTCACCCTTCATGATCACTCTCCAGCATTGATAATTCTGACTTCTGCAAAAGTTCTCGAAGCGGATCTTCCAGCGGTTGAAGTTGCCGTCCGTCAGACGAGGAGGCTTTACAAAAGAGATTCCAATAGGTTCCATGTCCATCTTGTACCTGCAACTCAACAAAAATCTAGAGCGCCTGCTCTGATACCAATTGATGGATCGTAAGTCAGTTAATGAGGGCGTCCTTAACTGGGTTAAAGGCGTCCTTTAGTGCAGCGGAAAATAGACTTAACAGAATACAAGATAAGTGGACACGAGTATTTATAGAGGAACCCCACTAAGACCAACTAGTCTTATGGGTAAACCTCTACCTCCGTTGGAGGATTTTCAATAGCCGTCCCTTATCTTATTAAGAGCGAGTCCTTACAACTTAGGCGAGTCGTTACGCTTCTCTGAGCTAAGCGTCCGTCCTTAGCCTCACTAGTAACACTCCTTTCAACCTAACAAGTAACCTAACACTCTTAGCTATAAGGAAGCTATCACTCACGTCTCTCACGGTTCGTTGTGAGAGACAAACTACAACTCTAATTGATTTGTGGTTTGTTTTGGATTTGATGTGGTTGGACTTTCTTTCTCTTGCTTCAAGCTCACTTGATCTTCTTGATCTTCGTTCATGTTCTTGAATGCTTCGGGAGAGCTTGAGAGAAAGTCTTCAAAGTCCACTCTTGCACACACATGCCGCTATGCATACTCCTTGGAGAGTATTTATAGCGGAAGTGATTCTTGTCCTCTAGCGTCCTCTGAGACTTGGCAGGATCCTCGATCTTTGATTAACGGTGCGATGAGCGTCTTGAGGAGGTCAACTCTGTTGACGCTTGGGAAGCCTCCGCGTGGGTAGGGGACCATTGCTGGGAAAGCGACGTCTTTGGCATTGTCTACACGTGCCCAGACAAAGGAAGCTTCCTTCTGAGGACTAAGGCCGGACGATGATGTAATCATGTTGGGGCGGCCTTGATTTGAATTTGAACTTCGTCCGTATTTTGGCGCGCGTCCCTTCTTGATGAGGACTCCGTCCTATCTTGCGCAGGGACTCCGCCAATTACGTTTAGCTTTGGAAGTTCTGGTAACATGCGTCCCTACAGCATAGGGACTGCTGTTCACTTGTTGTCCTTTTCGCTCATGTGCGTCCACTGGTCTTACCTGAGATCAAAACTTGGACAACTTATCAAATACATTTGAGTTTGTCATTATCAAAACAAGGGACGATTATTATTGGTTTAGATATTAACGACTGACGTCCTTAATATCGTCTCAACAGCTTTCGTTTAGTGTTTGAAGCCGACAAATTCATATTGTCGAAAGGCGGTGTATTTGTTGGTCGTGGTTATCTATGTAATGGGATGTTTAAACTAAGTATCAATAAAGTTATGAATTCAGTTTACATGACTTGTTCGAATGAATCTGTTCATTCGGGATCAACTGCTATTCCCATGACTTCTAGATCAACTGTTGTTCCCTCGGGAACTGACTCTTCTTTGTGGCATGCTAGGATAGGACATGTGCATTATAAACGCATGCTTGATATGTCTAGAACTGGTTTGATTCCACCATTTGACATGAACATTGAAAAATGTCGAACATGCATGCTAAACAAGATCACTAAACAACCTTTTCCTACCGTTCAAAGGATCAGTGTCATGCTTGAATTGATACATAGTGATTTGTGTGACTTTCATGCTACTCCCTCTATGGGTAATAAGAAGTATGTGGTTACTTATATCGATGACTATTCTCGTTATTGCTATGTATTTTTATTGCATACTAAGGATGAGGCCCTAGAGAAGTTTAAGCTTTATAAAACTGAAGTTGAACTTCAAGTGGGATCAAAGATCAAAAGGTTGCGCACCGATAGAGGTGGTGAATATTTTGACCCGGAATACTTCCAATCCGTAGGGATCATTCATGAAACTACGGCTCCCTACACACCACAACAAAATGGTGTTTCGGAGAGGAAGAATAGAGTTCTCAAGGAAATGGTTAATTCCATGCTTTCCTACTCAAGATTGAATGAGGGGTTTTGGGGAGAAGCCATGCTAACGGCTTGTTACCTGTTGAATAGGGTTCCAAATAAAAGGAACAAGACTACCCCTTATGAACTTTGGTTCAAAAGAAAACCAAGTTTGAATTATCTTCGAGTTTGAGGATGTCGGGCTATTGTTAGGCTGACTGATCCCAAGAGGAAGACGTTGGGTGAAAAAGGTGTAGAATGCATCTTTATTGGATATGCTGAGCATTCCAAGGCATATAGGTCTATGTTATCGAGCCAAACAAATATATTTCGGTTCATACCGTTATTGAATCAAGAGATGCAATATTTGATGAAAAACAATTTTCGTTGATACCTATATCAAAAGGTATGATACCCAACTCAACTGGAGATATTGAAGTGGTTCCTAGTTCCAGTGGGATCAGTGGTTCTGATATACCATATGGGAATAATGAACCTGAAATCCGGAAAAGTAAAAGAGTAAGGAAGGGAACTTCCTTTGGTCCCGATTTCCATGTTTATTTGGTAGAGGGATCAAGAGACGAGGTTGGTTCCAATCATCTGTATTGTTACAATATTGAAGATGAACCAAGTACCTTTTGATGAGGCAATGAGGTCTCAAGACGTGTCCTTTTGGAAGGAAGCCATAAATGATGAGATGGATTCCATCATGGGGAACAATACATGGGTCTTAGCTGATCTTCCCCCTGGTTGTAAACCTTTGTGAAGTAAGTGGATCTTCAAAAGGAAGATCAAAGTGGATGGTACCATAGATAAGTTTAAGGGTAGATTGGTGATCCAAGGCTTTAGACAAAAGTATGGAACAGACTACTTTCATACCTATGCACCAGTTGCACGTATCACCACCATTAGATTGCTAATTGCTTTAGCATCTATACATAATCTGGTGATCCACCAAATGGACGTTAAAACTGTGTTCCTTAACGGGGATCTAGAGGAGGAGGTTTATATGAAACAACCCGAGGGTTTTGTTATGCCCGGACAAGAGCATAAAGTGTGCAAGTTGATCAAATCCTTGTATGGGCTGAAACAAGCACCTAAGCAATGGCATCTAAAGTTTGATGAGGTTGTGTTGTCCCATGGATTCAAGTTGAACCAAGCGGACAAGTGTGTGTATAGCAAATTTGATGATCCCGGCAGCGGAGTCATTATTTGCCTATATGTAGATGACATGTTGATCTTTGGCACGGATCAAAGACAAGTAGATCTTGTGAAGGAATTTTTGTCATCAAAATTCTCCATGAAAGACATGGGAGAAGCTGATGTTATCTTAGGGATTAAGATAAAAAGGGGGGAAAATGGAGTTTTATCTTTATCACAATCTCATTACATTGAGAAAGTGTTGGATAAGTTTCATTGTAATAACTACACTCCTATGAATACCCCATATGATCCATCCGTGAAACTGATCCCTAACCAGGGATCATCGATGTTGCAACTCGAGTATTCCAGGATCATTGGATGCTTGATGTATGCCATGATAAGTACAAGACCGGATATTGCTTTTGCAGTAGGAAAACTAAGCCGATACACTAGTAATCCTAGTGCGTATCATTGGCAAGCTGTTCGTCCAGTACTTAGGTACTTGAAGGGAACAATAGATTTTGGTCTTACTTATGATGGGTCACCTTCGGTCCTTGAAGGATATTCTGATGCAACTTGGATAACAAATGAAGAGGATCATTCATCTACTAGTGGATGGGTGTTTCTTCTTGGGGAAGGTGCCATCTCTTGGTCCTCGAAGAAACAAACTTGCATTTCAAGTTCTACCATGGAATCAGAGTTTATTGCTTTGGCTTCTGCTGGAAAAGAGGCAGAATGGTTAAGAAACTTGGTGTATGATGTTCCCTTATGGAAAAAACCGATTTCACCCATATCGATCCATTGTGACAGCGCTGCAACTTTGGTTAAGGCATATAGCCATGTATACAATGGGAAATCACGTCACTTGGGCGTGAGGCATAGTGCGGTAAGAGAGCTCATTACGCATGGGGTGGTATCAGTTGATTTTGTAAGGTCACAAGAAAACTTGGCTGATCACTTGACGAAGGGATTAGCAAGGGACTTAGTTTCTAAGTCTGCAAAGGGGATGGGATTAAGACCCATTTAATGCTCTTTGGTGGTGGGACACCCAATTCCTTCATGACTAACATTATGGACGAATTCAATGTGGAAAGCCCTCTACTAAGAGACTGAAAGCACAAAGGAACAGTCCCCAAGGTACGTGCTTTGTTCCTACAGGATCTGAGGTTGAAGATTCTATCTTCTTAATAGTTTCTTTGAAAAAGTACAATGTAGGAGTACGACTAAAGGATCTACCTATGTGGGCGTGGAGTTTTTGGTCACTCCATGGAGCTTGGGTTGGCTTCACATACGCTCATGAATGGATAAGGACTCAAGGACCATTATTGGAGTCAAGTTAGACTATAGAAGTGTATAGTGACTTATGTGTGTGTTATCTTTATGCATCTAAAGAGGTTGATTGGTTAAATCCTTAGGACACCATGATTCCGAGGTGTATAAAATGTGTAATTACACTAAGACATAAATTCAATCGTCACGACATTTGTGTTTATGCATGAGTTTGGGATGAAGACTAGCTTATTTTATGAATCAGGGATTACACTAAAATGGGGGAGGATTGTTGGTGATTTTAGTGTCATCAATCGTTGATCCCTGAGGAATCAGTGATGGTTCCTGAGGGATCAATGGCCTTTTAGTGTTATCGGGGTTCATGACGACTTTATGAGGTTCCATTTAGCTTATCACAAGTTATGGGGTGTGGAGTACACGCTTGTGTGAGTATATTTGGGATCTAGTGGGAGATATAAAGGATATGTTACACTGAGATGTCCCTTTGGGATCAGTGGTTCAAAGAACAACAGTTCTGGCTGATTGGTACCTACGGGATCGACAGTTTAACGGTTTGAATATTGATCACGTGGGTTAACTACCCATATAACCGTTGGATAACCACTATTGTAACTTCCTTTTATGATTGATTTCAGATGGGCCACGTGTCTCTCTAGGAGAGAGCCGTTGGAGGTTAAGGAGCAGCGGTAACCGCTGGTAACCGCCTTGCTAACTGCCCATAACGTCTAGAAACTGCTCCCTAGGTTTTCCTAAGCCCTATATAAGGCTAAAGGAAGATGAAGTCGGGCTGGTTACACAATCTCACGAATAGATTCAACCAAGTCGAAGTCATACATCCATTAATACATTATTCTATAGTTTGATCCTTACCACAAGCCTTGGAAAGGATCAGTAGATTTGTTTTATCTCACTTCAGTTTTTGCGGATTCCCTAAGGCTTATAAGGGGCAAAATACTGATTTCAGAAAGTGATTACACGACTCAAATCTTATCCGAAGACAGACTACATTGATCGTTCCCCAGGTGTTGCGTATTCCAGACGAAGCAGGATCAACGGACGCTGTCGGTGCCACTGGACCAGTGCAGGGATCAACACCAGAATCCAACAGTCGAAATCAGTATTTTTGGATCAATGACGTCTGTGGGTGAGATGACAACGAAGTTCCAATAAAACCATGCCTTTTCGAGCTCGGAGTTGATATCCGAGAAGGTTTTGATGAGGCCATTGTCATATCTTTATAATGTATAATATATGTTATTTATTATGCAACCTTAGGTAATGTTTATGTATTAAGTTAAAAATTAATCAGACTATATTCAATATTAGGCTTAAATTAACAAGCTTGTTATGATTTTTATAATGGTATAATTTTTTTCATTAACCAAAATTATTAACGTCAAATCAAAGGACAAATTAAAGGTTTCAACCAAAAAAAAAAGGACAAATTAAAGGTGTTTCTAAAAGTAAAAAGGGTATATATGGAATAGATTGTTTGTTTAGTTGTTTATAAATAGGTATGAAAGGAATTAAATAAAAAGGTAAAAAATTATAACAAACGGATGGGAATTGGTATATATGGCATACCACTGTTCACAATCTGTAAAAAAATTTTTGGGAGTTGTGTTATAGCATATGGTGGGAGAGCAAATATGCTACATTTGTCTTTAGTTATTTATGGCTTAAGGTCCGTCGAGTATGCATTTCTGATTCGATCCGCCATCGACCGACGGATCTTCATACTGATTTAGAGGATGTTGTTGATGACACATACGGGTAGATACGGGGGTTGAGGATGACGATTACACGGAGGAGGGAGATCAGGATAGGGATGATATGGCTGTAGATGAGCCGGATAGCTTAGTTTCACCGCCAGCTCGGACGGACGAGACTCCGGGTGTGACTGGAATAAAGAAAAGGTAGTAGCTGACCTAAGTGCTCCATTAATAAGTCATCAAAACATAATATTCAAATAAGCAGCAGAAGACAGTTTTTGAGCGCATAAAGCGTTTCTTAATTCCACACACGATGTGGATAAATACGGTAGCTGAGAGTAGATTCGATCTCATCTGAGGTCTCGAGCTTTATCTTGTAAATCCAATATTCTCCATCTGGATCGGTTAAATCCTGGTTGGACCACAATGTCTTTCCAACGATCACGGCTTTCCATCGGGTCCCGAGGTCGTCCACGTCAACTATATCATCGATGCTAAATTCACGGCCTGACTGTTCTGGCAAAGCGTCGCGGACAAAGTGCGGGTGAACAATCTGGAACTCATATTGTTTCTTCAAGTAATACTCGTCGTCTCTTCGTCGGTTGTCGTAGTCCCAATCTTGGACCGGAGCAAAGGTCACGCCCCACAGCTGGACTATGTACAACCCATCATTCCAGTAACCTACTACCTCCCTAGTTAAGGTAGTATCTAGCCACTTTCCAAAGCCCTTGACCTCCACATCTTTCCCAATTCCAAACATAGTTATCTTCCTAGATGTATAAGCCGAAAAATGTGCTGTTAATTGGACCAGAGTTCAAACCAGAAAGCAACATGACTAATTTTTATCAAATAAAATAAAAACGGCGTATTTTTAACAAAATCGAAACTTATTATTTTGATTCAGCAAGTAGTGCAAGCATTTGTTTGTATTGCTCAAATTACAGGGTTGCAATTGTTGAATGCAAAATCACACCGTACGCTGTGCAAACCAAACCTATCGCAATAATATAGTTTATTCCTTTGTTAGAGTGGTCACATGTATGAAGATCAAACCGAAGTATGGATTACACTTGCCACTAAATATAGCAAACAGTATATCTTGCTAGAAGAACAGAATGAAAGACAGCATCAAAGTATGGACATGTAAGACACAATATACTGATAGATGCAGTTTTTCAAGTGCATATAAGGGTGGATGCGTACTTTTGACAATCGAGGACCTAGAGATCCTTACAGGAAGCGTAACTATCTAATTCTTCATAACCAATTGCCCTCATTTCATTAGTGAGTTCAATATCACATTACGCATCCCTTCAGAGAAGAACTCTGATAAACCCTAATATTCTCATTCTAATGTACGAAATTACTAATCTATGTTGACTCATTATTAATACATCTGTATTCTCACGCCCTCACAGCATCTTTACTTCTAGTCCCAGTTTGTTTGATTTTGTTCTGTAAACAGTCCGACTGTGAGCCACGATTTCCCTAAGCCTATGTTTGAAATACCTAATTGAAACCCTAATTTCTCAATTGGAGCCCTAATTGAAAGTGTAAACCAACATAGATAGTAAGTAAGAGCGTATTACCTTTCCCTGTAAAGCGATTTCGGGGCAGAGGAAGAAGATGGATTCCAGGTTTGGCTTGGAAAGTCGGAAGAGAGAAGAGAGTACCAGAGAGATGGTTCGGTGGATAAGCGTTGTAGACGGCGGGAACACATAGAAAGGCAGCAGAGATCTATGTAGGTGAGACGCTGTCGTTTGACGCCCAGCTCCAAGATTGTTCGCCATAGTTCGTCAGGGAGAGAGGAAGGCATGGTCGGGGGTCGGAGGTTTTGTTAGAGAGGCGTGATATGTATGGAATGGTGATATATATATAGGAAATGATACTTCTTGTTGGTATGATTTATAGTACGAGTACTATTTATAAAAATAAATAAGTTTGGTTAATGATAAAATTACTCCGTATATCATTATAAAAATCATAACAGGCTTGTTAATCTGAGCCTAATATTAAATATAGTGTGATTACTTTTTAAATCAATACATAAACACAAACCGTGCATTGCACACATTTCAAATTAAGGCCAATTATATTCATATACGGATGTATACCTTATATGGTGGCCGGGTGAAAAACCCAAGCATGCAGTGCACACAATGGCGCATAATGCACATCTCTCTCCCGTCCAGCGCGATATCCAAATATACAACAATATCCGGAGATATTGCTGTATCCAACCGTATTTTTGATCTGGAGAAATCTCCAACAGGATCATCGCAAAAACAGACCGTGCAAAAACGTTATGCCGACTGTTATATATAGGATAATATGTTTGGGTATTGGTTATACATTACACTGCCAGTTACAGATTTGCGTTATATGTCTGAACGTGTAACTGTCGCCGCTAATTAATTGTAGAAGCCTAACTCGAAGTAGCGTATTCTGTACTCTGTAACTGCGCCCAAGCGACTGGACGTCCCTCGAAAACTGCTATTAAATGATACTCCAGTATTCAGATGCTGGTACGTAAAGAGATTGGAAACTGTACTTCAAGGCGGTTGTTTTACGGTTATTGTTTTTTTGCTATAAAAAGTGTCGTGTGACCATCAGTGGGCGTAACTCTCTTCTGCACACCAAAAGGTCTGTACATAATAACCTGTTCGGTGGAGTTCACGCCTGTGTTGATTCTCCGGTTGGTTTATCTTGAACTGTTTGGATTGGAGTAGAATCCCCCTACAACTGTAAGTCTTCGTGATGTTTTCAGGTTCCAAATTGTCGTCTCATTAGATTACTGGATCGCAGATCGCTTATCTGGAACTGGTGAATCATGTCAAAGTTCGAAGTTGGTGACGACGTGGAGATCAAGGGCTTCAATAAATGGTCCGGCCTTTCGTTGCTTGGAGAGATCGTCTGCTCCATCCGGGACGAATTCTACGTAGTAGAAGTTGACGTTGTTACAGACCCGGATGAATCGGGTGAGTATCTTGACAGGCCGCTTGATAACTCATACTACATTCAGAAACAAGAACAATACCACGTTGTCCACAAGCGATTTGTTCGTGAGGCTGAGGCACGAGAGAACGGCCTTGAATACAACATCGGGGATATTGTAGACTGGGAAGAAGGTTACATCTTTGTGAAGGGTACGGTTATTGGAAAGGAATTTGATAAGCATAACGAGATCGGTGATCCCAACAGGCTCTATTGTTACGTTGTCAGGCTGGATGAGTCAAATGAAGTGGTTGATGCCGAGTACTATGATATCCGCCCACATATCCCGTGGGCTTAGTCAACAGTGCAACCTCTCACGCCCATGGACACCACTGGGCTTTGTAGTTTGTACACAATCCGCATATGCGTGGCAGTCATGTTTGACCATATTTTTTTTTGATAATATGTTTAACCACATATGCGTGGCGGTCATGTTTGACCACATTTAAATTCTCGGTTCAAAGGACCACCGAAATATAGTTTACAATGTCGCATAATGCACAGCTCTCGCCCGTCCAGCGGACGGGCGAGAGCCTTCTAGTTATCGGTGTGATTGTGTCAAATCACGTTGTATTAAATGCACCCACTGTAAGCTAGTTCTGCGATTTGTCAAGTTGAAGAACAGACACGTACTTAATTCGACAAATAGTTGCAAACCATTGTCACAATGCATGCTTTGCACGCCAACCTGCAGAAGTCGATTTGACATCGACCTTCACCTACTACGCCTAGGCTATGCATTTGGTGCAATTAGGGGGAGAACGGAGAGAAATCATGTTTATATGACAATGTAATACGGAGTACATTATTATTGTATGCATATATGTATGATGTATTTACAATATATAGTTAATATCATAAACCTTCACAAAAGTACAAAGTACCAAAATTATTTGTCCATGAGTCATTTGATCTAGTGCTTTGTAGTAGAGTTATTAATTAAATAGTACGGAATATAAGAAACTTTAATTTGACCCCATAAATAAAGAGTTGGTTTTTTTAATTTTGTCATAAGTCACCGAAAGGAAAAGCCAGTACATCAAATGGAAAGTTCCTTAACCGTGCATTAAACTTCTATCAGTATACTTTGATCAAAAAAAAAAACTTCTATCAGTATTAGTAACATGGTGAGGATTGTCTTTGCTTATACCACATTTCAATTGGTAATTAATGCAAGATATTAAGTTTAACATTTCAATTGGTTTGTAGTCTCGATCCTATATCTTCTTCCGGCTTTCAACTATCCCTCTCCCTTCTTGACATCTTCTTTCTTTTCGATGACTATTAAGTCGTAAACCCTACTATGACTATAAACCCCAATCCTAAACCCTAATCGCAAACCCTACTATGACAATTAAGTCGAGTCTTATTGGGCTTAATGGGCCTAACGAGTCTTATTGGGCCTATTCCATAAGGCTTTGAGAAGGCCAAATCGACTCTTTTCGATGTTTGAATATTGTTTCGGTTTATGTTCTTACTCTTCAATGCATGTTAAGGTGACCGAGGGTTCGATTTCGCTTATTGGGCTTTATTGGCCAATTGGGCCCATTCGAGTTCGAGAAGACTAATTCGACTCTTCTCGATGTTTAAATATTGTTTCGGTTTATATTCTAACTCCTCAATGAACGTTTGAGATGACCGAGGGTTCGATTTCTCTTATTGGGCAGAGGATACCCCAATAAGGCCCATTCGAGTTTGAGAAGACTAATTCGACTCTTCTTCATGTTCGAATAGTGTTTAGGTTCTACTTCTTATTACCCTTCAGTAAACGTTTGGGATGACGGAGGGTTCGATTTCGAGAAGGCCATTAGGCCCATTCGAGTTCGAGGCTTTGAATATTATTATCCCAGGGCAGAGAGAGAATTGTCTTATCTACACTACAACAATGTTTTGATGACCATTAGCGACCATGCTCTCGCTACAGTAACATGCACTCTCCCTTTTCAATTTCTCTCTCTGCCACATCATCTATGCACCCCACTCCAAATTTTACTCAATCCATGCACCCAATAATTCATACTTTTTCCATTTTCAATATTTGTTTTCTCTCCAAATATAATTACACATATATAGATATTATCTTTTGTAATAAAAATTATATAAAATAATATAACTAATTATTATTAGGCTACCCCGAAACAAATTTTACTCGTGTGGAAATTCCTTACCCGGAAAGGTATAATAGTAGTCATTCCGAATTTCCGCATGGCACAAAAAGGGTGGTTATCCCTTGTAACCAACTCCTAAAATTAAGGAGAAGTTATCCTCTAGTAACCGTCAATTAACCGCCCCTCTTTGGCCTTTATAAGGCTTGGATTGCGCCCATTTTTGGAGACAATTCAGTAGACATATTGCCCACGAAATCCACAAAATTTCAGCCTGAGATTCAAAGGGAATCTCTCGTAGTTTACTCACGAAGTTGAGGAACACAGCACACCGTTGTTTGTGTGTATTGTCGACTAAGGGCAAGTAAGAGGTTCGGTTTTGCCTTGCAAAGTTCAAGGACGTTATCCAAGGATAAGGAGACTTTAGACAAGTCGAGTATGGAAGGAAAAACGTCATCTTCCATGGGATTCTCTACCACAAGAGTCAAGGACGATCCAGGTATGTGTTTACATCGAGGTTTGGGTTTGCCGCCATTCCTCGGGTTTATCCGGAACGTTTTATCTCACAACTTATTGTTTTATGAGTAGACCTTGCAACTAAAAGAGCAGATTCATACCTGTCGTTCTGCATCGACTGGAGTATTTTTTTTTATAACAAAATAACAATGATGCCTGATAATGGGGAATTTAATCGGAAATTACGCGTTGCTTCTCTTTGGCTTTGTTCTGAAACAAGGCCTGGCTTCTTCTATGCTCCCCGCCCCGGTAAATGCAATAATGGTACGTTTGACCGTGGGCAACTGCAGCAATAATACGGAGTAAAGAGTAGTAGGGCCTACTTACTTGTTTTCTTTCCATTGATCAAGTAAAAAAACTTGTTTTGTTTCCCGTGAATTTATGTGGGAAAAGAGTTCGACCAAAAAAGAAATACGGAGTATGTGGGAAAAGAACAAAAATATATCTTATTTGGATTGTTTGTTTCTTCTCCACGGAAAGTGTGTGGCCAGTGCTCAACAAAAAGAAGGTATATTTGAGAACAATCATTGTTATAATACATAAGATCAGTGATGGCCTGATATAGTTTTTCCTCTTGTTTTTTTTATAAAGTAATAAGCAAATACAATCCCCACCATGTTACTAATACTGATAGAAGTTCAATGCACGGTTAAGGAACTATCCAATTTGGAACGTGCAATGAGGGTCAGGATCAACGTTTTGCATCCACGACAGCTATGCCACTAAATGTTTAGTTCATCCTTGAGATGATCCACGACAGAAAACACAACAAAATAACACAAAACCAGACGTTCATTTCAAATGAACATCCAAGTTCGTCGCTGCCTCAGGACATGTAGGAATAACTTGGCTTCGAATTCGAGAGTACATAGACTGCAAGATCCTTCCTCGAACTCGCCGCGCAACGTATAAATCCAGCTACAGAACGGGAGATGATTGCACCGACTCCGTCCGCTAACTTCGGGGTGCGTAGACCATTTTGGTGGTTTCAACCGTGCAACGACTATACGGGCAGGCGGGTTGTAGTGCAAGAATAGGGCGAATTCGAGACGGCATACGAAGATATTGGCAGCGGGTGAATCCCAGAGGGCACGAAGCAGATTCATAGCCCTCTCGACCTGGTCCTGGTCATGTTCTGAGGAGCAGAGCAGCACCACAGCAAGCACATAAGCAGCTGGGGTGTGCCCTAGCGAAGCCGATTTCTCCAGGCACTCTAGACCGTAGGGTTCATCTGTGCCCCCGAAATACCTGATCTGTGGTCGCAATGGGTCGCAACATTCCTGGGTAAGCAAATGTTCCATAACATTTCATGACAAAATTGTGCAATACCACAGATTGACTTACCAAGCCTTGGCCGTATAAAGCACCAGGGTTCCCGCTATCCGCAAACAGTCGGAGGAATGCATACGCGGCTTCCCGATGCTCCTCCAGTTCGAACCGTCGCGCGTAGATCTCCTTTGATGGCGCCTGCCAGAGAACCAGGGGGTCCCGCCCGCATCGGTTGAAGGGCTTGCAACTACAAGAGGGATCTATGTGGTATGAACCGAGTACATTCCGGCCAATAGGTGAAACCAAACAAATATAAGGCACTTGGATTTACCTCTGCCTGCAGTTGAACAGATCTCTCAGAGAACAAGATGCCACCCTCGAAGCGATGTCGATGATGACCTCGTCTGGCAAGATACCTATGTCACATCTCGCTGGCCGCAATGCTCTGCCGTTCCCCATCGTCGTCCAGGTGCTTGGAGTTTGTTTTGACAACAGAATGACAAGGAAATTAGCCCTCGATAGTGTAGGAATTTGGTGTGAAAGTAGCCCTCGATTCTCTTTTGGTCTGAAATACGGCCTGGCTTCTTCTACAAGCTCCTCGCCCCGGTTAATGCACTTATAAATTATTACTCCCTGACGTTAGAGGAATATGCACATAGATTAAGAAGAGAATTAACTTCCCTCTAAACTCACCAATCAGAATAAAAAGTAAAAAATAACTAGTTTAACCCCCCCGTACCATGTCCGGGTAATGTGATTATAAATCAAATTTAATATAGATATGTAATGTCAATGATCATGTTAAAATTATAAGATCATATATATTTATCTTCGTATTATGATTACTGTTTTTTTATCAATAGTAAATGAACTCATAATATAAATAAGTTGGATTTGTTTAAAAATTACTTTATGTTAAATATCACGTTTCATCAATTAGTAATATTGATGGGAAGATTATAACTAATTCTTGGTAAGTGATAATTTATAATTTTCGGGATAATTCAGAGTTTTTGGTAAATTTTAATCAATTTTTACGGGATAAGATTATAGATTCTAACTATCTAGTTTGTATAAAAGAGGACCCGACTGATTATTTTATTATTGAAATGACACATGGCGCAAATTTTTGTGAAGACATTGTCTCCGCTTTATACTATAGGTAGTATAGATTTATTCCAGCATCGGTCAAGGTACATGTACTTTATAATCTAATTGAGTGGGACCCACAAAAAATCCCTAATAAGTCTGCATTTGAACTCTGGCGCCACAACGTTTTTCCAAATATTACTGGGAGGTTAATTTCGGCCTGTACACAAGTGAAGAGATGTTGGTAAATTTCCACATCTTAGCCCGGCGTCCTTTTTTACCCCTCTATTTCAGACAGGCCGGTTCACCTGAAATGATTTCCATTTAGCTCAAAATAAATACTCCGTAGCCGTTTACCCCAAATCGAAATCAGTGAAATCGATTTTACCGAAGCTAGGGTTCGTGTGAGAAGGAGATTTGGGGGAGAAATTTTCGGGTGATTTGGGTGCGATTGTAGGGCGATTTCAGGCTCGATCCTAGGGCACTTTCATGCTCGATTCTACGAGGCGAATATCCAGGGCTCAATTATCGGTACAGTTTGTCGAAGGTGCGTTTCGCTTGAGCCCTATCCTGCATTTCAGTTTTGAGTTATTTCTTGCGTTTAGTTTCGTTTCAGCTCTTTCATGCAATTAGAATCAAAATCTGGATTCACAATTGTGCAGGGATGTCTTCCAGTAATAGCTATGTGGGCAGCACCGGTCTTTACTGTTATTGTCACTTGGTTGCTAGAGTTGCGACTGCACACACTCCCGATAACTATGGAAGAAGGTACGCTAACTGTCCAAGATATGCACCATCAGGTTGCAGAGGGTGTGGTTTTTTTGCATGGATGGATGCCCCATACGAGGCTAAGGCAGCAGACATTATCAAAGGACTTGTGACCCAAAAAAAACAATGGGAAAGCAAATGTCAAGAGCTGGAATTAGAGATTGCAGCTAAGGATGCAGCAATTGACAGATTGAAATCTCATTCAAGGTTTAATATTGTGCTCATCTTAGGGTGTGGTTGTTGCTTAATTTTGGCTGTATTGGTCGATGTTTTGATGAAAAGCACTTCTAAGAACTTGCTGATGTTCTATTAGTTGCTGTTTTGTGACAATGTCGACCTTTTGTTATTGCAAGTGACTATGTTGGAATTAGTTGCTGGTAGTGTTGTTGTAATGCTTAGCATATGAATGCATGTTGTTTTATAGAATGTTGATGTAAAAGTGGGCACAAGGGCCCTATTGGCACACTTTGTGTCATGTGCAAAAACAACTCACAATGTTGTTCATTAATATTGTATGGCCTAACTTATTTTGACAATATCTGAAAATATTATGAGTATGTACCCAGTGAACATAGCAACAGACATTACCATACAATGTTTTTAAAGTCTTAGCATACCCAAAACAAACGTTCATACACGTGACACAAAGTGTTAGCATACCCAAACAGATTACAGATAATTTCACTTAGCCGTGAAGCATGAACAAAAAGTTGATTAACTAAATATATTTATAATAACCTTGTTGGTATGTGATGTAATATACATTAAAATAGTCGGCCGTGTTTTCCCTAATTAAATAAAATAGTTCAGATCATCCACAATTTGATAGATGTAGATTTTAATTTGCATTACTGAAAAAAATGAGAACAGGTTACAGCTAGTGCAGCAAATTAATTATGCAGTCCACTCATTCTTGATCCAAAACCTTCCAACTATAAAGTTTTTTGTGCTATGCAATAAAACTTTAACATAGTTACGTACGTATTTCTTTAAGATTATACTCCGTACCTGTTTCCGGTGTTATACAACCAAAACAATCTAAAATTAAGCGTTTATACTTTCATTGCTTACGACAAACAACTCTCGACAACACCATCACACATTTATCTTATACCGCACACCATGAAATTACCGTAATAGTTAATATCCTCTTCAGAGTTTTGATATTAAAATAAACAAACTTAGGAAATGACCGTAATAGTTACCCCAATAGCTAATCATGCGTTTGATCCATATTTTGGCTTATTGTATCGAAAATAAAACTGTATGTCGATGTTTTTATTTAAGGTAATTTATAACTGGGACATTAGGTGAGGTTACCATTAATCAGATTTTATTACTAGGGGATTTGACAAGTGGCTTCACTTTTAATTTGCAATGTGTGCAATGCACAGCTTGCACAGAGCATATATCTGTTCTTTTTGGTCAAAAGTGAGGGCAATGGCCTTCAATGTGTTGAAGACTTATTGTATACAGAAATAGTTTCAGAACCAAAAGAACTCAATAGATAGACATAGTGATTTCAATCAAGTCCTACAACGTGCTATCATCCGCGGTCTGAGGGGCACTGGAATCATCCCCGAGCCGCTGTGTGCTGACATCACCGCCAGCCTGAGAGGTGCTCGCCTCTGTATGATGTGCTCCACTGCCTTCCCCACGCTCGTCTACCGAATCCCTGAAATGTGTAGAAGCTGCACGAGGAGGTGTTGAAGGGTTTTCTTGAACAAATAAATTTATATTCAAGACCCCGCTGCGTATAGCGAAGCCAGGATCGTCCACGGGAGTGAGGGTAGTGCTAAGTTTAATCGATAACTATGAAAAGAGCAAAGAAAACAAGGGCAGAACAACTCAGGCTCGACCCAAAGAGGGTCGATCTCGACCCTAGGGGGGTCGATCCTGAGAACGGGAACACACGAAACACAATCAATCACAAACAAGGGCTCGAACACGACGAAGGGAGTCGGGATCAAGGCAAAAGATACGAATTTCAATCAATATAAAAGGCAAATCCTAGGGCTAGGGCTACCGCAACAACAACCATACATGCTTTCAACAAGAATTCACAACTATCATGCCACCTAGATCATAGAAAAGTTAACTTTCGCAAACAATTCAAGTTATTCAATCAACTTTCGCAAATCAAACAACTTTCTACCTATCCTTCAACCTAGGAATATCAACTTTCACAAATAATCCTATTAGATATAATCAAGCAACTAACTTTTCACTTTCGCTATAGTCAATTACAAGACATGTCTTAACTTTCATTAAGGATTAAGCACAAGATAGGTTAGATATGATCCTTAAGCATTCAAGTCATGAATTCAAGTTTTAAACATGCATGATTGTGTTGGGTTTTTGCCCAACCCTAGAACTTAAGAAGACTACTCACACATAGCAAAGAGAGAATAGGAAGAAGAAGAAGAAGACATGATCAAACCAAACTAAAATTCAAATAAAAAAACCAAAGATCAATCTTACAAATCTCAAACTTGCTCTCCAAGTCTTCTCCCTAATTCTCCAAGTCTTGGATTGATTGAATGTATGTATAATCCATAAAAACTATAGGTTTCACCTCCTTTTATAGACAAAAAGGAGTCCTAATCTAACTAGGAAACACAAACAAAACACCTTCCTAAAATACAAACTAGGAAACTTCAACGATATTTCCGGATAGGTGAAGTCGGTCACGCGCGTTCGACCCCCCATAGGGTCGATATCGACCCCCTTCAGGGTCGAACCTGAGGCATGTTTTCCTTGCGTTCCAAGTTTGGTCAAATGGCTCGAGCACGACCTCCTTGGGCTTGATCTTGGGGTCGATTTCTTCACTTCTCTTCTTGATTTTGCTCCTTTTTAGCTCTTCTCCTTGGCTTGTCCACTTGAATCTTCCTCCTAGCTCGTCCATCCTCTCCTAGCTTCGCTCCAAACTCGTCTTCAAGCTCCAAAACACCTACAAAACGACACAAAAGTGCGTAGTTTCCGAATCTCAAGGAAATACGAAAACTCATGCGAAAAGACTCAAAAACACAAGATTGAACCACGAAACACAACTCAAACTAACCTATCTAAACCCTAAAAATCTACCTAAAAACGCGGACATCAGGAGGGGGGTGAGTCATCGCTCTAGCCTCGCCCACCAGAACATCCAGCCATCTGCTAACCTCATCAGGGGTCCAACGTGGTCGTCTATCCTTTGGCATCTCACTAATCGTGCGAACCACACCTGCAAGATAGTTGAGGCGCTGCAAAGATAGTATAAAGTATTAGTAATGTACAACATAACACTGAATAAAGAAATATAGTATCAATAAACAAACTTACCGCGAGAGCGTCGACTCCTCGCGTCATGGGAATAGGTGGATCACGCCTAATAGAACTGGGATCTACTAGCACATGTGAGGCCTGATCTAAGAAGTCGAGGTAGTCGTCACTATAATCCCAGCCGTGTTGGGCCTGTGGGCCCTGCAACTCGATCAATGGCCTCGGATCTGCATCCCATCTATCCAGCTGCTCCGCGGAGTGTATGACCACGTAAGCCCGTAACTCATCCTCGCGCAATATGTAGACGGGCTCAATAGGCGGCTCTGGTACGCCCTGGACCAATCCGAACTGTCGAAGGACACGATCGGGATGGTACGCCTCAACTATATCCACAATACGCAAAACACCCCGAAATCGTGTGGGTGAAATCTCGGGTGCATCAAAGTCCAACCCTCTCCCTTTCCATGGAAGCCACTCAACCTGTACAGAATCAACGCTAAAGGTCTGTACGGTGCAAAATGAGAGATTATAATGCATTATTTGCAATAATCTCGTGCAACCGAACACACCTTAACAATTCATATAAAATAACACGAAAGATAGGATCCTCCGAATCGAGACGAGGCGGCCAGGATCCATCGGATGTGGCACGCTACTCTCAAACCTAGTAGCTGCTCGCGGATCAGCCAGAGCTAAGGGGTCGGTCACATAATGACCAATGAAGTGAGGAAAGTATGCCCAAATCCAAGACTGCAACACGAGAGTAATCGTTATAACAAAAATAGCGGACCAAGTGTGAATCAATCGACTCTACTTCGAACTCATGATGAACGAAATATACCCGCAGCAGAATCCCACAGCTAGCTATCCCCTGTGCTCGGGATCGGGACGCCTGTCCAAGGTTGCGGTAGACGTACGCTAGAACACCAGCTCCCCAAGCATACTGTCCAGTAGTCTTGTGATCAAAAAGCAGCGCCATCCACTTATGTTTTAGCTTCGAAGTCGACTTGTCAACAAGGACAGTCGACCCAAGAAGCAAAAACAAATAATACGATGCGATGACGCCGTGATCCCTATCCGCGCTCGTCACCATGCGCTACAGTGCCTCCTCAAGGTCACTCGCTGGAATCCCGCCTATCTTGTACCATCGCTGAACCTGAGAGAGGTCAACCTAAAGATCCTGGGCGATGCGCGCCCATATATCAATGTCTGTGACCGCGGAGATGCAACTCCTCCCATGTATAGGCAATCCAAGAATCATGTGCAGATCATGAAGGGTGATCGTCATCTCACCCCACGGAAAATGGAAGGAGTTCGTCTCTGGATACCACCGCTCAACGAAAGCAGATATCAAAGCTGAATCAACTGCTCTAGCGGCACCTACAGTACGAAGTCCGAGAAGACGACTACGCTCTGCAATCGTGAACCAAGTACCCGGCTCACGGCTAACATGTCTCTCCAGCACAGCAGTGTATGCAGTGCGAAAGTGAACTCTCAGAATCTTACGAGCCTGAAGGTTTAAAAACAATCAAAACAAATCAGAAACGCTAACATACAGTGTATAAATAACGTCGAGAAACGTTTGTATTCTAAACATACCAAGTCTTGCTCCTTCTGGCGTCTAGCGTGTCCTGATATACGCGGAGGTGTAGGAGCATCAGGATCAGCAGCATGAGCTGGGACTGCTGGTGGAGCATCACCTTCCGCCTCATCCCCTGCATCAGCTCCACGCCTCCTACGTCTGGAATGCCGTCTGGGAGGAGGAAACTCGGCCTCCGGCACTACAACAGCGGGCTCCATCGGAGTCAGCTCAATATACTGCGCGATTTGTGTCTCGTAACTAACCAGGAGGACGCGCTCGCGTGGTCCGCCGGGCATCCAATACTCAGGATCACCAGAACCTGCTCCGGGGGTAGGTGGAGGGGGAGCAAACTGCGAAGGAACGTCCTCACGTGGTGGTGATGGATGCTCGTGAAATGCACCAGATGAGACGGGAGTCGGTGCTCGACCGCTGTCTGCCTCAGCTCTGACGGGTGAGTGAATAGTATGCGCAACAGTCTCCGGGGGATCCTCCATCGTATCATCGACCGACTGAACAGACTCCACCCAGTCCGGAGTCTCGTGATCGTCTAGCTGCCCAGTCACATCCGGAGTCTCGTCCGTCCCAGCTGGCGGTGAAACTAAGATCGTCTAAATGCAAACTCGACGGACCTCAAGCTATAATGACAAATATAGCATATTTTCTCTCCCACCATATGCTACTCCGTATAACATAACTCCCAAAAAGTCTTTTACAGCTTGTGAACAGTGGTATGCCATATACGGAGTATATACCAATTCCCATCCGTTTGCTATAATTGTTTACCTTTTTATTTAAATCCTTTCATACCCATTTATAAACAACTAAACAAACAATCTATTCCACCATTTTTACTTTTAGAAACAACTTTAATTATACCATTATAAAAATCATAACAAGCTTGTTAAATTGAGCCTAATGTTGAATATAGTCTGATTAACTTTTAATTTAATGCATAAACATTACCTAAGGTTGCATAATAAATAACATATATTATACATTATAAAGATATGACAATGGCCTCATCAAAACCTTCTCGGATATCAACTCCGAGCTCGAAAAAAGTAGCACGCCAATTATAGCCGTTGGAAAGATTTTCATAAAACACAAACCGTGCATTGCACACATTTCAAATTAAAGCCAATTATATTCATGTATATATATACCTTATAGGGTATGGTGGGTGAAAAACACAAGCATGCAATGCATACATTTGAAATTAAATCCAATTATATTTATATTTTAATATATACCTTATGTAGTTATACCTTATGGTGGGAGGAAGAAAAATTTAGCATACATGATTTTTTTGTCCTCTAGCAACTTCATCTGCTAAGATTTGAAATATAGCATTTCAAATATACCTTATGGTGGAAGATAGCGCCACGCTTGACCGCTTGACCGGTGCCCGTGACACACAATTTGAATTTGTCCTTAAATTTGACGTTACTTATTAAGATTTTGTTAACAAAATAAATCTATACCCTTATAATATTAGGCTCCATTTATTGAGTCCATTTTTTGCCCCTTTGATCGCAGATGCCTGCTTGTGGATGGTTATGAATTTATGATACTAAACCCTAATCCCTTTTTAGTGGATGCTCTTCTAAAAGCGAAAAACAAGTTGAGCCAATGAAAAAGAAGTACGACAGTGGGCAACTGCAACAAGCTTCCCGCCTCGATAAATGCAATTAAGTAAAGGCCTGCCTCTCTTACAAGCTTCCCGCCCCGGTACTGGTACATGCAATTAAAGTAAGTACAGCTTGCAGGCGGTGCATTTAATGCAGCGTGATTTGACACACTCACACCTATCCCTATCAAAGCATGCATTTTATCACGTTAAAACAAAATATAAACATGCATACGGAGTGTTATTTTAATGCTTGCAGTTCACAGTGGAGTATACAAATTTGTTGCAATTCATAGTCAAGACTCAAGAGGGTGTATATAAAAATAATACGGAGTACAAGTATTTGATTTCAAAATAATGTCGTGTGGTTATACGGAGTAATATATATTTTCCCATTTATTACCCTTCCAGAAGATGTCATCTGTTTAATAATGTATAAATCACTTTTGTATTGGTTAATGGCAGAAGTGGCGCCAATTGGAGTTTTTATAGATGAAAGTGCTAAAAGTTAGGCTAGATACAAACGGTTCACCGGTGAAACCCCTTTACTACGTTTTAAGGGCCTGTTTGTTTCTATGCCAGGAATCCGGTTCTGTCATTCGGTGAAACTTGGTGTTTGGTACATGCTGCTGGAATAAGTCATTCCTGAAACCTGGTTTTTGGTATCCTGTCGGAATCAGTCATTCTAGAAACTTCGTATTAGGTCAAAATTGGACTGTGGAATGGGCATTAAAATTGTTGTGTGGTTATTAACTATATACATTTGAGACTAGTGATCAAGTAAGACAATATATTACTATGATCAGTTACAATGAACATCGAACGAAACAACAAGAAATGCAAATCGTTTGAAATATGCAATATAATTACTAGAGGTTGACTTCGGAAGAATTAAGCATATGTGATGTCAAGCATAAGTGCTTTGCAAGTGTCGTACAATAACAGTGTTTGACATATCAAGTTTTGTGATATACATCCCAAACATACATAAAACTGGTTCGCACATCAGATTGGCCTTGCAATCACGCCAAAAGAAAGTAAAAGAACCATTAAGTTCATCATACACGAAAGTAGCATTAAGTTCATACACGAGCATTGTATATATTGTGTAACGAAGAGTACACACAGCTTAATGACCAAGATTAGGGAATGCCAGAGGAGGCATGCGGGGCGACTCCGGGTACTCAGCCAACAGGGTGGCTTCTTCTTCCTCCAAACCATCCTTCTTGCTTGCCCTCATCACCTCGATGCGTCCGCGACGCCTATAGTAGTCCTCCATCTTCGTTTTCACTTCCATGGTGGCCACCAGCTGTAGCTCAGTACTGGCTGCCTGGGCCTCCCAATAGGGCAATCTGGACTTCAGACGGGACACCCTTTCCTCAAGGGACTCGTACACCCCACGGAGATCCTCGTAGGTCCGCCTCCATTGTGGCGGGGGTGGCGGCGTTACGACCCCAGGCCCGCCAGCGGTGGTCTCCTTCAATTGTCCGACGACGTCGGATGGTACTGGATACATACACGTATTTGAACAAAATAATATATCGATCGGAATGGACATAATATTTTTGGAACCAATTCGATAAAAGAGCATGAGGTTTATATATGTCTAGTGGAAAACCTGGACCGGAAGATGAGGGGCCGCTCGATCATCCTGCCGCCTTCGTATATATTCCTGGATAGTTCATCTCCAGTAGTATCTCTGATCTCCCCAAGTTCCACCCACGTTTCTTCACTTCATCTTGCTCGCTATGTAGCTTCCTCAGTTGACGCTCGGCGTTCTTAATCCATAACATGCACTTTTGTGTTTTCGAGGTTAAATCTATTTCCGCCTGGAGAGAGGGCGGTCCTAGGTCGTCGTCACCGGCTCCCTTTGCATCTAAAACATCAAAGCGATCCATCAAGGCAGACTTCTATATGTTGGGGGAGAAAAACTGGTTTTGGGGGAGTTGAATGATCGTGAACGGGGAATGGGATGATGGATCGTAAGTCAGTTAATGAGGGCGTCCTTAACTGGGTTAAGGGCGTCCTTTAGTGCAGCGGAAAATAGACTTAACAGAATACAAGATAAGTGGACACGAGTATTTATAGAGGAACCCCACTAAGACCAACTAGTCTTATGGGTAAACCTCTACCTCCGTTGGAGGATTTTCAATAGCCGTCCCTTATCTTATTAAGAGCGAGTCCTTACAACTTAGGCGAGTCGTTACACTTCTCTGAGCTAAGCGTCCGTCCTTAGCCTCACTAGTAACACTCCTTTCAACCTAACAAGTAACCTAACACTCTTAGCTATAAGGAAGCTATCACTCACGTCTCTCACGGTTCGTTGTGAGAGACAAACTACAACTCTAATTGATTTGTGGTTTGTTTTGGATTTAATGTGGTTGGACTTTCTTTCTCTTGCTTCAAGCTCACTTGATCTTCTTAATCTTCGTTCGTGTTCTTGAATGCTTCGGGAGAGCTTGAGAGAAAGTCTTCAAAGTCCACTCTTGCACACACATGCCGCTATGCATACTCCTTGGAGAGTATTTATAGCGGAAGTGATTCTTGTCCTCTAGCGTCCTCTGAGACTTGGCAGGATCCTCGATCTTTGATCAACGGTGCGATGAGCGTCTTGAGGAGGTCAACTCTGTTGACGCTTGGGAAGCCTCCGCGTGGGTAGGGGACCATTGCTGGGAAAGCGACGTCTTTGGCATTGTCTACACGTGCCCAGACAAAGGAAGCTTCCTTCTGAGGACTAAGGCCGGACGATGATGTAATCATGTTGGGGCGGCCTTGATTTGAATTTGAACTTCGTCCGTATTTTGGCGCGCGTCCCTTCTTGATGAGGACTCCGTCCTATCTTGCGCAGGGACTCCGCCAATTACGTTTAGCTTTGGAAGTTCTGGTAACATGCGTCCCTACAGCATAGGGACTGCTGTTCACTTGTTGTCCTTTTCGCTCATGTGCGTCCACTGGACTTACCTGAGATCAAAACTTGGACAACTTATCAAATACATTTGAGTTTGTCATTATCAAAACAAGGGACGATTATTATTGGTTTAGATATTAACGACTGACGTCCTTAATATCGTCCCAACAATTTCCCCCTTTTTGATGATGACAAACTCTTTCAAATAATGCACACAGAAGTAAAGCTTTTAGCATGAGGAACTACACTTTGATTTTCTTTTCAGCTTAGATTGGCATGCAACACATTCTTTTAAGTGCGCTCTATTTTATTCCTAACTAACGACCTTTTGACTTGGCCGAAATTCCCCCTGAACACATGCTTTCTATGATAACTTAAGGACAATCGCATCTCTGCAAAACTATACTTCCCCCTTTTGGCATCATCGAAAAGGAGAACAAGTCGAAAAGCATGCAAGCACAAAGTCATAACTAAAGAAAGGTACGCTTAGACAAAATGAAGCACAAATGTAGTGAATGGCATTCAGAATGAGAAACGAGAACGTTCATTACAGACATTCACAACAAGTGTTCAAAACGGGGACAGCGTCCCATTGTCTTAACAAAAACTCAAGAAATGATAAATTGTTTCAGGGTTAGAGAAGGGGGAGGTGATCATTTTCTGGGACGCTTGCCAAGGGCTTTGAGGTGTTGCTCCTGAAGATGGTTGTTCTGGGCAAGGAGCTCGTTGTTGCGCTCAAGAAGGTTTGTGTGGACGTGAAGTTTGTCGTGAACCTGCTGAATTAGATCAATCATTATGCACTGGTTCTCGATCATCATGCCCATCAGATACTTCGTAGAGTGCCTCTCACCCTCATCAGGGACGCTCATACCATCGAGCTCGTCCTCGTCATCAGCAGCGTCCTCAGCTGGCGTCCCAACTACTTGGACATTTTCAGCTTCGTGATCTCCTTCTCCAGGTTCAGCAGCAGCAGCAGCTTGAGCTCTCCTCTCAGCTTTGGCTTTCCTTTCAGCCTCTTTCCGTTCCTTTTCCAGTTGGCGCTTAACGGACGGAAGGGGCTCATCACACCTGAGTTTCCCAACTGGAGGGAGTGTAATTTGCCTGACGTCCCAATGAATGCCAAAGGAACGTTCTTGTTTAGGAGCATAGAGTCCCTGCTGCTTCAGAATTTGCTTGACCAAGCCGGGGAAAGGAAGAGAGTGCCTGCCTCCTGTGCACTTGCCCATGTGTTCCAAGATTACTCGGGGCAAGTTTATCGGCTTGCGTTCCAAGAAAGCGTCCAAGAGAATACTATCAGTGATCTGAACAATGGACTTCTTCTCTTGGCGGGGGACGACCATGCGCACAATGAAGTGATGCGCAAGGACGCCCGTCTTGGTGAGGCAATGAGCAACTCTGTCCTTAGCAGCTGGCTGTCTCCCATTGAATATTCTGTTGAGGATTTCATCTTGGGAGAAACGGCCAAAGTTCTTGCACGGCAGATCGTGCAGAGCATCTTGCGGAGAAGGACGCAGGCCTAGCATTTTGCGGACGGTGCCCTCAGCAACTGAGTACTCGTCCCCATCGATTTCAAAAGTCCCCTGAGGCTTCCCGTTCACTACTGTAATTTCGAACTTTGAGTAGAAACGGAGAACCTCATCAGGGTCAACATCAGCGGCCTCAGCGCCCAAGTGCGTCCAACCCTGGAACTCAAGAAGATCCAAGAACTCTTGGCGCTGGTTCTCTGCCAGAAACTCGGCAGTGAAGAGGAGCGGCGATAGGATTTTCTTGAAGCGTTTCTGCTTGGAGCCATTGCTCACGATCACTTCATCACCAGCATCTTCTTCATCTCCATCTCCCTCCTCTTCTTCAGGTTCCTCATCCTGGGGAGGGGCGTCCTCGTCATCGGAGGCTTCGTTCCGTTGTTCTTGGAACTCAACCATTGTAGTGTCCTCAGCTGTGGACGCCTGTTCTGTGGGAGGCGCGTCCACCGCTGGAGTCCTTGCCAAGGACTCTGTGGGAACGGATGGAGGAGACGTCCCTTGAACTTGAGCAGCTTCTTCGACGGCCGGAGCAGGCGGAGGAGGAGGAGGAGGTGAAGCTCTAGGGGGAGAGGGAGAGGGAGTGCGGAGCTTAGCTTTTGGGGGAGGAGCAGAGGAGGAGCTGGGCGGAACCACTGAGATTGGTTTCACCTTGAGCGGAGCAGAGGGAGGAGGCGGCAGAGTAGCAGGGGTAGCATCCTTGGCCTGGACCTGGACTTGTGGAGCGTCCTTGGCCTGGACTTGAGGAGCGTCCTCTACCCTTGGAGGAGGTGGAGGGAGTTGACGAAGGTCCTGCATACTCGCTTGGATCGCCTTCTCAACGGCTGCTTTCTCTGCTTGCTCTTGCTCTTGGCGCGCCTTCTCCTCTTTTGCCAGTTGAATTTCAGAGAGGCGAATGGCGGCCATTTCTTCATCCGTGACGCCCTCAAGCTGAGCAGAGGTCTTGAGGCGTCGTTTTGGGGCAGGAGGAGAGGAGGAAGGGATTGGCTTTGGTGGGGAGGAGGAAGGGCCTTTAATTTGGAGCGATTTGGACGGAGGGGGAGAGGAAGGCCTTTTCCTTTTTTGAGAAGGGACGGAGCCCGTAGGAGCCACAACAAACTCCATTATATCAGGAAGTAGTTTGGCGAGCTCGTCCACGGTTCCACCAAATGAGTCAGAAATGATTCCTGGCCCCATGAACGGTGGGTTGGTGTGATTGGTTTCTTGAAGGCGGGGCTTGACATATGTGATCATGAAGTAGTGGAGGAGGCGTTGGATTTTAGGAGGATGTTCGTGAGTGGACGCCCTAAGACAAATGTTGGCGAGCGTCCTAGGCTCCTTTTCAAGCCAGTCCTCAATGAGAGGGTCAAGGGGAGGACGGCGTTTGGGTTGAGAGGGGAGCCGGCCAATTGAGCCACTGTAAACAGAGGCTTTGGTGATATTTTCTGGCTCAGGCTCGGGTTTGAAGGGCTTCTCCAGAAATGAGAACCTCTTCGGCTGGGTTTTGGATTGAGAGCGGGATGGTTGTTTTTGTTGAGGAGGTTGGGAGCGAAGGGGTTGAGGAGGGGTGTTGGAGTGGCGGTGCTGGGTGCTTTGAGAGGAGGAATGGTGGCGAGGGGGTTCTTGTCGGCCGGAAGGTCTGCCTCTCGACTCCATTAATGACCGGCCTTTCACCGGAGGAGATCTCGAAGAGCTAGTGTTTTTCGCTGCCGACGAGGGTGAGGGATTCTTTGAGGCTCTTGTGTTGGCCATTTTTGAGATGGTTTAAATAGGGGAGGATTAGGGTTTGGAGAGAGATTTCGGGATTCGGTTGAAGATTTGGAAGATCTTTGAGATTTCTAAAAGTGTGCAAACAGCAGATGAGCGAAGAAAGGTTTTCGGAGTGCACAGGTGGGTATATATAGGAAGAAGACGAAGTTGGACGGTCAGGGGTAACAGGGTCTTTACACACAGCTTCCTCCACCCGCCTTCCCACACGTGGCTTTCTTCTTTGCTAAGGAATACAGCTGTTGAGCACTGTTTGCGCATATCCCGAGATTTTCGCTGACGATTCGCTAAAACGGTTTACCTTCCCAATTTCAACCATTCAAACTTCTCACAACTGCAAAGGACTCTGACCTGACGTCCTTTCAACACACAACACTACACAACACAGAACTGAACCACGGCGTCCCATTCACTGATCTTAAGCTCTGTAATTAGAACTCTGTACAGACAACTCTCAGCTCTTAGCACGCGTCCCTTTGATCACTTAGAACCATTTTTGAAAATCAAGCAAGTACGTCCCGTAAAGGTGAAACAAGGAATGCTCATAGGACGCGTTTGCAAGATTCTCGGCTTGGGTAAGCTTAGAGTTCCCATCATTTCGGCTTATGATGAGGGTAGGGTGATCAGGGATACTCTTGAGATGAAAAGCGAAATGAATACCATTCAAGGACACAAGCGAATACACATATCTTAGACTAGCGTCCTTTAAAGATGACTTTAATGCATGACACACCTTAAAACAAGTTCTCAACAAGACATAGCCAATCATGGAGGGAATAATAGAACGGGACTTGATCATTTAAAAGTTATCATCCCCAAGAGCAACCGGAGGTGCTCGTAGGGACGTCTATCAAGTGCTTTTGTGAAAATATCGGCCACTTGGTCCTCAGTCCTAACATGATCCACTCTAATTAATCCATGTTCAACATTATCACGAAGAAAGTGATGCCTTATGTGAATATGCTTCGTCCTAGAATGATGAACGGGATTTTTGGCAATACTTATAGCACTAGTGTTGTCACACAAGATAGGGACTGTGTTGAGGGACGTACCATAATCTTCAAGTTGGTACTTGATCCATAGGACTTGTGAGCAGCACGAAGCAACAGCAACGTACTCAGCTTCCGCGGTTGATAGTGCCACGGAGTTTTGCTTTTTGGATCCCCAAGATACAAGGCATGAGCCAAGGAATTGTGCCATTCCTGAGGTGCTCTTCCTATCCACCACATGGCCAGCGTAATCTGCGTCAGAGTAAGCTACCAGGTTCAGGGACGTCCTTCTGGGATACCATAGACATAGGTCTTCCCGTCCCTTGAGATATCTGAAGATTCTTTTGACCTCTTGCATATGGGACTCCTTTGGATTTGCTTGGAATCGAGCGCACAAGCATACAGCGAACATGATGTCGGGACGACTTGCCGTAAGATATAGCAAGGACCCTATCATTCCTCTGTAGAGCTTTTGATCTACACTCTTACCTTCTTCATCAGCATAGAGGCGAGTGTTTGGGGAGATGGGAGTATCAATGGGTTTTGAAGAGTTCATCCCATACTTCTCAAGCATTTCACGGATGTACTTTTGTTGATGAATCCGCGTCCCATCTTTGAGCTGAGTGATTTGGAGTCCCAAGAAGAAGTTGAGTTCTCCTATGAGGGACATCTCAAACTCACTACTCATCAAGTTCTTGAATTCCTCTACAAATTTCATGTTAGTGCTTCCAAAGACTATGTCATCGACATAGACTTGGACAATTAAGACATCTTTAAGAACTTTCTTTAAGAACAGGGTTTTATCAATGTTACCTCGTGTGTACCCGTTGGACAAGAGGAAGGACGCAAACCTATCGTACCATGCACGAGGGGCTTGCTTGAGTCCATAGAGTGCCTTGTCCAAGAAGTACACATGATCTGGGTGATCAGCGTCCTCAAATCCTGGAGGTTGAGCGACGTACACTTCTTCTTTGAGCTTGCCGTTGAGAAAGGCTGTCTTGACGTCCATTTGAAAAAGCTTGAACCCTTTGTGAGCGGCAAAGGCGATGAGGAGGCGAATGGCTTCAATCCTGGCGACAGGAGCGAAGGTTTCATCATAATCAATCCCTTCCTCTTGCCTATAGCCTTGAGCCACAAGCCTTGCTTTGTTTCTTGACACGCGACCATTCTCATCAAGCTTGTTCCTGTAGACCCATCTCGTCCCTATTATGTTTTTGTTTCTCGGACGAGGGACGAGGGTCCAAACCTTATTTCTTTCGAATTGATTAAGTTCCTCTTGTATGGCCTGAATCCAATCAGCGTCCTGGAGTGCTTCCTTTATGTTCTTAGGTTCAACCAAGGACACAAAGGCGTTGAAGGCACAGAACGCTATGTTAGCATTAAGGGACTGATTCACGGCTGATCTTGTTTGAACTCCTTTTGACATATCTGAGATGATTTGATCCGTTGAATGAAGTCTCGAAAGATGGGATCCCTTATGAGTATCGTCCCTTACAGGAGTACATCTAGGGTCCGTCCAATCAGATTCATCTGAGTCAAACCCGTCGTCTTCATTGAGAGTTTCATAGAGTTCCCCCTCAGGTTGAGCGTCCTCTTCTTGACGCTGTTCTCCTTGTAGGCTTGATTCAGCGACCTCATGTTGAGCTGGAGATTCACTTTGAGATGGAACTTCCTGAACAACACTGGGAACTTCTACTGAGACTTCTTCAGGATTTTGAGTAGCGTCCTTAGGAACATAGTATTTTCCAGAGGACCCGAAATCAACTTCATCATCGGAGTCATCCTGCTGCAGAGGAGATGAGCGTTCTTTCTTACTTGGTTTATCTTTGTGAGAAGAACTTTCTTTGAACACAACATGAATGCTCTCCTCAAGCTTTAGAGTTCGTTTATTGAAAACTCTATACGCTTTACTGGTGAGGGAGTATCCAAGGAATATGGCTTTGTCACTTCTTGCGTCAAACTTTCCAAGTCTTTCTTTATCATTGTTGTGAACAAAGCACTTGCATCCAAAGACTCTGAGATAGTCGATGCGAGGCTTTCTTCCATTCAGCAACTCATAGGACGTCTTCTTCAGCAAAGGACGGATCATGGCTCGATTGATAATGTAGCACGCTGTAGCAATAGCTTCAGCCCAGAAGTACTTGGGGACGCTATTGGCTAAGAGCATAGTCCTTGCCATATCCTCCAGCGTCCTATTCTTTCTTTCCACCACTCCATTTTGTTGAGGAGTCCTTGGAGCTGAGAAGTTGTGAGAGACTCCATGTTGATCACAGTAGGCCACGAACTCTGAGTTTTGAAACTCCGTCCCATGGTCTGATCTTATGGATTTGAGAGGCGTCTCAAGCGCAACTTCCACTTGTTTGATGAAGACTTTGAATGCGTTGAAGCAATCTGTTTTTGAAGCTAAGAAAAGAACCCAGGTGAATCGAGAAAAGTCATCTACAAGGACATAGATATACCTCTTTCCACCATAGCTTAACGTCTTCATTGGTCCATAAAGATCCATATGGAGAAGTTCCAAAGGTTTCTTTGTGCTGACATCGTTCTTTGACTTAAAGGACGTTCTTGTCTGCTTCCCTTTGATACATGCTTCACACTGTTCAATTTTCTCAGGATCAATTTGGGGAAGACCTTTCACAAGATTTCTTTGATGAAGCTTGAGGATTGTGCTTGGTCCAGCATGGCCAAGTCGGCGATGCCAGAGGTCAGCGTCCTCCTTTGACACAGATAAGCACAACTCAGATTTTGGCTTGAACTCCTGATTGAAGATGTAGACATTGTTCTTTCGGACTCCTTTGAGGACGACTTTGTTGGATTTCTTGTTGATGACGAGGCACTCCTTTGAGTCAAATGTGACTAAGTTTTCACCTTGATCACACATTTGAGAGACGCTTAGGAGGTTGAAGCCAAGTCCTTCAACAAGGCTAACATTTGTCGCTTTGATAGACGGATTGAGAATAGCAGTTCCCGTCCCTTTGATCTTTCCTTTGCCCTTGTTGCCAAACGAGACAGTTCCTCCCGTGGCGCTACTTTGGATAGAAGTGAGATGGATCTGGCTTCCTGTCATATGGTTTGAGGCGCCACTATCAATGATCCATGGGCGTCCCCTCACTTCCACCTGCCAAAACAAGGTTAGTGTATGGCGACCCAGGCAAGGTGTTCCTTACCTGGTTCGTTACAGAAATAGAACTCTGGTTCTGGCATGTAGTCACTTATATTCACATCATTTGAAATAGCATGCTTTCTGAAAGAACTCTTAGATCGTCTAGGACGTCTAGGGTTAGCCTTAGGGACGGACTTATCATTTTCAATGTTATTCCTAGCAGCTTTGCCACTTTCAATGTCGTTCTTCAGTTTCAGGCAATCATATTTGAAGTGATCTCCTTTTCCACAGTACCAACACGTCCTATAGTAAGTACCAAGGTAGTACTTCTTGTTGGGACGTTGGATTTTGTTCTTTTTCATCTTTTGAGGGTTACAAACTTTTGAACCTTCCCCCTTAGCAATCTTCTTATAGATCCTATGACTAGTGGAGTTAGTGTAATAGTCCCTTTGACCTTTCTCTCCACTCTCTAGGACTCGAATTCTTTCAAGAAGGTTCTTGGTCTTTTCCCTTTCTAATTCAAGTTCTGAGGTTTTGCTAGCCTCAAAGTCACTAGGGAGAGAGTTCCTAGTGTCAGACTCGTATCCTAGTCCTCTTTTGGCTGGGACAAACACCATTGGTTGAACTACCTCAGTTACCGGGCTCTTCCCTAACACTTTCACCTCTTCCCTAAGCTTAGCGTTCTCTAGCTTAAGGCACATCACTTCAGTTTTCAGGGATTTAACTTCGACATACGAGGACTCTAGTTCTAACGAAACTGTAGCACAATTCTCACATTCAACTAGCCTATTTTCACTTTCAAGTTCAAGTTCATCCATTCTATGTTGCATAACAACGCTTTCTTCCATGATTCTTTTAATGAGCTTAATAAGTTTGGTTTTGGAACAATTCTCTAAGGAGTTCATCATGGATTCACGAGTTACCTCTTGTTCCTTTTCAGAAGCGTCCTCTTCAAGGACTGGGGCGCCCTCCACAGCCATGTACGCCACTTGCTCATCATCTGAGGTGTCCTCTACGGCTATGTACGCCACTGGTCCTTCTGGTTCTTCATCATCAGAACTCACATTATCCCATGCGGCTTCGCACGCTCCCAAGAGAGCTTTCATCTTCATTTCTTTTGAGTTTAGTCCCGTAGTACACCTTTTAGCAAAGTGTCCTTTCTTGTTACATTTGTAGCAAGTAAGTTCCTTCATCTCTGCCTCTGTATACTTGGGACTCTCCTTTTTGTAAGGCATCTTGTGTTTCTTGGAATCTCTGGCCTTTTTACCCCATAAGCGAGCAACTTTGTGTAGAAGGGCAATCTCTTCCTCTTCTTCCAGCTGTTCCTTAGTCTTGCTTTCTTTTTCTTTCAAAGCTTGAGCACGCATCCTTTCACGATTCTCATTTTTATTTGCTTCCACCATTAGGGCAATATCTCTTTGGTGGCGCAGATACTCAGCGTACTCTGGAGTTGACGTCATCAAAGCAAGATCTGTCTGGGGGTTTCTAGCCAATTCAGCCATATCAGCTTCCCTTCTCGCTTCATAGCCTCTCAGCTTCCCATAGATCTCTTCCATATCCAGGGTTTTGTTGGCTGTGTTCTCCTTGAACGTAGTCCTATCAAAATTCCATTTTCCTGTAAGCCTATCAATGACTACTCCGACTCTGTTTCTCATTGAGACTTCAGCTTCTGGGATGCCTAAATTTTGCATCTTGGTCACAAGAGCTTCAAAGCGGTATGAGTAGTCCTTGACAGATTCGTTAGGAAGCATTCTGAAGGCATAGAACTCTCGTTTGATTTCAAGCTTGACGTCTTCCTTCATCTCTGCCGTACCCACATGGTACTTCTCAAGAGCTTCCCATTGTAGTTTGGCTGTTGCCAAATTGCTAACTCGGGTGGCGTCTCTTTCGCAGAGGGACGCTTGAAGGAAGCATATAGCCTTAGCGTTTGTTTCCAAAAGCTTGAATTCGTCAGGACCCCACTCGTCCTCTTTGTCTTTCTTGTCATCAGGGATGGTAAGGTCACCCTTCATGATCACTCTCCAGCATTGATAATTCTGACTTCTGCAAAAGTTCTCGAAGCGGATCTTCCAACGGTTGAAGTTGCCGTCCGTCAGACGAGGAGGCTTTACAAAAGAGATTCCAATAGGTTCCATGTCCATCTTGTACCTGCAACTCAACAAAAATCTAGAGCGCCTGCTCTGATACCAATTGATGGATCGTAAGTCAGTTAATGAGGGCGTCCTTAACTGGGTTAAGGGCGTCCTTTAGTGCAGCGGAAAATAGACTTAACAGAATACAAGATAAGTGGACACGAGTATTTATAGAGGAACCCCACTAAGACCAACTAGTCTTATGGGTAAACCTCTACCTCCGTTGGAGGATTTTCAATAGCCGTCCCTTATCTTATTAAGAGCGAGTCCTTACAACTTAGGCGAGTCGTTACACTTCTCTGAGCTAAGCGTCCGTCCTTAGCCTCACTAGTAACACTCCTTTCAACCTAACAAGTAACCTAACACTCTTAGCTATAAGGAAGCTATCACTCACGTCTCTCACGGTTCGTTGTGAGAGACAAACTACAACTCTAATTGATTTGTGGTTTGTTTTGGATTTGATGTGGTTGGACTTTCTTTCTCTTGCTTCAAGCTCACTTGATCTTCTTGATCTTCATTCGTGTTCTTGAATGCTTCGGGAGAGCTTGAGAGAAAGTCTTCAAAGTCCACTCTTGCACACACATGCCGCTATGCATACTCCTTGGAGAGTATTTATAGCGGAAGTGATTCTTGTCCTCTAGCGTCCTCTGAGACTTGGCAGGATCCTCGATCTTTTATCAACGGTGCGATGAGCGTCTTGAGGAGGTCAACTCTGTTGACGCTTGGGAAGCCTCCGCGTGGGTAGGGGACCATTGCTGGGAAAGCGACGTCTTTGGCATTGTCTACACGTGCCCAGACAAAGGAAGCTTCCTTCTGAGGACTAAGGCCGGACGATGATGTAATCATGTTGGGGCGGCCTTGATTTGAATTTGAACTTCGTCCGTATTTTGGCGCGCGTCCCTTCTTGATGAGGACTCCGTCCTATCTTGCGCAGAGACTCCGCCAATTACGTTTAGCTTTGGAAGTTCTGGTAACATGCGTCCCTACAGCATAGGGACTGCTGTTCACTTGTTGTCCTTTTCGCTCATGTGCGTCCACTGGACTTACCTGAGATCAAAACTTGGACAACTTATCAAATACATTTGAGTTTGTCATTATCAAAAAAAGGGACGATTATTATTGGTTTAGATATTAACGACTGACGTCCTTAATATCGTCCCAACATGGGAGAGAGAAACTGGTTTTGGGGCTGAGTGGTCTTTGAAATGGCAATAAAAGCAGTCATAAACTGACAGCTCACCGTGTTTACTAATACCGTGCATTGAACATACTGGAATACAGTGCATTGAAACCCTAGCTGTTTGTTTTTTATAAGTACGGACATAATAACTTCTTCTTCCATAGTCAAGGCTTGTGTTGATTTTTGTAATTGTAATATTTGTATCATCAATTATACGGAGTATATACATTACTGCAGATAGTAACAACAAATTAAAGTACAATTATATTGAACGAAATCAGAATACCCTGCAATTCAACGACTGGGTGGAAGACCACGTTAGGGAATAGGGCAGACTGGCAGAGGGTGCGATGAGTGGCCTACTGCATTAAAAGAAGCTTCTTGAAATCCTTTACAGAGTGTACGTACGTATCCAGTGCAATTGGCCGGACAAACGACGGTGAAGACCAAATACGTACAGTATAAAAGAAATCCAAATCCTGTGGTTACACATCACTGTCACACTAAGGTGCTTTGCACGCCAACCAGCAGACGTCGATTTGACGTCGACCTGCACCTACTCCGCCTAGGCCGTGCATTTGGCAAACACAAAACTGTACAGAGTTGGCAAACACAAAGCTGGGTACATGAGACTGGGGGGGGGCGGGCGGGGGTGTTTATTGAAAGAAAACTTGGAGAGGGAAAGAAAAGGAATGCCGAGTCTGACAAAATCAGATTTAGAGGCATCCACAACGGAGAAACAAGTGAGAAATAAAATCTGACAAAATCAGATTTCTGCAGAGAAATGTGGAAGAAAATTTTCTACTACAAGAGAGAGAACAGGAGATAAGAGATAAAGTTTCTCTGAATTATCTGACAGAATCATCAAGGCAACAATTCGACGACTTGGTGGAAGAATAGGGCAGATAATACGGCAGACTGGCACAGGGTGATGGCCTACTGCATTACTGTGTACGTACGTATTACAGTTCAATAAATTAAAGAAAACAAAATACTTGCAAACCAAGGGTGCATGCAAACCTGCAGAAGTCGATTAGACGTCGGCCGTCATTTAAACTAGTCTACGTTTATTCTCAAACTTCATTTGTACTCCTCCGTAGTAATTTCATTTGTACTTACAACTTTTTCTTAATCTTACAACTCATTACAATTTTTTGGCCAATGAATGAACAACTTTAGTCAACAAATACACATTCCAATAAAAATTATCACTACTCACCACTAATTAATCACTTTGAAAACCTAAAACGACACATAATACAAAACAAATTTTTAGTGCTAAAACGACTCTTAGTGTGAAACAGAGGGAGTATATTTCCTGATGTACTAGTATACATATCATTACTATGCATTAATTTTTTCTTCCGCTGCTATCATGATGTATAGCGCTCCCTCAAAAGCCCTCAACAACCCCGGCAACAACACTGGTGCCAACACTGGTGAGAACACCGGCCTCCCACCACAAGCCACAACCCCTACTAGTACCCATTCTCTCAAAACTCTTGCCACAAATCAAGCCCTTCATGTAGCCAGCGTCAAAACCCATATTCCCATTACATTGGATCTCTCATCATCCAACTACAACAAATGGCGTGACTTGTTTCTTGTCACCTTGGGAAAATTTGCTCTCAACTCTCATGTAGAAGGAACTGCCTCCTTTGATCCCACTGATGAAAACTGGCTCATGCTTGATCACATTGTTCTATCATGGATCTGCTTATCTATTTTAATGGACATCTTCCATATCGTGATGAAGCCAAACTCTACTGCTCACTCAATCTGGTTGGCCATCGAAACATTGTTCCGTGACATCAACAAGAGGAGGGCCATTCACCTTGAATCCCAGTTTAGAACTCTTGTTCAAGGTTCCATGACGGTTAGTGAGTATTGTCAAAAACTGAAGACTCTGGCAGACAACCTAGCTGATGTTGACAATCCCGTCTCCGACGAGACTCTTGTGCTTCAAACTATTCGTGGTCTGAACAACGACTTCTCTACAACAACCATCTTCATCCCGGGGCAAACCCCGTTTCCCACATTCCAACAAACCAGAAGCATTCTTCTCCTCGAAGAAGAGTCTCGAAAATCCCAAAACGGTCCTTCAGAACCAGCTTTACTCTCCATCCAGCAGCACCCATCGGCTGCCCCTACCAATCCACCAACACCACCTCCGCCTAACTCGCCTACGTTTCGCAATTCCACCAACAGCGTCGGCAACTCCAGCAACACTGGCCCAATAAGCCGGGGACGCGGACGTGGCAGGGGTCGGGGACGAGGCAACAACGGCGGCCGTGCCAGGGGTCGGGGACGAGGCAACAACCCTTGGATGCCGGGTATGCAACAGCAGCATCAAATATCCTGGCCCAATTGGGGTCCAGGGGTCCATAGAGCTTCTCAATGCCCACCTCAGCGGCCCAATAAACATGCTATGTACACTGCCCCTCCTGCATATCCCGACTATGACCAACATGGCTTAAAGAGTGCAATGGCCCTTTTGGACTTAGCCTACAACGACAACTGCAATTGGATCATGGACACTGGGGAGTCTTCTCACGCGGCAGCCAATCTAGGTATCCTCTCAGCTGTTTGTAATCCTGGTGAAGAACCTCTATAAAATACGGAGTAATACTGTTGGTAATGGACAGACCCTACCTATCACAAAAATTGGCCAAACCACACTTATAAACAAAATTTAAGTATCTGTTCGGATATTGAGTAATGACAATAATTGTTCGGTTGAATTTGGCCCGTGTAGGGGATTTTATGTGATGGATCTAATCACCAAGACCAAGTTCCAGCGGTGCAATTGTGCAGGAGAACTCTACCCATTCCTTCAAAATTCATCCCGTGGCATACATTCTGCCCTGATCACGGCATCCACAAAGCCCCCACATCCTCCCAAGGCACAAGCACACTGTCTAAGATATTGGAGTATTTATTAATTTTGGATGACTATTCTCACTTTGTCTGGATCTTTCCTCTCAAACAGAAATCAGACACATTTGGAAAATTAGCAATTCTTATCTGCAGCAGTGTGTGAGGTCACGCGTGACGTGTTTAATGGTATACAGCTTTGGGCTGGCTCAGATCTGGCAAGGCATTAATAAAAGTTTATTTACTCAGGCCGGAGATTATTCTAAGCCACCCACAATGGTGGGCTTTTTCCTTAAAATTAAAGTTTTAAACTAGGGTATAAAAGATTTAAGAATCTCAATTTTAGGGTCTTAATTTGGAGCTGGAAATTTGGGGTTTTAAATCTGCTTTTCCACTATGCTTTCTCCAATACTCCAATGTGCTTCTACATACTCCACATTTAACAAAAATTCATTTTGATGGAATACAGATAAATTCGTGCAGACTTACAATTCCCTTTTTATCAAATATTTTAGTTTTTGTCTCTTGAAGGTATATTTTGATTTTAAAAAAAGTACTACATACAAAGTATAATAGATACTCCACACAATGTGAGTTTTATAAATTGTATTCATGAAATAAATATATTATTAAATATAATATATGTTATTTCAGACATTATAAGGTTTTAAACCATAAAAAGAGTATATATTATAAGACACTAAATAAATGATATGGACTAGCTAGTCAATTTAAGAAGATCGATATACAAATTCAAAATATACCTAAATCAAATGTTGTACTACATAGAAAGTAAAAAAGTTATTGAATTTTAAAGAATGAATTAGGGTTATGGGTTGTGTGAATAAAGTGAAGATGGGTTTTAAAATGAGATGTAGGAGTGAGAAAAAAGGTTTCAAGGGGTTAAGGATCCGATTTTGGATTCACTATTGTGGATGGCTTACATGCTGAAGTTGGGATCCACATAAGAATTGGATTCGGATTAAATCATAGTAGTAATTTGGTTTTATCCGTGTTTTCCTATGGGGATGAATATTTTAGAAGGTTTATTTTATGGGAGGTGCTATACAATATACATCACCCTCTTTTACTAGACATCACACCATAAAATTACTTTAGTACCCTTTTTCATTATTTATAAAAAGAATTAGAAAAGATAGTATATTATAGATGTCTTGTAAGATTCTTCTTACTTATAAACTTCGCTCTATCAACCATCTGTGTAAAATTAAAAATATACTCCCTCCGTCCCCGAAAGTTTGTCCGCCTTTCCTTTTCGGGCGTCCCTGAAAGTTTGTCCATCTCTACTTTATTTCCATTTATATCACTATGCTTTTACAATCTTACCCTCATACAACCCATATATTACCCATTATCCACCTTTTCTCTCAACTTTATCACTTTTTCCTATAAAATTACTAAATTATCCCCAACCAAACTCCTTTTTATACCCTTTTCATCAACTTTAACACTTTTCATTAATTCGCGTGCAAATGTGCTTTTGGCCAAACTTTCCGGGACGGAGGGAGTAAATTTTTTAAGCAAAGTTTTAAATTCCATTAAATAAAGGTAATGTTAGCCCATAAAGGAAGAACAAACACGTACAACAAATTTCGCCATAATGCATACGTTATATACAATTTGTTTTCACTAAGTAATTACTTATAATGTTCCCATAATCTCATGAAATACACTCATTCACTCTCGTGCAAACACAAGGAACGATAACAAACAACAACATATATGTTAGACCATCCACAACGGTTACAATTCAAGGAGCAAATTGCACAAAAATAATATAAACAAATAAAATGGGGGATGTCCCGAGAAAATGGGGTGCAAAATATGCACCCCTGCCATGTCAGTATGCTCCCGGATAAAATTCGCGTGTTGCGCGTGTATCTCGTCCAAACGCAGCGTTTTAAAATTTTTTGAGACAAAACACGGAACTTGGTGGACGTTTGAGGATGGAAGAAACAAATGAAAGCGCCACGTGTCGTTCTATAAGCGGCCCACGTTCGGCCAATGCTAGCACGACACGTGGCATCTAAGGAAATTAATTTTTGTTCGAATCATTTGTTTAATATTTGAGCTATTTATACATATTAAAAAAATAACAAATTATACCACAATTCATAATTTTTTCCCCTCTATCCATAAACACCAATATTGAATATGTTTAGTTAAATATAAAAATATTTATATATAATCGGGTTGTATGTTGCGGGAATCGGGTCGTATCTTGCGTAAAATGGACATTTTAAGTCGGAATGACTATTATTATACCTTTCCGGGTAGGGAATTCGATCAAGAGTAAAGTTCATAACTATGTCGTGACCAAATGTGTTTTTTGAGCGTTTAAAATCCTCGATTAGTAGTTAATTACATTATTTTATATAATTTGTATTAGAAAATATGGTATGTGTGTAATTATGAATGAAGAGAGAGAAAAGTATTGGGAATGATAAAAGTATGAATTAATGGGATGCATGGATGTGGGTGAAAATTGAAATGGGGTGCATAGATGATGTGGCAGAGAGAGAAATTGTAAAAGTGAGGGTGCATGGTACTGTAGCGGAAGCATGGTTGCGGATGGTCGGTTTTTCTATTGTTTGCCCTAAGGGCACATGATAAGGATACCAAAAACAGAAACTAAAATCCTAAAAGAAAAAGAGTGTACCCGTTACAAAAAAGATTATGAGAACCCGATCCTTTGGTTGGCATTAGGGAACCCGTTACTTCTATTGCCAACATATATGTTAAGTCGGTTTTTCTTTGCTTTTCCACTATACTTTTTGTTTTTTATTTATAATTGATTATGAATGCATGCTACTGTGTCTTATTTTATACATACATATTCATTTTATAATATTGTAACTTGAATGCAACGCCTTCTCATTTTTTCTTTTTTGACCGAGAATGCAAAGCCTAAAGAGCTAACCATATGCCTTCGATTTAAATTTCCTCCAAAATGTCTATAAAATTATAAAGAGTTATCCCTACAAAAGTAATTTTCACCTTCCAAAAAAATATGATGAAAGAAATTGTCACAAGTTGTAGTAAAACGATGTTTGTTTCAAAACAAAAGTAATTCAATATTTTCGCTACAAGTTGTATTAAAACGATGTTTGTTTAATAATTTTATGAGTTTGAGCTGAACATTAACCGCTAGGAAAGAATCGATTTGAAAATGGAAACAATTAATTTGAAAAGACTCCATGTGAAAATTTATACTAAGTTACAATTTTAATTGCACACTGTGAATATTAACCGCTTGGAAAGGAAAACAATTAATTTGAGCGTAATGAAGTGATTTGCGTATGAAGATCCCCTTGATAAAAAAAAAAGATTAATCCCCTTGAGATATCATCCCTTAATGAAGTGATTTGAAATCACCCAAAAGTATAAATTATCCCGTAAACTACGACTTGCCCCGTTTGTTTTAGCAAAACAATATATAGAATCGCAACAAAATTAGCGAACTAAATTATGTCTACGCGCACTACCCTTAATGAGTTTGACTTCATGGAACTCAAGCGTTGTGAAACGTCCACGGTTATTCCAGTGATTGCGCGGTTGACATGCCCAAGTTGATCCTACATAAACCACGCACCCTTTACCACCAACCCTCCATACTCTAATAACGTCAAACCAAAATCCCAGTACGCAGGAATGTCGGGAATCGTGACAGTGCAACGGAAACAACCGTGTAATATAGGAAGCGTACCGGCCGATGTAGTGATCGAAATCCTTTCGAGGGTGGCGTCGTGTTCTATTACAGATCTGTTTAGATGTAGACTGAGGTGAATGTCTACAACCCTGATTACCATTGTCATTGACATTATTTTTTTGAACGTTGTTTGTGTACATAGATTGTAAAACACCAATCCTTTCCGCGTGCAGTTGTAAGGACTTCAATCGACTCGGCCGGGAGTCTATGGTACTCCGCCGTGCGACAGTTGATGTATCCCAGTTCAGATATTTTCGACATCAGGCGGACCGGGAAGCTCCATACGCGTTTTTGGACCTCTGTGTGGCGAGCGGGAACCCCGCTGCTTTACACGTCCAGGGAATGGTGAGTTGAACCATATATGTGCACTCGATTCCCTGAAGAGGTATTCGACTGTGTTATGTCTAATCCCAAAATCGGCTCAAATACGTGCGCAGGATAATTATTTCAGGAGAAACGAAATATACGGGATGCGGTGCTTGGAAAGATCGGCACAGCTCGGGAACATCCAATCCTCTTACGTTCTAGGGCTTATCATGTTGTGCTGCGAAGCCCTTGGGAAGATGGAAACGGGTGTTAATCTGATTGGTCACGTGAGGATAGCAACCGGTGCAGACATCGTGCAATGCCGTCTTACGTTGGCACGCTTCCTACATGACTCGTGGCGTAACCCTTCACTCCGCACACGATTCAGGCCGATTGCAATGAACCAGTTGCATGATCAAAGGCACGGTATTTGCTGTAGGAGAAACCCTTGGACTAAGGGTGTCTATTTGATGCCTGATGAAGACGATGCACGTTCGTGTCTTGCATGCAATTGTGCATTCGAATCCGAGTTTTTTTTATCTGTGTTGTAACCACTGAACGTGGACTTGGTTAACTTGTATGTAGTTTTTTTCAACATTATTTGCAATGTGATGAACCCGTCCAGTATGATAATATATGATGTTTTTGTTTACAGCAGTGCATGTAGTTGTGAACCTCATTTGCAAGCGTGCATTGCATAGTTCAATCCATAATTGTTGTCAACAACATCAATTAGGACATGTGATCTTCAGACGTGAAATTTGTGCGGACCCTCAACATGGCCTGTGTTGACATTGTGCAAAGGATCATGAAACGATCATTCGAACATGTTGAATATTAAAGCTAGTCGACAAACCGAACACTAGTGTTTGATTTCCAAAAACTGAAATGAAAACATTCCTCTATGATAAGTATTTCTAAGGCTAACACATACAAGGATAAGTGTTTGATTTCCAAAAACTGAAACAAATACATACAATGATAAGTATTTCTAAGGCTAACACATCCAAGGATAAGTGTGGGAAATTATTTGCCACCTGTTCACGCCGGATATGAAAGCATCATCGAGTTTATTCGGGAACCTAAGTCTGACTGTCAAACACACACCAAACGGGTATGCATTGCACTTACAACTTCTGTAATCGTGGAGGCACTGTGAACAGTATCTCATGTCACGCCTACGCATAAGCGATATTGTCGATGCTGTTAAGAAATGGAGGTTTAATCCAACCGATATTTCAAACAAAGAGCAGTCCCTGGGGTATGCATTGCACATGTAACGGTAGTGGATAATTTCTGTCCCTGCGGTACGCATAAGCGATATTGCCCGAAAATGACCACAATATAATGCCGCACGGCGCAACGAATATATCCACTGCCGTTTGACCGACACAGAAACTATCCACTATCGTTACAGTTCTTGGGGTGATCTCTTCCCATTTTGTTCTACTATTACAATAATTCATTGTATTCTACATTACATGTTGACACCCATTGACGAATTCCATGATTATATGGTGCGCCTAATATATACTCCGTATATGTTAATTCAGGTGGCACTTCATGTCTATTAGGTTCCGCGTAACATAAAATCACAGTAAATATTCTTTAATTATATAGACGGGACATGTGCAATGAATTCTTCCATCCCGAACATCTTCACTTTCACCATCAAAGATGAGCCTACATTTTGAAGTAATTACATGACGACCATATACGAAGAGCGCTGCCCCTTGCCATAGGGACTTAAATCTTCTGTCCCCCCTCCATGTCCCAAGAGTTTTAATTGGTCCATCTACTTAACTTTATTTAGAATTGAAAATTTTGAGTCCATTTTTTATATATATTGGCCAATTATAAGGAAGGGACATAGAAAGAGGACATAGATGGGGACAGAAGATTTGAGTCCTTGCCATAGGCACGGGACGGTACTACTATATATTATATATAATTTATGTATACATGCATACACTAGCATTGATGTCCAACCCAAATACATAAAACCTAAAAAAAATTAAGCCGACGTACTTTGGAATGAAGACAATGAATTGACATGCTTAGATGCTATTTACAACTTAGTTTTTCAATGTAGTTTTTTACGACATCATATTCCAAAGGTGAATATAGTCACATATAATTACGCTTTCGGTCTACCCATATTATCTATCCCTTCGAATAATGCACGAGTACACAGGGGCGCTTTTCACTAGTTAAGTGATAACAAAAGATAGGTTGCACTTGCAGCCCACATATGCAACAACCCAAACCATGCAATGCACAGCCATGCTTTCAAAAGGTTGGCCGGGAGAGGCCGCTTAGCAATCTGCGCACATGGGCGGACCTGGGGTGTTTGTGACACCAATAAGGCACCTCGCTTTTTGGCGGTGGTTCATTGCGGCGTGCAGCCTCCTTAGCCATGGTGTACCCCATCATTAGGTAAGTTTCTACTTAATTATATGAATGAAGGCACCCCAATAAATTTTGTTGGCAAACTACAGACTGCAATACTATAAGCAACAGCAAATATGATAAAGTTCAACAAGTATGCACGAGGCATCAAAACAGACCAATTCATCGGTTCCCTAGCAAAGGCAAATATGATAAAGTTCAACAAGTATGCACAAGGCATCAAAACACACCAACTCATAGGTTCAAGGCCTAGACGGGATTGGCGCAAAAACTTACCTAATTAATGATGCAATAATATGAAACTCTCGACGTACGGAAACACGTTACCCCCATGTAAACGCTTCCGATTCTTCACCAGCAACCTCTTGTCTTGCTGAGCTTCGAGGTCGTAACATATCACACTATTATGTTTGTCATCAACCCAGGTCCACAGCATCTCACGATTCTTGGTCATGTACATAAAATGCAGAAACCGAAGAGGATCACCGATTTGAGGGGTTATAACAAAGGTGTTGCATCGCACCCAGCTCCACGACTTACTATCGTCTCCGAACCTCTGTGAGATCCATACAGATCCTTCGGCTCTACTGAAATAGACCATACCAAATGAGCACCCACAACCACCATCATCATCCACCATTGTGAGCGCCTGGTCAAGGAGATCATGATAAACGACAGGCAATTCCATGGAAGCAAACACCTCTCTCTTCAAATCAAATGAAACCAGTCTCACTGAACCACAATATAGATCCGAAACTTCTAAAAGGGCATACAGAGCACCGTCAAAGGGAACAATTCTCTTTCAGCCAGTGAAACGAACATTTCGGACCACATCGCCTTGAAATTCAATTCTCTTCCACGAATTCGTCCCTAGAGTGTAAATTGCAGCGATTTTCAAGTTGCCCGATTCTGACAATGCGCCGAATCTGACACACTTGTAATCTACAATCGACGGGTCAAACCCTAATCGAAAGTCAACGTACCTCAAAATTTGGGGGATTTCAAGAGGGGGAAGAGCTAGGGTTTTCTTAATCGAGGGGTTCCACAACCTCAAATGGAAGCTCTCTTTGGAATTCATCAAGACCAATCCGTCAATCGAATTGAGAATAGACCACAGCCAAGGCTGCGAAGTCTGCGAGGCATTGAGGATATTGACCGAGAGGTCCGAGTGTGGCTCGGGTTGGAGGCAGCCAAGCCTGCGAATCGTTCTTAGGGTTTTGCTGTCCTTGAGCATGCATTCTCGGCATAGGATTGACTTTCCTATTACGAAGAAGAGGCGGGATGACTGAGGGCCGTTGTTGAAGCGATTGAGGTGTAAGCGGGCGAAATCGGGGTCGTCGATCATGGAATTCCATGACTTGGAGACGGAGCGGAATCGGAGAAGTGATTTGGCGGGAAGTCGAGATAGGATTTCCGGCCATAGCTCCTCGGGAAGTCGAGATAGGATTTCCGTTCTTAGGGTTTGGCTTGGAAAGTCGGAAGAGAGAAGAGAGTACCAGAGAGATGCTGTAACAACCCATTGGTTTGCTACTCTGCAAATCTTGTAATTTATTTTCTTGGTTCTGTTGCTCAGCCTAGGTCTTCTAACCCATTTTGTAGGCTTCGAGTCGCGCTAAGCGCCTCCTTCTCCTCTCTTCTGCGTTAAACGTATTCTTCGTATAACCATATTTGTAAACATTTAGGGATGTTCTTATATATAGTACATAGCCAACAAAAGTTTGTACACAAGTTTGAAAGATTAGCCCATTTTTCATCCTTACCAGGAAAACAATAAACAAAGTTTAAACCTTGTCCTTTAACCCCTTTTGAACTATATATGTTACCCCGAAACTCCAAGAGAGTCGCGTTTTTCGTTTTCAACAAAAACTCGGAAACTGGTGTCTAGAAAAATCACATGAAAATCACGTGTTTCCTCGTCTCGTTTCATTTCCCTTTCATGTGCCCGTTTTCATTCAGCATCTCAATATAGGCCAAAACATACAAAACAACAAACACGTAATAAAGAACACCTTCTCAGACGTCAACCGTTCAGAAACTGGAAAACACAAATGTCATCAAATCACAGTGCACACACACACACCATAGTACTTAACATAATAAGACCATACTAAGCTCCATTAGCAAGGAACTAGATGTCCCATGGGATATGTGGACGGATGTTGTGGTAATTTGCATGGACGATACGGTTTGAACCATCCAGCCTTCGAAGGCCCTTATCCAAGCTTGGTTCGCAACCTGCAAAACAAACACAAACAAGGCAAAGCAAGCATAACCAAAAGAAGTAGTTAAAAGCCCGGCAAAATCAAGGGCAGAAGTAACAGAGTTTTGGCCCTAAAACTAACGCCCGAGAACTAAGTTTTAAACCGCAAAACATTGGGGGTAGATCAAGTTTTAAACCCCATAAACACCGGGGGTGGGATAGAAGTTTTTTACAAAAGCAAAGCTAGAAATGGTTCAATCTTCAAAGGCCTTAAGGGTTGAGTCCATGTTGGTCGCTTCCACATGTGTAACCTCCTGCGCCACCTTCACAATGTCGTCCATAGGAGACAGATTCTTTAACGCGTTGGGAGCATCAGGAAACATCGCCTCGAAGTCCACTGTCTCCTTCACGGCGTCCCAGCTTGCAGACTTCCCAGCCACGTGCTTCTCTAGGGTCTCGACCCGCGCTTTGATGGAGTAGTTTCGGCGGAGTCCTCTACTTTTTGAGCTAGTGCAGTGGATCTCTTCTGCTCAGCTTCAAGTTCCTCCTGCCAGGCCTGACACTCCATAGTGGCTTTCTTCAGGGCTTCTTGTAGCTCAGCAATTCGGGACTCTAATGTTGTCTTCTCACGAGTCAGGATAGTGGACTTGTTCTTCTCGTTTTGAAGATACATCTTACTCAGGGCCAACTGGTCCGGTAGGTCTTTTAACATGTCGAAAGCCGCAAACGAAATTCGGAGACCCTGCACAAGAAGAAAATGCCCAGTTACAACTTGGAAATTATAAATGCGTAACAACAAGAAAAAGAAGACGTAGCTTACCTGCCACTGAGACGCTAACATCTCTCCAAAAAGCTCATGGTAGGAGGGCTTGGTAGGGCGATCCTTGAGACAATCCACTTTAAGGGGGGCTAAGGAGTTTAAAAACTTCAGGGGATCCAGGTCAAGGGACAGCATATCCTTGGGGAGGTCCGCGAGTTTGGCACTCGACTCTTTCTTTGAAGTTTTGGCCACGGGATCTGGAACTTTCGGAGGGAGGGACACAATCGCTTCGGTTTCAGCACTGGAGGGGGTATTTGCCTTCCTCTTCTTTCGGGTTGCTCTTGAACCTGACAAGCAGAGTACTAACGCGTTACAAATTGAATCAGGTATGATCGTAAGAAACAAACATAAAAATCCAAAGACACGTACTTGACATCTCAATGTCGTCGGATTCAGTGGATGAAGATGGGCCCAAATCTGGGTAAGATCTTTTCTTAACAAAGAGCGCTTCAATTTGGGAGATAACCACAACAAGTCCTTTTCGCAGGGGAGGAGGAGAGATCTCCTGTACAAAAGACATTGAAACAAGGTTAGATCGCGAACAAACATAACAGGCGATAGTTTAAGAAAAAATCTTCGGACCGAAAAGCGATGTCTTGCGAGGAACACAACCGCTCAACGGAGAGTAAGAGTCCCCAGACTTGAGGGAGGAGTTGCCCCGGCGAGACACCCATCTTGTTTAAGAAATCAGTAACAAGGGGGGAAAAGGGGTATCGGTGGCCAATGCGAAAGGGGTACTCATACAAGCACACCCAATCGTCCGCAAAGAAATCAGCATAAACTCCGGCAAGAGGGAGGAAGATTTCGGTGTTTGAAGGGAAGCCCCCAAAAGAAGCGAACTCCAACGGGGTTTCGGAGGAAGAACTCTTTTGGTGAACGGAAGCAAGGATGTTTGAAGAGGAAAAAGCAGGGGCCAAAGCGCTCTTCCGGCAACAGAGATTGGAAGAGGCCATGGAAACCGTTTGAAGAAAAAGCGATGAAAAAGAAACAAGAGGAAAGAACGTACCTTGGGAGAAGAATAGAGCAGTTGAGGGTTGCAGAACATCATCACGATTCTTAAATAGAGGAGTGATGGGACGCGATATCAAATCTGCTACAACTTCCCAAAAGGAGTTTGAAACAATTCAAAAACCCTAGGAAACCGCCAGCAGGAATTTCCTTGGGCTTTTTGAGGGGGTATTGTTGGGCCATCCAAAATTCAAGCCCACTGGGACGCACGCAAAGAGGCCATCTCAGGTCTTCAACACACGCCGGTAGAAGGCCCCGCTAATTTTGCCCATCATTAACGACGGGCTCGATCAAGACTGTAGCAACGAGCTAATCTCAACGTTCAAATCCATAACTGTGACTGCGAGGGCGAGATTTGCGGGATCTTGAGGAGCGCCTGCCAACGGCTCAGAAAAGAAAATCGGATTCATTATAAGTCGGCGAAATTTTGCGCACTCCGAAATTTCGGTTGCGCACCCTCATATGGACAGATTCAGAACCCGTACATGATATTTCAAAAAAACCGGATTTAATATGGACAGATTCAGAACCCGTCCATAATTTGAGAAAAAACCCGGTCCCGTGTGCGGGTTTAGGAAATGTAGATTCGGACCGGAATTTGCTTGGACGAGTTTTGGACAGGTTTAGAACCCGTACAAGTATGGACAGTTTTACAACCCGTCCATACTTTTGACTCTTTAGGTAAAAACTATGGACAGTTTTAGAACCCGTTCATAAGTTTTATAACCCTCAAAATTCATTCGCCTTCATTCATCCGCCTCATTCATCGTCATTCAACAACATTGTCATTCATTCGCCGTCCATGGATCGAGCGAGAGAGGAGGAGGAAGGCCGAGTCTCGACGGCGGCCGCGGTTCCGGGTGGCTCGGAGGAGGTTGCAACCGCCCAATTTTCGACCGGTGCGGATCCCGCACAAGCTTGTTCAACGGGTCTCCAAACCGTTCAAGGGTCGCCGGGTCTCCAATCCGTTCAAGTGTCGTCGGTAGAGGACGACAATCTCGACGGGTCCAGTATCGTAGAGGAGCGGGGAGGGGCGGTGGTCCGGAGCGGGGAGGGAGGTGCGGCGGTGGGGAGTGTGGACGGTAACCGAGCGGCTGTGGGGATCGGGGAGGGAGATGCGGCGGTGGGCAGCAGCGATGGACCGGATGGTGTTCCGGCGGTGGCATCAAAGGGGCGGGTTTTAAAATTTCCCATGAACGAGTTACGGATTCGTCCATAGGGCATTTCACATACCCTGAGCCCTAAACCCTAAACCCTATGGACGGTTTCTGGACTAGTACATGGGGGTTTTACCTTAATGGGCGTTTTTCTGGATTTTTTTGAAATAATTATATCCCTTTTTACAACAATTCAACGTTTTATCATTTAAAACATAAAAAAATCTAATTAAGTTACAAATCGGATGTCACATATAACTTATATCAATCATGAAGAACTTCACCGTTAAGCGCTAGCCACTAGGTTAGGACCTCTTATGTTTTATATTGATCTTGATGATGGTTCAACCCGCCATGAACCATGAAGTGCTTTATAAGGTTGAACTCGTCTTATACCTTGAAGTCTTGCACGATGGTTGAATTCGTCTTATACCATGAAGTCTTGGACAATGGTTGAACTCGTAATGTGCCATGAAGACCTTTATGATGGTTCAACTCGTCAAGTACCTGAGGACTTCTTGTGAGGCGTTTGCTAGTTGAATATGTGAGATTAATCATACTAGTAATATATGTAATTGTAAGTTTATAGACGATGTGACCGGCAGATGGACAGGTTACGAATCCGTTCAAGAGGATTTGTAACCGGCATATGGACGGGTTACGAATCCGTTCATGGACAGGTTACGAATAGTGAAACGTACGAGATCTGTCGCGGCATAACTGGATTTATGGACGGGTTCGTGGGATGAATTAACAATTGAAAAGTGAATAGTGAAACGCACGAGGCCGCATTAAAAGCCGAAATCTGTCGGCGGAATAACTGGATTTATTGACGGGTTCAGAATCTGTCCATAGGAGCCGTTCAAAAACCCTAACTTGGACGGGTTAAGAATCTGTCCATAGGAGCCGTTTTTTTCAAAATTCAAAATATGTATTTGTGCGGGTTCTAACCTGCCCATAGAAGCTGGATTTATTTTCCCTTTGACAGAATTCAAAGTATTTATTTTCCCTTTGACTGGATTTATTTTCCCTTTGACAGAATTCAAAGTATTTATAAATGTGTTGATCCTTTCCATGCATCGAGAAATGTCTCAAACTTTTGACCATTTTTTATTTGCTCAGAAGTCAGAAATGTGTTTATGATTTCCATGTTGTGTTGTGGGTTGATGCTTTCCATTCTTTATTTGCTCAATTCCACTCATTTTGCACAAATTGTGTCGAGATGTATCTTTTATTTTATGTTCATGGCAATGTTTTTTCCTCATTCATGGCCGTTTTGAGCTGTGTTGTGAACAATGTTTTTTTCCCCGAGACATGGCAGTTTAATAGTTTGCCAAAACCTTTAATTTATGAATGAAGACCTTTTTCAGTCAACATAGGAACAATCCACAGCTTATTATTGCACTGATGGTTTTCAATATCCACAAACATTTGTAGAAGCTTTTCGCTTTTAGATGTTGCTACTGTTGGTGATAAAATGCTTGGTTCAATGAAGAAGTTATATAATGGTTGGTTCTCCATTCAGGATTATGCTTGCAGTTTTAAAAGGATTGGACCCCACGTTGACTGAGTACTATGCATTTATTGCTGCTTTATCGTCTCAGCCTATAGTTGCATGCTATTTCTATAATTGAACAATATTATGCAGATATTTCTGCTTTGGTGTTTCGGTCAACATTTGCATGCCATTTTCTCAGCCTACACAGTTCAATCTTTGAAACAGTTTGCATGCATTTATAGTTCAGTAACGTTGAAGTTACTTTAATTTATTGCAGCCTGTTTCCATGCATTTTTTAATCTATGCATTTTGGTGTGTCTGAATTCATTGCTGCAGTTGTTGGTCTACAAAAGGGTTTTAGTGGATGTGAAGGACTCAGCAAGTACAGCGACAACTTGTTTTACCCGGAGGTGTTGAGGTTTGCATTTTTAAGGATAATTCTTATTTCATCACCATTCATCACTACATTTGCATACCCTAAAATATTGTTTGCCCGAAATTCTTTTGTGAAATAGACAAAGATGGCAGCAGGGCAATTCCACTGGGAGGCAGCTCAGGATGAGGAGTTCTATGACTGCTATTTAGAGTGGAGGAGGTTCATGGGACAGAACTCGCACCCAAATTGGCTGTATTTGGCGCATATGTATTATGAGCGGAGTGGACACGCTCTTGCGCCCAAAGTGCTGCAGAACAGGTTTGACTACAACGAGAAAAGGTGGAGGGAGTATGAGATTCTGAGGAAAAGTGGGATCCAGGTTAGGTGGGACCAAGAGACCGGGAAGGTCGTGGGTGATGACCAGTGGTGGGAAAACGCCATTCAGGTAACCTTTTCCGAAAGAAACTTTACTTTGGTAGATTCGGTTTAGGGTGTTATTTATGCAACTCTAATGTGATTCTATGTTAGGTTGCCGGGGAGGCTGCAAACAAGTTCAGGAGGATGGATGTTGAGCGCTCACAGGTTGCAAAGTGGGAGGAGGTCTATGGGGCCGACTATGACTCGGAGTAATCTCGGTTGATCTTGTTTTCCCTAATTATGTGTGTGATTTTATGCCTTTTTCTAGACTCTGGTGAACTTGTTTTGGGTATGTGTGAACCCTACCGTTGGTGTATCTCTGATTTAATTCTATGGTTTGCTTGGTGAACTGTTGGTATCTCTGGTAAACTTGTATGACCTGAATTTTGGACCTGCTCCACTTGTGTAATTTTTTGTTTAACTATGCTATGCTATGCTTTGTTTGTAAAATTTTGTTTAATTATGTTATGCTTTGTTTGGTCATTTTGTTGAGATGGTTGCCCACGGGAAATAAGATTGATGCAATTCAAGAAGTAATTATCTTCGAGTCAAGGATCTCATGTATGGTGCGGCTTATAGGTAGGACCCAGATCACTGAAACCCGCTCGCATGCACCTCGTTTTAAGGCCCCACTGAAATCATCTGTACTAGAGTATCCCACCTTCCCCAGTACCGTCATGTACCTCGAGGGTCGCAGAGTGACATGGTGGGCTTGCAGCCCATCGCACAGTACATCATCATAAGAGAAATGTAGTCGACAAAACGTCATGTAAAACAAAAGTATTGCATAGCCAGGAAATTAGGAAAATGGGTACTCGTCCTGACTTTGCTTTTGGTATGAGTGTGCTTAGCACGATAAGTTCCATTTCTGAATCATTTAGGCCTTGCTATACTTGTTCCCAAATCTGTCCCTTATTGTCGTACTCGCAGAACTTTGATTCTGTCCCTCATCCCACGTTCCAGATTGGATTGTCCATTAACCGTGCATTGCACCAGTAACAGTAACGTTCCAGTTTGGACTGTCCATGAAGTCAGGCACTGTGAACAGTATCTCATGTCAGGCCTACGCATAAGCGATATTGTCGATGCTGTTAAGAAATGGAGGTTTAATCCAACCGATATTTCAAACAAAGAGCAGTCCTTGGGGTATGCATTGCACATGTAGGTGCGTTATTCTCCAATGTCGTAGAATATAGTATCATCTGTTTTTTTTTTGGTCGAAAGTATCACCTGTTTTAACATACAAAAAAGCCATATGGTTTAACTTGATAATGTTTGGTGGGCCTTTGTTTGATGGCTGAAGGCCAGAGGCCCAAAATACGGAGAATGGCATTATTTTAATGCTGAGAGACCCATGAAGTCCCTCAAAATAAAACCCACCAAAAAAAATAACTATAAAAAATAACATTATATTAAGGGTGAATGGACGTCTCTCACCAATGTGGGTGCTCTTACACTCCCCTTGCCGTCAAACCCCTCAAAACAATTAAACACCCAATTTCTTCCTCCGTCTTCCCAATTTCTTCCTACACTAGTACAAAATATCTTGTACAGGGCGCTTTTTTATTGAAGTACAGGGCGCTTTTCATAGTGCATTAAACTGTAGTGCATTAAAAGACCATAGAGGACGTTTTCAAAAAAGCGCCCTAAAACAAAAACACGGAGGGCACGTTTTTGAAAAAGCGTCCTCCACATACTTTTTATCTTAAAAAAAATAAATCAAACACTTAAAAGCGCCCTAAGTAACTCCAAATAAAAAAAAAACAAATCAAGCGAGCAGGCTTATGCATGTTCTCCTGGCAGCCATTCCATCCTATGAGCTATATATATCATCAAATAAATTTTATTTAATATACAGGAAAAATTGATGTTCATGTATCTTTTCCAAACTAAACTCATTCTAAATACACAAAATTGATAAATACGCAAGACTATAATCCCTGCCAAATTATAACATAGCCTGTCTAACCAAAACTAATAAAACTAATGATCATAACTACACATCAAATAACTAGCTAGCTTGACCAAAAAAACCAAATAACTAGCTAGCTTTATCATACTATTGCACATAAGCTTCAAGACATCGAGCCATTCATCCAATACCCACAAAGCACGATGTTTGGTTGAAGATCGACCACAATCCTATATGACAAAATAAAAAAATATATATATTCCATGAATTGAAAATTGAAAGTATGATGATAACAATTTAGTGTAAAATGACAAGTGGATGACTTACTTTTATTTTACCCATGAACGGGTAGATGGTTTTGATTTGGCAACCTTTTATTTGATGTTGTTCATGTCCTGCATAGTTTAATGTTTACAATTACTATGATGACTGTCAACTTTAATATCTCCAACTAATAATACATGCCTCAGCTACCTAAATGCAATAATCCAAACACAAACAAGTAAGATATGTGATCAACAGTACATGCCTCAGCTAACTAATATGCAGAGAGATAATGAAATTAACCATCAAACAAATATAAAAACACCTAAATAATTGGAATATCAGAAACAGAAAGTAGATATATGCACATTAATCACATAATTAAAAAAGGAAGCTAGGCCAGAACTCCAAGTTTTCCATTCTCCCATACATCTTAGGTACAACAATATATCTAAGTGTGACTTAATTATTTAGGTAGTCTTGAACTTGAGTGAGATTCTGATGGATGAATTACAACACACCAAATTCAAGGCTGAATGTTAGGCAACTTATTATGGATGGACAGATTATATTGATTGGAAATGTAGGTGCAAGTGTTAATTAAATAAAACTTACCAAGCTATTTGAGATCACGTATCCTACATGAAAAAATAACAAAAAAGTGGTAAGAGGTGGAAATTGAAAATGAATTCAAAGTCACCAGTACAGGAAGGTAAGAGCACAATAAATTTATTAAAACACGGATGGGATCAATTACCCGAGAGGCCGAGACATGATTCAGTTATGCAATGGCAACCTCGTGGGCTTTAATCTGCAACATGAAAATTGACACATTTTAGGGGTTATGCTTTCCCCATCATCATCAAAGTATACAGACGTTTAGAATTCCATAAAAGTAGTCATGGAATTGAAAATCTAGACTACCTCCTTGACAAGAGCATCTCGTGGGTCGAGCATGCCTTCTTTTGGGAGCAATCGAGAGGAAGACGCAGAATTTGCACTATGGTGGAGCATGTCGTTAGAGGCAAAACCCAAAGACAAAATCAATTCGACGATCAGTTAGAATAACTTAATGAGAATATCAATTCTAAGCTTCAAAGCTACGGTTCTTGGTAGCATATAGGGGATGATGATGTTGCAGATGTATTATTACTAAATCAATTATAGTACGATAACAGCAAAATCTTCCAAAATTCGTTTAGACATCCAATTAATTCCAGGAAACATACAAAGGACTCAAAACCGATGAACATAGTTACCTGTAAATAGGGAGCAGATGTATCAAATGTGCTACCAAAAACTAACAAGTAATTTTCTACTCTGTCTACTAGTTTCGATTTTTTGGTTGCCATCTCTTGCTACTGTATCATACTTGTTGGTGCCTGTAGAATATAACTATTCATTCTCACAAACTAACAGTCCAGATCCAGAACAACAGGAAACCCTAAAATTTACTCTGAAACTGGAATGTGAATCTCCCAAAATCAAGGAACATAGGAAACCCTAAAATTTGGAAGGAAGGCGGACAGAAACGGAAACAGGAGAGGAAGAAGAATTTACGCACCTGTATGCTTTCAAACAGACGCCGTAGACGGTGACGCTGAAGATTTGGAAGGCGGAGACGGAGTTGGCCAGAGGAAAGCGGTCCAGATTCGGGAGCGAGGAAGGCGGACAGGGAGAGACGGAGTCGAGAGAAGCCTCGCCGGAGGGGAGCGGATCTGCTGGCGAAGGAGCCTGACGAAGGACCGAGGTGCTCACGGAAGACCCTCGCCGGAGGTGCGAGCTGCTGGCGCTACAATCGTCGGCCGTCGGCTCCGAAGCCGAAGAAGCTCTACAGAGACGTGAGGCAGAGGCACTAGGGAAAATCGGTGGCCAAGACCCGCCTACCGGCTTTGGCTGGGGACCTTCGACACCGCGGAAGAGGCGGCGTTGGCCTACGACAAGGCGGTGTACAAGCTCAGAGGCAACTTCGCTCGCCTCAGCTTCCCTAACTTCCCCAAGGTCAGAGGCGAGGTCGCCTCAATCACCACAAAATACTATAACCCTAAAAAAAATTATTTAATTAAAAATACAGTGTAGGGAGGGCGCCTTCCGTATTTTACATTTTAATACGTTTTTTTTAAAAAAGCGACTTGTAATTTGTACTCCCTCTGTCCCTGAATATAAGTCCCATTTTCTATTTTGGGCGTCCCAAAATATAAGTTCCATTTGCCAAACTTTTCACTTTTGGACTATTAAATTTACCATATTACCCTCATCAAACAACTCAAATTACACCTTTTCTAACCCTCTCTCCTCTACTTTTACTATATTACCCTCACTCAATCATTCAAATTACACCTTTTCTAACTCTCTCTCATCTCCTTTTACCATTTTATCCTCACCAAATCATTCAAATTACACCTTTTTCATCTATCTCTCATCTCCTTTTACCATATTATCCTTACTAAACACTATAAATTACCCACTTTTCCACTTTTTCTTAAAATTTGTGCCCAAGCCCCAAATGGGACTTATATTTAGGGACAGAGGGAGTATTTTTTATTTTAAACACAAAACGTTAATAGTACACAGCGCTTTCTTTATGTGAGCGCCTTCCGTGCTCAATGATTTAATGCGCTTTTTACGAGCGCTTTAATATTTCCGCCTTATGAAGCGAAATTTGTACTAGTGCTACTACTTCCAAATTTATTCCCAATTTCTTTATCCGAGACCCGAATTTAGATTACACCGCCGGTGAGTTTTAGATTTGTGATGGCTTTAGTTTCGTTATCGTTTAATATTCTGTGACAATTTGCTTTAATTTCGTTACCCTGTTCTTTGATGGTAGGTTTCAAAGACAAATGGAGAACAGTAGAGAGGTGTTCAATCACTCCGGTTAGTGATTACGTTTTGTTTAGGGATTTTTTATGTTGTTTAGGGTTTCTTGATTTTGTTTAGGGTTTTTTGGAAATTGGAGTTATGCTAATCCTAATGTGTTGTGTGTTTATCGTTGTTGTTAACGACAGATTCAAGTGATAAGAGTGGAAAGAGTCATCCGTCGGCACAACCGGAGCCATCTGTTGCGGGTTATTCATTCATGCGCGGCCTGGATTCCGATTTTGGCGGATATGATACAGAGGTTTCAGTCGGGTGGCAAGGATATGAATCTAACAAAAGATACCCTGATTCGGCCACTGATGATGAAGAAGAAGATTCGGCCACTCTTAACAGTGATGAAGTAGGAGAGTTGGAAGGTTATGAGTCGGACGGACGTGATGTAATCTCCTACTGCAGTTGTCAAGATGAGAGTATCTCCGAGTCCGACGGCTCCAAATCCGACGTCGATAACACACCAAAATTCACCGTTACAGTCCGAGCCAACAATCTTATCGGCCACTATGGAATTGTAAGTCATGTGGTAGTCCTTAATTCAGTACACATAATCCAAACACATTACTACTATTAATAATCGAATTTGATTTGTGTTGGCAACTCCTTGTTGCAGACTATCCCGACGGATTTTGCAAGACGATTCTTACCTGCAGAGAATAGGAACTGGATCACGTGCAAGAGCATGAGCATGGAACTCAGAACTCAATGTGGACCGTTTGAGGTTTATTACCACTTCAATACGTATAGGGGTGGGTCGCCTCAGTTGGGATATGGATGGATGAAGTTCGCTGCAAAGAACAGTCTTCGAGTGAACGATCGATTGGAGTTCAAGTTGTATAATCCCGCCAGACAGATATACCATGTGCAAATCAAACGGTTGGATCACTCTACACAATATTAACCTTCTCATTCCAAGTCATTTTGTTATGAAATGTGAATGTTGTTGTAATGTAATGTTCATCACGTTACAATGCATATATCTAGGCTAGATTAAGGTTGAAAGTGCTAGGCTAGATAATGTACTTGAAATTGCTAGGCTAGATAATGTACTTGAAATTGCTAGGATTGAATATGGTGGAAATTGCTAGGCTTGATTATGGTTGAAATTGCTCAGATTTCTAATTTGCTATTTCACTCGCTGTCACGTAGGTGAAATTGGAATGGTGCTATGGTGGTGGTGGTTTCGAAGGCTAGGGTTTATAATTGGAATGGTGCTATGGTGGTGGTGGTTTTGAAGGGTTTTAATTTGATTGTCTTCCGATTAACTTTGAAGTACTTTTGAATGAGGCTTGATGATATTTTGTTTTTAATCTTTCATGTGTAAATTGATTGTCTCGAGGCACTCTGAACCGTAGGTTAACCTTTCCTTTCCAAGTAATTTTGTTATGAAATGTGAATGTTGTTGTAATGTAATGTTCATCATGTTACAATGCATATATCTAGGCTTTATCATGTTTGAAATTGCTAGGATAGATTATGGTTGTATACCTGCTCCGATTTCTAATTTTCTATTTCACTTGTTGTCACGTAGGAGAAAATGAAATGGGACTGTCCGGCTGTCACTCGTTGCACGTGACACAAAGTAGAAATATGGGATGGTTCCTTAACCGTGCATTGCACTACTAATAGTAACATAGTGAGCTGAGGATTGTCTTTGCGTTTGGTGAGAAGTAACATGTCATGATGAGATCAACCGTGGTTAATTGAACAGGTACAACAAATATACATGAAATGTGTGACAATTTACGCAGAATGAAGTAAACGAAGCAGATAACACCTTGTGTCAAACAAAGTGCTCACAATTATTCGGACTTGGTTTTAAGTAGAATTGGTTTGATTTTTGTGCAATGTTAAGTAAAAGTACGGACTTATTAACTGCGTCTTCCATATTGTAGCTAGTAGTAACGTCAAATAATTCAATATGCTTGCGTATGTGCTCCTTGATTGAGTTTGTTCAGAGTAAATCAAAATTGTTATGTTTCAAAAGACAAAACAAAATTGAAAAGTAAACTCAAAATTTTGTGCTGACAAAGAAACATAAGATTGAGTTACTCTCATGGGTGTTCATTATAATTTAATAAGTCCTTTATAATTCAAGTGCGAAACCCATTTAAAAACACACCTATTTGATGTATTCAATTGGCTGTTCTTTTTAAAATTAATACTCCTAAAACAATGAAGTCATAATAGTTCTTTAAACTAACCAATATGTGTACTTTAAAGAATAAAAACACGATATAAGAATATAGTAGTTGCATACAATAAGTGTCATTAAGTTCCCTTTTTCCCACATAACTTGAAGGGAAAAAGGGAACCTAATTACTGTATTTGATTAAAAAGTAAGGCGGTATTTGTTTCACTATTCAAGGGCGTACTTATTTTCAAATTTTGTGGTTGCAATTTCTTCTGCCCAACTTTCTGAATGTGTCAGTTTTTTATTTTGGTCCTTATGTTTTTCTTTTGGAGTTAAGAAATCCTCCCACTCTCTCCATAGCGGATGCTCAAGCCAGGCCGTATTTGCGACCAAAAGAGAATCGAGGGCTAATTTCCGACCAGATTCCCAATCGAGGGCTAATTTCCGTCCAAATTCCCCATTGAGGGTCTATTTTTCCTCATCCTTCTTGTGTCAAAACAAACTCCAACCACCCGGACGACGATGGGGAACGACAGAGCAGTGCGGCCAGTGAGATGTGAGATAGGTATGTTGCCAGACGAGGTCATCATCGACATCGCTTCGAGGGTGGCATCTTGTTCTCTGCGAGATCTGTGCAACTGCAGGCAGAGGTAAATTCAAGTGTCGTATATTTGTTTGGTTTCACCTATTGGCCGGAATGTACTCGGTTCATACCACACAGATCCCTCTCGTAGTTGCAAGGCCTTCAACCGATGCGGGCAGAACCCCCTGGTTCTCCGGCAGGCGCCAACAAAGGACATCTACACGCGACGGTTCAAAGAGGGTAGATCACCAGGAAGCCGCGTATGCATTCCTCGAACTGTGTGCGGATAGCGGGAACCCTGGGGCTTTATACGGCCAAGGCTTGGTAAGTCAATCTGTGGTATTGCACAATTTTGTCATGAAATGTTATGGAACATTTGCTTACCCAGGAATGTTGCGACCCATTGCGACCACAGATCAGGTATTTCGGGGGCACAGATGAACCCTACGGTCTAGAGTGCCTGGAGAAATCGGCTTCGCTAAGGCACACCCCAGCTGCTTATGTGCTTGCAGTGGTGCTGCTCTGCTCCTCAGAATAGGACCAGGACCAGGTCGAGAGGGCTATGAATACGATCCGTGCCATAAGGGATTCAGCCGGCGCTGGCATCATGGAGTGCCATCTCGAATTCGTCCGCTTCTTACACAACACGCCGCCTCTGGCTAGAGTCGCCTCACGGTTCAAATTTCCAAAACGGTTTATGCACCCCGAACCAAGACAGTGTCCGTGCCGTATGGGGAACCCGTTCAGTGTCAGTGTTTTTTTGGTACGTGACGCGGTCGATGCAGGATCTTGCCTGCTCTGTCTTTGTGAATTCGAAGCCAAGTTTTTCTGTTCCCTGTACAACCTACGAAGATGGAGGTTGGACTAGTAGAAAAACAAGTCTTGGTTTGTGTTGTTTTGTAGTGTTTTCTGGCGTGGATTATGTCAAGGATGAACTAAACAAATGTGGCATAGTTGTCGTAGTCGCAGAACTTTGATCCTGTCCCTCATTCCACGTTCTAGACTGGATTGTCCATTAACCGTGCACTGCACCGGTAACAGTAATGTTCCAGTTTGGACTGTCCATTAACCGTGCATTAGGTAAGTTTCTACTTATATGAATGAAGGAACCCCAATAAAGTTTGTTGGCAAACAACAGAATGCAAAACTATAAGTAACAGAAAATATGATAAAGTTCAACAAGTATGCACGAGGCATCAAAACAGACCAATTCATAGGTCCCCTACTAAACGCAAATTTGATAAAGTTCAACAAGTATGCACACAAGGCATCAAAACAGACCAATTTATAGGTTCCCGGCCTAGACGTGATTAGCGCAAAAACTTACCTAATGATGCAATAATATCAAACTCTCCACGTACGGAAACACATCACCCCCACATAAAGGCTTCCGATTCTTCTCCATCAACCTCTTTTCTTGTTGAGTTTCGAGGTCGTAACATATCACACTATTACGACTGCACTGGGGAGCCCAGGTCAACAGCATCTCACGATTCTTGGTCATGCAGAGAAACTGCAGAAACTCAAGGGGACTACCGATTTGAGGGGTTATAACAAAGGTGTAGCATCGCACCCAGCTCCACGACTTAATATCGTCTCCGAACCTCTGCAAGATCCATCTAGATCCTTCGGGTACACTGAAATTGACCACACCAAGTGAGCACCCACAACCACCATCATCATACACCATTGTGAGCGCCTGGTCACGGAGATCATGAAAAACTACAGGCAATTCCATGGAAGCAAACACCTCTCTCTTCAAATCAAATGAAACCAGTTTCACTGAACCATACGTATCTTCCGCAAGGGCATACAGAGCACCGTCAAAGGGAACAATTCTCTTCCAATCAGTGAAACTTACATTTCAGACCACATCGCCTTGAAATTCAATTGTCTTCCACGAATTCGTCCCTAGAGTGTAAATTGCAGCGATTCTCAAGTTGCCCGATGCTGACAAGGCGCCGAATCGGACACACTTGTAATCCCCAATCGATGGGTCAAACCCTAACCCAAAGTCAACGTACCTCGATATTTGGGGGATTTCAAGAGGGGGAAGAGCTAGGGTTTTCTTAATCGAGGGGTTCCACAAATACAGCAAATCGGACCTTAGAACTCTGGTATGCAACAAGAACAATCCGTCAATCGATGAAAGAATAGACCACAGCCTTACACGTCCGTACCTTGCATTACGATTGGGAGTGGCTCTGAGGATATTGACCGAGTGTAGGTCGGTTTGGAGGAAGCCAAGGATGTGAATCGTTCTTAGGGTTTTGCTGTCCTTGACCACGCATTCTCGGCATATGCTTGACTTTTGTGTTAGGAAGAGGAGGCGGGATGATTGAGGGCCGTTGTTGAAGCGATTGAGGTGTAAGCGGGCAAAATCGGGGTCGTCGATCATGGACTTCCATGACTTGGAGATGGAGCAGAATCGGAGAAGTGATTTGGCGGGAAGTCGAGATAGGATTTCCAGCCATAGCTCCTCGGGAAGATTGTGTCTTGACCATGACTTTAGAACTCGAGGACGACGACGACGACTCTTCGTGGTTGCCATGAGGGCGTAGTTTTCTATAAGACCTAAACTTTAGAGATTTCAAAGAAACTACCTTGAGTATTTTTTCATATACCTTTAATATTTTGTGATAATCAAGTTTAATCTACCATTAAAATGTAATAATAAATAGGGAAAAAATATTACAAAGCAAGAGTCATTAATGTTATTTATGCTAGTAGATTTTGATTGCGTCCAAACGGGAATTACAAAGCAAGAGTAACAAAATTGTGCCGGTCTTGCAGTACCATTGTCATCTTCATAGGTCTTCCGGTACCAACATAGATATTAAGTAAGAGCGTATTACCTTTCCCTGTAAAGCGATCTCGGGGCCGAGGAAGAAGATGGATTCCAGGTTGAACTTGGAAAGTCGGAAGAGAGTACCATAGAGGACTACCTTGAGTACTTTTTCTTATATAGTACTTGAGGACGACGACGATGACTCTTCGTGGTTTGCACGGTATACTGTGTGCAATTCATGGTATTAGTCCGTGTTTCGGTGTGCTGTCAAGACAGAGTAATAAATCATACACCAATAGACTAGTTTCTCTAATCAATTCCAATAGTGTATCCCTCTACTAGTTTCACTAATAGCTACGTAAATCATACGGAGTATTATTTAACAACTTTGGCACAAGTGACATACGAAATGGCTGAATATCTTACAAATACATATAATATGTACTCCGAGGACCAATTGGATTTCATCGACCCCAGCCGAGTGGTATGATACGCTCCGGTGGCAAATAAGTCGACATCAAATTTGACAAATTCCGTTCGCTCGCCATCAATACTGGCAATATCGTCGTACATGGATCCCATTTTCAAAGCCTTCATAACCACAGGACAATCTTAACATAAAATACAATTTAAAATGAATTAATCACTTAAAGTAAAGCAATTCTTTTGACATTTGATGTATATGAACATGGTACGATTTAAAGTATAATTTTGCCTATCATATTCTTTGATGAAAATTTTGCCTATCATATTAGCACAGTGTACTATAGTTAAATGCACAGTGTACATGGACAACTGCTTCACATAACGGTTTAGAAAATTGCAACCGTTGGGCATGGACCCCTCAAATTGCAACATATATATCCCCTTTATAGGTGTCGATCACATCACTCAAACTCCCAACTTCTTCATCCTCCTTCCCAATTTCTTCCCACTTTCTTCTTCGGTACACTCTCGCTCATCGGAGTCCGATAAAACAGTTCACCGCCGGTTAGTTTTGTATCGCTTCTTGCAATGTAACTGTAATAAAATCCGTATTTGCTTTGACATGTTAAACTAATATGGAAGTTTAATTTCAAGACTAATTTCAAGCAAATGTGGAATCACTCCATGTCGTTTCGTCATAACCTTTTCGTCTGTTTGAATTACGAACTAGATGTTTTAGATTTGTGATGGCTTTGTTGTTTGTAGAAACCAATCGTGATGGTTGAGTTTTTGTGTATTAAACCAGCGTACCCTGTTCTTTGATGGTAGGTCTCAACGACACATGGAGAACTATCGAGAGGTTTTCAATCACTCGGGAATTGAACCCGGTTCGTGATTACATTTTGTTTAGGGTTTCTTGACTTATACGTTGTGGTTAGCCTAATGTTTTGTACGTTTGTCGGTGTTGTTAACCCTAGGTTCAAGTGATAACAGTGAATGGTCGGCATGGACGGATTCGTCGGACGACGCTTCTTCATTGATGCACGCCATGGAACAAGATTTTGGCGGCTATGACAGCGTGGATTCATTCGGGTCGCCGGGAAAAGATTCTCCAGAAAGTTCCTCTAATGACGACTCTGATGCTGACGAAGAAGATGCCAAGGAATCTGAGGCAATCTCAGACGGCGGTTGTCAAGATGAGAGTGCTAGTGCCTCCGATTCCAAGGACAAACAAGCCGACGTCTATGACAGAGCAAAGTTCACCGTTGAAGTCCAAAGCCGAAATCTTGTTGGCAACAATGGAATTGTAAGTCATGTGATAATCAGTAATTGGGTATATATTAATCCACTAACTAGGTATTAGTAGATACGGAGTATTGGATTTGTTATTCATGGTACAAATTATCTTGTATATATCTTAATTAGGAGATAAGATTTTGCATTCCTCTACATTATGTATCTGTGTACACCGGAAATATCCAAGCAAAGTGTTCTCAATATTCTCCAGTCTCCCTAATTTACATCCACACGGAGCGATAGGAACCTTTTTTGTTCGAGATAAGATTTTGTATTCCTCTATATATATTATGTATCTTTGTACACCGGAAACATCTAAGTAAAGTGTCCTCGGATGTGCTCCGGTCTCTCTCATTTACATCCGCATTAGTATTATTAATATTCGAGTTTGATTAGGGTTGTTATATTAATCAGTGACTTGATACTCTTGGTTGCAGGTTATCCCTTCCGATTTTGCAAGACGATTCTTACCTGAGAAGACCACGAAGGCCAGGACCATGACACTGAAAACTGATAATGGTTATTCCGAAGTTGAATACCGATGGTTCAAGAGGTTTAAACGATGGGCTTGTGAGATGGGCTGCGGATGGAGAAGGTTCGCTGAAAAGAACAACCTTCGAGTGAAGGATCGATTGGAGTTCACGTTGCATCATCCCTTCAGACAGATCTACCATGTGCAGATCAAAAGGTTAGTTCACGCTATAGCATATTAACCTTTTTCATTTAAACTAATATATTCATGACATGTGAATGTTGTTTAGTGTAATGTTCATCAATAACCAATGCATATACCTAGGCTTGATTATTCTTGGAAATACTCTGATCTCTATTTCATTTGTTGTCACATAGGTGAAAAGGGAATGGTGTTGTGGTGATGGTTTTGGTATATTGCCCAGACCAATATGATTGTTTTCTGTAAATTTCACGTAGGTTTGAAGGGTTTTGTTGTTTGTAACATTAGGATGACTTAGTTTAAGTGATTGAATTGACAATATGTTTCATTTAATTTGTGGATTGTAGTTTTGCATGTGTGATTCATTTGGTAGTGATGACATCACGATCTATGCGCACCAAGGTTTGTGTAATTGATATGGAAATTTGGCTTGCAGTGTAAATTACGTGCAATGCATGATGTTAGTCCGTGTTTCGGTGTGCAAAAGGTACAGAGTAAATCATACACCGTTTGCCATATTTAGTGGCAAGTGTAATCCATACTTCGGTTTGGTCGATATATCAAAAGCATGCAGAAGCCAAATCATTCACACTCTTCAAAAAATAAATGGGTCTTTTGAGCACACACTAAACTAGATGACAAGAGCAACCCATGACAACACAACAACAGAGTCCATTTTTTCATAGATGTTACAATGCAGTAGAAAATAGATGACAACTTACACCATAACAACGTGATGACAATTCAAACATCAACAACTGGATGACACCTTAAACAACATGCAACAACCGGATGACAAGTTCAATAACAACAACAACGACAACTGGATGACAAGTTCAACAACAACAACAACTGAACATAAGCTGATCTTAATTGACATTTCATGGTGGAGACCCTGGTGGCGTTATTGGTGGCGTTGGTGGAGCACCTTCTGGACGGGGAATACCAGCTGCTCTTTGTTCTGCCCTTAACCTTCTGTAATGTTGAACCGTCCTACGAACCCATGTTCGATACCCAGGTGCCCCTCTTGGTGGCCTGACCATAGCATGAAGCTCGGAGTTATTTGTTAGACCAGTCTGCACAACAACAAGAGGAGACGGTTTAGCACAAAATTGTAGATAACACGCATTTTGGTCGCAGGTGATGACAAGATTCAATATGGGGTTAGAGTTCTGTTTGGATCCCGAAGCACTTGATTGTTGAAGAAGAATTTCAAATTCGCAGGGTCAATGCCTTCATATTGGCAGTATACATGTGCACGAAACTGAAGACAGGTTCATATACATAAGAAGAAGAGATTCAATATGGGGGGGGGGCGGTTGTAAGTGTGTTTTCTCACCCTGCAGCGGACGGTAATCTTAAAGTAAGGTAGTTGTGGATGCACCCTTCTGTGACATTAGCTACAGGACCGTTAGCCATTGTAATAGGTGATGACAAGCTAGCTTCGGCTCAGAAAGTGATGACAAGTTCTGGTGTACAGAAAGTGATGACAATTTTCATACTCATTAGGACTCTATCTATGCGACCTCCTACCATAATTCCTCTCCGTATCTGCCATGGATTCCTTTGCTTGTACACCACAGTGACACACCATTTGTTCTGCACTTGCGGATGATACACTTGAGCTTGACATTGCTAACATGAAATAAGTGTTTAATTTCACTCTGATCAAATAGCTTCAACCCTTATTTCCACTTACATTGCCGATGCTACATTGCTAACCTAACATTGCTAGCCTTAATTAATTTGCCTTAGACAACCCCAATTGACAACCTTTATGCACAGTGCAAAGCTCCACTTTCGAGCTTACTCACTTTCATTCCACAACATTCAATCCAAGCCCTAATCAACGCAAATTGTACCCCTAGACCAATGAACAATATCCCCTACATTAAATCGAAACCCTATTCAAAAATGCTAAAAAGGTAGGGTTTAGGATTTTACTTACAGGTGAGCAGTCCTCGTCCCTCCTAGCTCAAGGGCTCTCGAGCTTGCTTTACGAAGGGGATGACCAAGATGAGATGAGGGTTTCAATCGGGGTTTTTGTGGGTAATTTTTGGGGAAGTTGAAATCGACTTTTTAGGAGAGGGAAAGAAAAGGCAGAAAAAAAGTCGAAAAATATGTCGCTTTCAAATGCCGAGTCTTATTACATACGCTACCGCCCAAAAAAAAATCGATTTTGGTCATGATGATGTGGAGAGATTTATTGCATGCGTTCCCGGAGGTTAAAAAAGGAGGAAAACCTATACTTTCACCCTACGGTCAATAAATTACAGTATTTTGAACGTCCCAAGTCAGAGTTCACAGTTCACAACCCTTCAGTCTCCCGAGATGAACTCCCCATCAAGCCAGATCCCCCGAAATTTACATGGACTGCAATAAATTACAGTATTTTTGAACGTCCCAAGTCAGAGTTCATTATGTCGAGATCGCTTTCCTTGAAACTTGAAATGTGTTACTATGATTGAATCTGTAGTAGTAAAAACTAATTAAAAGTACGGTGTTCCTAAAATTATAATGATTTTCTCAGTATTTAAAAGCATAACATAATGTATATTGTAAGGTGTTATTAGTTAGTAATCAAAAAACTTGGCGTCCTTGAACCGCTAATTTCACCCGACTCGTCATAAAACCCGCAAAGATCAGACCGACTTCACCGGTTACTCATGAGTACCAAACCCAACTCGATTTATCCATTGGGGCTACATTTAGAAGTAATTATATGACGACCATATATGAATTATGAAGATTGAAGAGCGCTGCCCCTTGCCCTAGGCACGGGGCGGTACTACTATATATTATGGAGTACTATATAATTTATGTATACATGCATACACTAACATTGATGTCCAACCCAAATAGATAAAACCTAAAAAAAATTAAGCCGACGTACTTTGGAATGAAGACAATGAATTGACATGCTTAGATGCTATACATTAAATTATTATTTATAACTTAGTTTTTCAATGTAGTTCTTTACGACATCATATTCCAAAGGTGAATATATTCACATATAATTACGCTTTCGGTCTACCCATATTATCTATCCCTTCGAATAATGCACGAGTACACAGGGACGCTTTTCACTAGTTAAGTAATAACAAAAGATAGGTTGCACTTGCAGCCCACATAAGCAACAACCCAAACCATGCAATGCACAACCATGCTTTCAAAAGGTTGGCCGGGAGAGGCCGCTTAGCAATCTGCGCACATGGGCGGACCTGGGTCGTTTGTGACACCAATAAGGCACCTCGCTTTTTGGCGGTGGTTCCTTGAGGCGTGCAGCCTCCTTAGCCATGGTGTACCCCATCATTAGGTAAGTTTCTACTTAATTATATGAATGAAGGCACCCCAATAAATTTTGTTGGAAAACTATAGACTGCAATACTATAAGCAACAACAAATATGATAAAGTTCAACAAGTATGCATGAGGCATCAAAACAGACCAATTCATCGGTTCCCTAGCAAAGGCAAATATGATAAAGTTCAACAAGTATGCACAAGGCATCAAAACACACCAATTCATAGGTTCAAGGCCTAGACGGGATTGGCGCAAAAACTTACCTAATTAATGATGCAATAATATCAAACTCTCGACGTACGGAAACATGTTACCCCCATGTAAACGCTTCCGATTCTTGACCAGCAACCTCTTGTCTTGCTGAGCTTCGAGGTCGTAACATATCACACTATTATGTTTGTCATCAACCCTGGTCCACAACATCTCACGATTCTTGGTCATGTACATAAAATGCAGAAACCGAAGAGGATCACCGATTTGAGGGGTTATAACAAAGGTGTAGCATCGCACCCAGCTCCACGACTTACTATCGTCTCCGAACCTCAGCGAGATCCATACAGATCCTTCGGCTCTACTGAAATAGACCTTACCAAGTGAGCACCCACAACCACCATCATCATCCACCATTGTGAGCGCCTAGTCAAGGAGATCATGATAAACGATAGGCAATTCCATGGAAGCAAACACCTCTCTCTTCAAATCAAATGAAACTAGTCTCACTGAACCACAATATAGATCCGAAACTTCTGCAAGGGCATACAGAGCACCGTCAAAGGGAACAATTCTCTTCCAGCCAGTGAAACGAACATTTCGGACCACATCGCCTTGAAATTCAATTGTCTTCCAGAGAGTGAAACGAACATTTCGGACCACATTGCCTTGAAATTCAATTGTCTTCCACGAATTCGTCCCTAGAGTGTAAATTGCAGCGATTTTCAAGTTGCCCGATGCTGACAAGGCGCCGAATCTGACACACTTGTAATCTCCAATCGACGGGTCAAACCCTAATCCAAAGTCAACGTACCTCAAAATTTGGGGGATTTCAAGAGGGGGAAGAGCTAGGGTTTTCTTAATCGAGGGGTTCCACAACATCAAATGGGAGCTCTCTCTGGAATTCATCAAGACCAATCCGTCAATCGAATTGAGAATAGACCACAGCCAAGGCTGCGAAGTCTGCGAGGCATTGAGGATATTGACCGAGAGGTCCGAGTGTGGCTCGGGTTGGAGGCAGCCAAGCCTGCGAATCGTTCTTAGGGTTTTGCTATCCTTGAGCACGCATTCTCGGCATAGGCTTGACTGTTGTGTTAGGAAGAGGAGGCGGGATGATTGAGGGCCGTTGTTGAAGCGATTGAGGTGTAAGCGGGTGAAATCAGGGTCGTCGATCATGGACTTCCATGACTTAGAGACGGAGCGGAATCGGAGAAGTGATTTGGCGGGAAGTCGAGATAGGATTTCCGGCCATAGCTCATCGGGAAGATTGTGTCTTGACCATGACTTTAGAAGTCGAGGACGACGACGATTCGTGGTTGCCATGACGGTGTAGTTTTCTGTAAGACCTAAAAACAAATACTCCGTAAACTTCAGAAATTTTAAAGAAACTACCTGGAGTATTTTTTCCATATACCTTGCATAATTTTGTGATAATCAGGTTTAATGTACCATTAAAATGTAATAATAAATAGGGAAAAATATTACAAAGCAAGAGTCATTAATGTTATTTCTGCTAGTAGATTTTGCTCAAGTCTAAACGGGAATTAAAAGCAAGAGTAACAAAATTATGACGGTCTTGCGGTACCATTGTCGTCTTGATAGATCATGCCAGGTCATGCCAGTTTGATAGGTCATGCCACTTATATCGTTCTATGTTTCTTGCACAATCGAATCTGCAACAGTTCACCAAAGTTTGATAGGTAATACTCCCGTTACTTTTTCCAATGTGAAGTTTGATAGATTATCGCCAGTTGTTGCTGTTCTCAGCCCAGAGTTTATTTCAACACGAAGTTCAATCCCAATTAGTTCCAGTCTAAGGGGATCTGGCCATGTGTGACTATGAAGACGAAGCATAACAAGTAAACAATACTACCCTTAAATTATTTACAGGCCACTCTCGGTGTGCGCAGCAGGCACAGCTACCGAACATGGCCAGTGTAATCCAAATACTTCACGTAAAGAATGGCACTTCAGTGGCACACACCTGCCCTAGAAATCATATCCCTTTCGCAATATGCAAAACCTTCACCTCTCACTAAACCTACTAAAAAATGTACATCAAACAACCAATACCAATCTGACAACTATATGGGCTTTTACCTATTATTCAACCTAATGTATACTCTGGAATAATTAGGGTTACACGTTCATAATATATACTCTGGAATCCAACAACTCCCCGACCCACAAACCACCCAGCCCCCCCAATCAGACCTGCTCAGAAACGCATATGCATCAGATACGAATTGCACTTATTCAACCTAATCATGTGTATGTCACACCAACTGCATATACATGCATCTAATTTTGAACATAGAACCAGAGAAACTTACAGCCGCTAGATTGAGAGGGCAAATCGTAAAATCCAAGCGGAACCGGGCTGAATCTGCAAAACTTGGAAACGGAAATGAAAGTAAATCATTGTAGATAACGAGTTCAGACCAACGGAGCAACAAACGGCCGCCAAACAAAAACTAGAGATGAATAAGAAGGTTCGTACATTGCGAAACGAGACGGAAACCCTAACTGGTATTCTGGATGAAGATAGGGGACCCTTTAACTCTAAGGCTATGTTTGGTTGGGAGGAATTGGGGTGATTTTAATGGAAGGGAGAGGGAAGGAAGGAAGGATATTTCCTCTGTTTGGTTGATTTTATGGAGGAGAACCGTATGGAATAGAGGGGGAAATAATGGTGGAAGGGGAGGGAAGTTAAATCGTCTCAAATAAGTGGAATCTGAAGAGAAAATTTGAACGCAAACTCACCACTACAAATTTTTATTATTTTTCTTTTTCTTTACCTCCCATCAGTCATCAGATACGTTAACCCCGAATTAATATACACCAGCAACTACCAACAAGTTTAATAAACCTCGTCAGATTCCACTTAATATACACCAGCAAGTTTAAACCTCGTCCTTACCAACAAGTTTAAACCTCGCCCTTTAACCCCGAATTTGAAATGTATATGTTACCCTGAAACTCCAAGAGAGTCGCATTTTTCGTTTTCAACAAAAACTCGGAAACCGGTGTCTACAAAAACCACATGAAAATCAGGTGTTTCCTCGTCTCGTTTCATTTCCCTTTCATGTTCCCGTTTTCATTCCGTATGACATAACATCTCAGTATAGGCCAGAACATACAACAATTTTATGCGGGTAGAACTAGAGATATGTTATTATAGGCGGAACATGCAAAACAACAAACACGTAATAAAGAACACCTTCTTAGACGACGTTACCCGTTCAGAAACTGAACAACACAAATGATATCATATCACAGTGCACACACACACACACACCATAGTACTTAACATAAGGCCATACACTTTCTTATTTTGAGAATTAACGTACTTTGGTATCAAGACAACGAATCGACATGCTTAAATGCTAGTATACATTAAATTAATATTTACAACTTTGTTTTTCAATTTATTTCTTTACGACATCGATCATATTTCAATGGTTTATATTCATATATAATTAAGTAATAACAAAAGCTAGGTTGCGGCCCACATAAGCAACAACCCAAACCATGCAATGCACGGCCATGCTTTCAAAATGTTGGTCGGGAGAGGCCGCTTAGCAATCTGCGCACATGGGCGGACCTGGGGCGTTTGTGACACCAATAAGGCACCTCTGTTGGATCGTTAGTACTGAGGGACGTCCTTTACTTTGGTAAAGGTGTCCTTAGGTTAGGCGTCCCTACGAGGAGTAGGGGCGTCCTTGAGTAATGCAGCGGAAATTAAATACTAAACAGATAATAGATGAACGCAGAGAATTATAGAGGAACCACTCAAGACCAAGTAGTCCTTGAGTGTTAACCTCTACCTCCTTGGAGGATTTTTGAATAGTTCTTTCCTTTCTATTGAACGTCCTTACAGTTGTACTGGCGAGTCTTTACAGTTCTCTAGCACTTAGCTTTTCCCTAAGTCCACTAGTAAAGGACTCCTCTGAGCCTACAACTTAAGCGAGTTCAATCTACTAAAGGACTCTATTCCTACGTTCTGCAGTACTTCGCAGAACTCTCTTTCTCTCTTTTTGGGTTTTCTCTTACAAACTGTTTTTGTGATTTGGTTACAAGTCTCACTCGATCTAACACAAGTTCTAGCACTGTTCTTGAGTTCTTGAGTTAGTTCTTCGTGTTCTTGAGTGAATCGCTTTCTCTTTGATTCTCTCTGAATATTCCTGAAAGCGTTGGCGTCACAATAAATGCCTTGGGGCTATGTATAGGACTTGGGAAGGGCGTCTTTTCATTGGGACGATCATGCCCTTCATGGACGTGGCTACAGGATCTTCCTCCACGTAGTAGGGCGGTGATGAGGAAGCTTCCTGTATCCAGCTGTGTATGATGAACTCCGCTACAGGATCGGCCGCCACGTGTTGATGGACTCTGTAACAGGATCGTCCGCCACGTAGTGTTGGACTCCACTACAGGATCGGTCTCCACGTGTCCTTGGATGATCAAACATTGTCGAGTGATGTCATCTTGTCGGCTAGTGAGTAAGGACTCCTTTCTTGCGTTCCTACTTGATTGGGACTCTGTCCTTGCTCAAGTAGTCTCTAGCTGGTCCTTACTTCCTGTTAGCTAGCGTTCCTAAGCTTATGGGACGCCCATACACACTTGTTGTCCTTTTGGTCACTGGCGTTCCTGAACACTTGGACAACTTTATTAGAATCAAAGTGAGTTTGTCATATCAAAACTAAGGGACGGTTGTGTGGAACACTAACAAGTACGCAAGCGTTCTTGATAGCGTCCCAACAATTTCCCCCTTTTTGATGATGACAAACTCTTCAGCAAAATAGTTTTGACATTGGAACTTAGCATGCATGAAAACTTATAAGCGTCCTCTAACACTTAGAGAGATTTTAATGTGCACAAGTTTTCAATCTTTGATTCTTTAGCTTTTGGATTTTAAGGAAAGAGTCGCGTCCTAGAAAAGATTTTCTAAGCGTTTTATTCTAGCATGAGCAGCGTTCCTTAGACTTTTCACTTAATAGTTCCCCCTTAACACTTGCTTATTCTAGATAACTATTTTATAGCGCATCTCTGCAAAACTACACTTCCCCCTTTTGGCATCATCGAAAAGGATAACAAGTGATAAGGACGTTAGCACAAACACAAAACTAAAAGCAGTGGAACGCTTAAACAAACATATGCAAGCAAACATTGGAATTGCCATTCAAACAAAATTAGAGTTATTACAAGCCAAGATCATAGTGTTTGAAGTTCAAAAGAAGCAAAGGCAAAATAATAGGGGATTTAAAGGGGTGGTGGCAATCACTGAGAACGGTTGTTGTCTTGATAAAACTTGAGCAATTGCTCTTGAAGTTCAGCAGCCTTGGAGAACACAGATGATAAGTCCTTTAAGGCAGAGAAGATGAGGCACTGATTATCCATAATTGCGCCCATGAGTTCTGCTGGAGGATGCTGAGAGATGTTTGCAGGAGCAAAACGGGGCAGAGGACCTGAACTCGATGAAGGAGCATCCGTGGGCAGAGCTGGAGAAGAGGGAGTCCCTAAGAGCATTTGATCAAGGGTTGTAAGATCTACGGCGGGCTCTTGATCTTGAGGGGACTCTTGAGGCGTGGAATTAAGCCTTGCGGCCTCAGCCTCAGCAACTAAGCGTTCTTCTTTGGCTTTCAGTCTTGCTGCCTCAGCCTCAGCTTCTAACTGTTTCAGAACGGAAGGGAGCTCTTCATTATGCCTTATCTCAACAAGTCCCTTCTTGGCATTCCATTTTAAGCCAAGTTCTTCAGAGGGAGCACTCTCATCGTAGGCCTCCTGGGATTGCAAGATCGCCTTCACTACACCAGGGTACGACAAGGCGTGCCTCTTCCTTCCACACTTGGCCATATGTTGCATAGCAATTCTGGCTAAGTTGATTGGGCGACGTTCGAGGATAGCGTCAATTAGGATTATATCGTGTGTTTGCACAATTGAACGCTTTTCCTGCCTTGGAAGAATGGCGCGACAAATGAAGTAGTGGACGATTGCGCCAACTTTGCTCAGAACATGAGCTACCCTGTCAAGTCCCATAGGCCTTTTGCCCTGAAAGATGTGCTCAACCAGAGGCAGTTCTTGATCTGTCGCTTCAGGGAGTGAGCTCAGAGCGTCGGACGATGGCTTGCGTGGACCTAGACCCAGGAAGGAGCGCATTTGGCGTTCGGTCACTGAAGCTTTCTCACCTTCAATTTTGAAGTGGAGGGAGCCATCTTTTGCCTTGTAGCGCAAATCCCTGTAGAACGCCTTCACCTGTTCTTTGTCAACAGTTGTCGGCGCTGGTCCAACGTTCTGCCATCCTTGGAATTTCAGAAGCTCGAGGAACTCCTGAACTGATTCATCGTCAAAGGAGGCTAGCCACTCTTCAGAGTAAATGAGTGGACTAAGGACTTTAACGGGTACATCAGCGTTCTTCCTTTTACGCTTGCCCTTGGGGGACTCAGAGTCCTCATCATCATCTAACTCGTCCTCAGCTTTATCCGAGTCACTGTGAGAAGCGTCCTTTGAAGGAGCGTCCTCTGTGCCTTGTTCTTTTTCTGCATCGCCACCAGGTGTGGCTTGATCGGCACCGGAGTTCTGACCTTGGGACGTGCCCTCAGCGTCCTGAGCCTCTGTCTGATTTTCTGTTGCTTGCTCAGCGTCCGCGGGGACGTCATGGGATTCTGTTTGGATTGAGGGAGAGGGGTTTTCTTGTGGAGCGTGGGAGGGGTTGAGGATGGGGAGAGATTGGTTGTAGGGTGGGACTTCCTGAGCATCACGCTCGAGCTCTTCAGAAAGAGTTGGCTCGGCGTCCTTTTGAGGGACCTGGTGCTTGCCAGCGTCCTCAGGTACTTGTGTTTCAGCGGGAGCATTCTCAACTCCTTCAGCCTCATCATCGGAGTCCCCAACGACATCGATAATAGGGGAGACTCCTGCAGGAACTTCTTGAGGCGTTCCTCTCAGGCTCTCGGATGAGCTAGAGGAGGAGGAGGAGGAGATGTGCTCGGGCTCTGTAGCAGCTTGACCCATGAGCACCTTTGGAGATTCGCCAGCTTTGCGGCGTTTGAAGGTGCGCTCAATGGTTGAACGCTTCTCAACGTCCTCTGGTCCACTTTCGGAGGAGGGACGACGAGATCTGGGGGTCTGGGGGTCTTTGGGGGGCGAGATGTGAGCCGGGGCAAAAGGAAAATTTGCCAAATTTAAGGGAGAGTGAGTGCGGGGAGGAAAGGGGATTAGGGCATTTGCTTTGGAAGGTTGGGGGGACGGAGGAGGGGTGGGAAGTTGAACGATTGATATTTGTTGAGGGGGAGAAGTGGATTCCTTGGAGAGGTTGGAAGGCCTTTTTGTGGTGCTCGGCCTTTTTGTGGGGGGTTTGGAGGATGGGACGCTAGAAGTCTTGGCCTTTTTGAGGGGCCTAGGGTCGTGAACTTTCTTTGAGCGTCCCTCCTTTAAATGAGAAGGAAACTTATCTACAATCTCCGTTGGTTTTGAAGTGGAGAAGGGTTGGGAAGATTTTGAGAGGGGAGAGGATGGTGCAGGACGCTTCAGCAATTTTTTGGTGGTTATTGTGGGGACGGCAGGAGGAGGTGGAGAGGGACTGGGCACACGATTCTTGGTCATTTGGAAGGCTAAAGAGTTCCTTGGATACATAGGGAACTCGGGCAAGACTGCATTATGCAAGTCTGGTATAAGGTCAAGAAGAGGGCCAAGGTTCTCACCTCCGAACTGGGAGAAGAAGAGCACATCGTCCATCCGTCCAGGTAGATCTTTGAAATTTGTGAGGTGAAGGTTGGGGACGACGAAGCGTTCAATGAACTTCTCATAATTTCTTGTTCTCACTGCATCGTTCTTTATTTCTGGCAGCTGCATACGTTCTCTGATTAAGTTGTACAGCGTCTTTGGCTTTTTGTTGATGAAGTCCAATAGAGACTCATTGAGAACTATAGGTTTGGGCTTCTCTATGTAGTGGGACTTCACCAGCTTTCGACGCTTCCCGCCGGTTGAAGATCCGGCCACGTTCAACTGTCTTTGAGACATATTTTCAGATGAAGTGTAGAGAGAGAAAGTCGCCGGAGTTTTAGAGAGAAGTCAGAGCAAATTTGAGAGCAAGAAAGTGATTGAGCGTAATAAATTTGATTGCGACTGTTCTGGCCTTATATAGAGGAAGCGGTGGCACAAATGGTAATTAACACTGTTTTACTGTGCGACACGTGGCAAAACTTCCCCCTTAAGATTTGAGCAAAAGCAACGGTCACTGTTCACACTTTCAAAAGTTCAAAAATCTGACTCTTCAACTGTCCCTCAAAACTGAATTGGCGTCCCTTGCAACAACACTGAGCGTCCTCTCATACTTAGTAAATTTTTTACCTCTTTAAGCAATCTTCTTCAAGCAAACCAACAACCAACTTACCGTTCTTGTGATCACCTTTCGAACCAGTTGAGAACAACGCAAGTACGTCCCGTAAAAGAAAATATGAAGCTCATAGGACGCTTTTGCGGAGTTCTCGGCTAGGGTAAGCTTCGAGTTCCCATCATTTCGGCTTATAATGAGGGTTGGGTGATCAGGGATACTCTTTTCAAGACAGAATAGAGAAAAATTTGAATGGCGTTCCAAAGTAGCAAACACATGAAGTTTTAGACTAGCGTCCTTGCAAATATGAATTCAATGCATAAGAGTCCTTAAACACTTAGAATCTACAAAACATAGCCAATCATTGAGAGAATAGTAGAACGGGACTTGCTACTTAAAAGTTATCATCCCCAAGAGCAACCTGAGATGCTCAAAGGGACGTCTATCAAGCGCCTTAGTGAAAATATCAACTATTTGGTCTTCCGTTCTTACATGCTCCATACTAATGAGTCCTAGTTCAACATTATCACGCAAGAAATGATGCCTTATATGAATATGCTTTGTGCGTGAATGAAAAACAGGATTCTTAGAAATTTCAATAGCACTTGTGTTATCACAACGAATGGGTATAGTTTCAAGATTGATACCGTAGTCCTCTAGTTGATATTTGATCCAAATGACTTGTGAACAACACGAGGCAGCAGCAACGTACTCGGCTTCCGCAGTTGAAAGCGCCACAGAGTTCTGTTTCTTAGATCCCCAAGAGACTAGGCATGAACCAAGGAACTGTGCCATTCCTGAAGTGCTTTTCTGATCAATTGCATGACCCGCATAATCAGCGTCCGAGTAGCCAACAAGCTTGAAGGACGTCTTCCTGAGGTACCAAAGGCAAAGATCGTCGCGTCCTTTAAGGTAGCGAAAGATCCTCTTGACTTCTTGTATGTGGGACTCCTTTGGATTCGCCTGGAAGCGTGCACAGAATAGAGAAAAATTTGAATGGCGTTCCAAAGTAGCAAACACATGAAGTTTTAGACTAGCGTCCTTGCAAATATGAATTCAATTCATAACAGTCCTTAAACACTTAGAATCTACAAAACATAGCCAATCATTGAGAGAATAGTAGAACGGGACTTGCTACTTAAAAGTTATCATCCCCAAGAGCAACCTGAGATGCTCAAAGGGAAATCTATCAAGCGCCTTAGTGAAAATATCAACTATTTGGTCTTCCGTTCTTACATGCTCCATACTAATGAGTCCTAGTTCAACATTATCACGCAAGAAATGATGCCTTATATGAATATGCTTTGTGCGTGAATGAAAAACAGGATTCTTAGAAATTTCAATAGCACTTGTGTTATCACAACGAATGGGTATAGTTTCAAGATTGATACCGTAGTCCTCTAGTTGATATTTGATCCAAATGACTTGTGAAGAGCACGAGGCAGCAGCAACGTACTCGGCTTCCGCAGTTGAAAGCGCCACAGAGTTCTGTTTCTTAGATCCCCAAGAGACTAGGCATGAACCAAGGAACTGTGCCATTCCTGAAGTGCTTTTCTGATCAATTACATGACCCGCATAATCAGCGTCCGAGTAGCCAACAAGCTTGAAGGACGTCTTCTTGAGGTACCAAAGGCAAAGATCGTCGCGTCCTTTAAGGTAGCGAAAGATCCTCTTGACTTCTTGCATGTGGGACTCCTTTGGATTCGCCTGGAAGCGTGCACACAAGCAAACGGCAAACATAATGTCGGGACGGCTTGCGGTCAAGTAGAGCAAAGAGCCAATCATCCCTCTGTAAAGCTTTTGATCAACGTCCTTTCCCTGCTCATCTGCGTAAAGACGCGAGTTTGGAGAACAAGGAGTTGCAACAGGTTTGGACGTGTTCATCCCGTACTTCTCAAGCATTTCACGGACATATTTTTGTTGGTGAATGCGCGTCCCTTCCTTGAGTCGATTAATTTGAAGTCCCAAGAAGAAATTGAGTTCTCCAATGAGGGACATCTCAAATTCACTACTCATTAAGGACTTGAACTCATCTACAAGCTTCATGTTAGTACTACCAAAGACTATATCATCAACATAGACTTGGACAATTAAAATGTCCTTGTGAACTTTCTTTATAAACAAAGTTTTATCAATTGAACCTCTAGTGTACCCATGAGACAAAAGAAAGGACGCAAACCTGTCGTACCATGCACGAGGGGCTTGCTTGAGTCCATAGAGCGCTTTGTCCAGGTAGTACACATGATCTGGGTGAGAGGCGTCCTCAAAGCCAGGCGGCTGAGCAACGTACACTTCCTCCTTTAGCTTTCCATTGAGAAAGGCAGTTTTGACGTCCATCTGAAATAACTTGAATCCTTTGTGAGCGGCGAAGGCAATAAGGAGACGAACGGCTTCAATTCTAGCAACAAGAGCAAAGGTCTCATCATAGTCTATGCCTTCCTCTTGCTTGAATCCTTGAGCCACCAGTCTTGCCTTATTTCTTGACACACGTCCACTCTCATCAAGCTTATTTCTGAATACCCATCGCGTCCCTATGATATTTTTGCCTTTGGGACGTGGGACGAGAGTCTAAACTTTGTTCCTTTCAAACTGATTGAGTTCTTCTTGCATTGCTTGAATCCAGTCAGCGTCCTGGAGTGCTTCTTTGATATTCTTCGGTTCCACCATTGAGACAAAGGCATTGAATGCACAAAAAGCTAAATTTGCACTCTGGGACTTGCTTGCAGCTGACCTGGTTTGAACTCCTTGTCAGATACAATTTGAGAAGTTGGGTGGTCCCTAGAGAAACGGGACTCCCTTTGAAACAAATGAGCAAATCTTGGATCAATGTCTCCATCAGAATCATCACTTCCACTTTGAGCATCGTCCTCAATGTGTTCCCCCTCAGAGAGAGCGTCCACATCTTGACGTTGCTCACCTTGTTGACTTGATTCAGCTACATCTTGTTGAACTGGGGATTCACTACGAGATGGAACTCCTTGAACAATACTGGGTGCGTCCATTGAGACTTCTTCAGGATTTGGAGATGCGTCCTTAGAGACATAGTATTTTCCAGAAGTCCAATCCTCAGCTTCATCTTCAGAGTTGTCCTGTTGTTGTGACGCAGAGCGTTCTTTCTTACTTGGCTTTTCTTTGTGAGAAGAACGTTCCTTGAACACAACATGAATACTCTCCTCAAGCTTTAGAGTCCTTTTGTTGAAAACTCTATAAGCTTTGCTGGTAAGAGAGTACCCAAGGAATATGGCTTCATCACTCCTTGCATCAAATTTTCCAAGTTTTTCTTTATCATTGAAGTGAACGAAACATTTGCATCCAAAAACTCTGAGATAATCAATGCGAGGCTTCCTTCCATTCAACAACTCATAGGACGTCTTCTTCAGCAGAGGACGGATCATGGCACGATTGATGATATAACATGCTGTAGCAATAGCTTCCGCCCAGAAGTACTTTGGAACGCTATTTGCCAAGAGCATAGTCCTTGCCATATCCTCTAGCGTCATGTTCTTTCTTTCCACAAAGCCATTTTGTTGAGGAGTCCTTGGAGCTGAGAAGTTGTGCGAGACTCCATGTTGATCACAGTAGGCCAGGAACTCTGAATTTTGGAACTCCGTTCCAATGTCTGATCTTATGGCTTTGAGAGGCGTCTCAAGAGCAACTTCCACTTGTTTGATGAAGACTTTGAGTCAAATGTGACTAGATTTTCACCTTGATCACACATCTGAGAGACGCTAAGAAGATTAAAGCCAAGTCCTTCAACAACACTAACATTTGTTGTTTTAATGGACGGGTTGAGAATAGCAATTCCCGTTCCTTTGATCTTTCCTTTGCCCTTATTGCCAAACGAGACAGTTCCTCCCGTGGCACTACTTTGGATAGAAGTGAGATGGATCTGGCTTCCTGTCATATGATTTGAGGCGCCACTATCAATGATCCATGGGCGTCCCCTCACTTCCACCTGCCATAACAAAGTTAGTGTTTGGCGACCCAGGCAAGGTGTTCCTTACCTGGTTCGTTACAAAAGTAGAACTCTGGTTCTGGCATGTAGTCATTAATATTCACATCATTTGAAATGGCATGCTTGCGGAAAGAGTTCCTAGAGCGTCTAGAACGCCTAGGATTAGCCTTAGGAACGAACTTATCATTTTCATTGTTAGTCCTAGCAGCTTTTCCATTTTCAATATCTTCCTTGAGTTTTAAGCAGTCATACTTGAAGTGATCTCCTTGTCCACAGTACCAACACGTCCTATAGTAAGTACCAAGATAGTACTTCTTATTTGGACGCTGAATCTTGTTTTCTTTCATCTTTTGAGGATTATAAACTTTTGAACCGTCCCCTTTAGCAATCTTCTTGTAAATCTTATGACTGGTGGAATTAGTGTAGTAGTCTTCCTTTCCTAATTCTCCACTTTTTAGAACTCTAATTCTTTCAAGAAGGTTTTTAGTTTTCTCCCTTTCAAGTTCCAGTTCAGAAGTTTTGCTTGCCTCAAAATCACTAGGAAGAGAGTTCTTAGTGTCATCTTCATAACCTAGACCTCTCTTAGCTGGGACAAAAACCATAGGTCTCACTTCTTCAACTATGGGACTCTTACCCATCACTTTCACTTCTTCCCTAAGCTTAGCGTTCTCAAGTTTGAGACACATGATTTCAGTTTTTAGGGACTTAGTTTCATCACATGAAGACTCTAGTTGAATAGTCATTATACTACAATTTTCACATTCAACTACAATGTTTTCATCTTCAAGTTCATCCATTCTTCTTTTCATAGCAAGACTTTCCTCCATTATTTTACCAATGAGTTTAAGCAATTTTGGTTTTGAACATTTTTCTAAAGAACGCATCATGGAATCATGAGTTACCTCTTGTTCATTGTCGGAGGCGTTCTCTTCAACAACTGGGGCGTCCTCCACTGCCATGTACGCAACTTGATCGTCACGTTCATCATCACTTGAACTGAGATCATCCCAGGCAGCTGTACATGCTCCAATGAGAGCTTTCTTCTTGTCCTTGGAGGACGTTCCCGCAGTACATTTTTTGGCAAAATGTCCTTTCTTGTTGCATTTGTAGCATGTGAGTTCCTTCATTTCAGCCTCTGTGTACTTGGGACTCTCCTTTTTGTAGGACTTGCTCTTGCTACTTTGCTTGTTCTTCTTGTTATAGTACTTGAGAGCCTTGTGAATAAGAGAGAGTTCCTCATCTGAGTCAATCTCTTCCTTTGGCTTTCTTTCTTTCTCTTTAGGACGCAAGATCTCAAGTTTTTCTTTGTTCTGCATCATCAATGCTAGATCTCTTTGGCCACGAAGATACTCGGCGTACTCTGGTGTCGTGGACGCCAAAGCAAGATCAGTTTGAGGATTCTTCCCTAGCTAAGCCATGTCAGAGATTCTTCGTTCTTCGTACTGCCTGAGCTTCCCATAGATTTCTTCCATATCTAGAGTTTTGTTGGCTGTGTTTTCTTTGAAAGTCGTCCTATCAAAGTTCCAGACTCCAGTCAATCCATCAATGACTACTTGAACTCTATTCCTCATGGAGATTTCTGATTCTGGAATGCCCAAGTTCTTCATCTTGGTGACAAGGCCTTCAAAACGGTACGAGTAGTCATTTACCGTTTCATTTGGCAGCATACTAAAAGCATAGAACTCCTTTTTGATCTTCAGCTGGACGTCCTCTTTCATTTCTGCAGTTCCCACATGAAATTTCTCAAGAGCTTCCCACTGTTGTTTTGCTGTGGGGAGATTGCTAACTCTTGTGGCATCCCTTTCGCAGAGGGACGCTTGAAGAAAACATACTGCTTTAGCATTTGTTTCCATTAGCTTGAATTCATCAGGACCCCACTCGTCCTCTTTGTCTTTCTTGTCATCGGGAACTACGAGATCACCTTTTTCTGATAACGTTCCAGCATTGATAATTGGTGCTTCTACAGAAGTTCTCAAATCTGGTTTTCCACCGGTTGAAGTTGCCGTCCGTTAGACGCGGAGGCTTCACAAACGAGATTCCAATAGGTTCCATGTCCATCTTTACCTGCAACTCAGTAAGAATCTAGAGCGCCTGCTCTGATACCAATTGTTGGATCGTTAGTACTGAGGGACGTCCTTTACTTTGGTAAAGGTGTCCTTAGGTTAGGCGTCCCTACGAGGAGTAGGGGCGTCCTTGAGTAATGCAGCGGAAATTAAGTACTAAACAGATAATAGATGAACGCAGAGAATTATAGAGGAACCACTCAAGACCAAGTAGTCCTTGAGTGTAAACCTCTACCTCCTTGGAGGATTTTTTAATAGTTCTTTCCTTTCTATTGAACGTCCTTACAATTGTACTAGCGAGTCTTTACAGTTCTCTGGCACTTAGCTTTTCCCTAAGTCCACTAGTAAAGGACTCCTCTGAGCCTACAACTTAAGCGAGTTCAATCTACTAAAGGACTCTATTCCTACGTTCTGCAGTACTTCGCAGAACTCTCTTTCTCTCTTTTTGGGTTTTCTCTTACAAACTGTTTTTGTGATTTGGTTACAAGTATCACTCGATCTAACACAAGTTCTAGCACTGTTCTTGAGTTCTTGAGTTAGTTCTTCGTGTTCTTAAGTGAATCGCTTTCTCTTTGATTCTCTCTGAATATTCCTGAAAGCGTTGGCGTCACAATAAATGCCTTGGGGCTATTTATAGGACTTGGGAAGGGCGTCTTTTCATTGGGACGATCATGCCCTTCATGGACGTGGCTAAAGGATCTTCCTCCACGTAGTAGGGCGGTGATGAGGAAGCTTCCTATATCCAGCTGTGTATGATGAACTCCGCTACAGGATCGGCCGCCACGTGTTGATGGACTCTGTAACAGGATTGTCCGCCACGTAGTGTTGGACTCCACTACAGGATCGGTCTCCACGTGTCCTTGGATGATCAAACATTGTCGAGTGATATCATCCTGTCGGCTAGTGAGTAAGGACTCCTTTCTTGCGTTCCTACTTGATTGGGACTCCGTCCTTGCTTAAGTAGTCTCTAGCTGGTCCTTACTTCCTGTTAGCTAGCGTTCCTAAGCTTATGGGACGCCCATACACACTTGTTGTCCTTTTGGTCACTGGCGTTCCTGAACACTTGGACAACTTTATTAGAATCAAAGTGAGTTTGTCATATCAAAACTAAGGGACGGTTGTGTGGAACACTAACAAGTACGCAAGCGTTCTTGATAGCGTCCCAACAACCTCGCTTTTTGGCGGTGGTTCCTTGAGGCGTGCAGCCTCCTTAGCCATGGTGTACCCCATCATTTGGTAAGTTTCTACTTAATTATATGAATGAAGGCACCCCAATAAATTTTGTTGCCAAACTACAGACTGCAATACTATAAGCAACAGCAAATATGATAAAGTTCAACAAGTATGCACGAGGCATCAAAACAGACCAATTCATCGGTTCCCTAGCAAAGGCAAATATGATAAAGTTCAACAAGTATGCACAAGGCATCAAAACAGACCAATTTATAGGTTCCCGGCCTAGACGTGATTGACGCAAAAACTTACCTAATGATGCAATAATATCAGACTCTCGACGTACGGAAACGCGTTAGCCCCACATAAAGGCTTCCGATTCTTCTCCAGCAACCTCTTTTCTTGTTGAGTTTCGAGGTCGTAACATATCACACTATTACGACTGCATAGGGGAGCCCAGGTCAACAACATCTCACGATTCTTGGTCATGCAGAGAAACTGCAGAAACTCAAGAGAACTACCGATTTGAGGGGTTATTATAACAAAGGTGTAGCATCGCACCCAGCTCCATGACTTACTATCGTCTCCGAACCTCTACAAGATCCATACAGATCCTTTGGATCCACTGAAATTGACCACACCAAGTGAGCACCCACAACCACCATCATCATACACCATTGTGAGCGCATGGCCACGGAAATCATGATAATCTACAGGCAATTCCATGGAAGCAAACACCTCTCTCTTCAGATCAAATGAAACCAGTTTCACTGAAGCATAAGATAGATACAAAACGTCTGCAAGGGCATACAGAGCACCGTCAAAGGGAACAATTCTCCTCCAATCAGTGAAACGTAGCTTTCAGACCACATCGCCTTGAAATTCAATTGTCTTCCACGAATTCGTCCCTAGCGTGTAAATTGCAGCGATTTTCAAGTTGCCCGATGCTGACAAGGCGCCGAATCTGACACACTTGTAATCCCCAATCGACGGGTCAAACCCTAATCCAAAGTCAACGTACCTCAATATTTGGGGGATTTCAAGAGGGGGAAGAGCTAGGGTTTTCTTAATCGAGGGGTTCCACAAGTACATCAAATCGGACGTTGGAACCATGGAATTCAGCAAGAACAATCCGTCAATCGATGAAAGAATAGACCACAGTCTTAGACGTCCGTAATCTGCATTACGATCGGGAGTGGCTTTGAGGATATTGACCGAGTGTAGGTCGGTTTGGAGGAAGCCAAGGCTGCGAATCGTTCTTAGGGTTTTGCTGTCCTTGACCACGCATTCTCGGCATATGGCTGATTTTTCTGATAGGAAGAAGAGGCGGGATGATTGAGGGCCGTTGTTGAAGCGATTGAGGTGTAAGCGGGCGAAATCGGGGTCGTCGATCATGGACTTCCATGACTTGGAGACGGAGCGGAATCGGAGAAGTGATTTGGCGGGAAGTCGAGATAGGATTTCCGGCCATAGCTCCTCGGGAAGATTGTGTGTTGACCATGACTTTAGAACTCGAGGACGAGGACGACGACGACTCTTCATGGTTGCCATGAGGGTGTAGGTTTCTGTAAGACCTAAAAACAAACCCAGCGGCTATTCGTACACTATTTTTGGGCTATTTATCATATTGGGCCTATGGGCCCAATATGATTTCAAGGCCTTAGTTTAGGTTCTTCATCGTGTTCGACTATTGTTTTGGTTATTTTCTTACTCTTTCACGAACATTGCCCTGGATCGAGAGTTCTATTCAGGGCTACGGACCCCGATTTGGATAGTCGAACGTGACGGAGAACAGAAACTAAGGAATCGTACTCGAATTGGGCCCATTAGGCCCAATACAATCCAAATCGAATAGAACTCTCGATCCAAGGCAACGTTCATCAAAGAGTAGAACATAAACCGAGACGATAGTCAAACTTGATGAAGAACCGAAACTAAAGAATCGAACTCAAATTGGGGCTACGGGCCCATTAGGCCCAATACGATCCAAATCGAATAAAATTCTCGATAGTCAAACGTGATGCTGAACTGAAACTCAAGATATGAACTCGAATTGGGCCCATAGGCCCATTAGGGCAACGTTCATGACAGGGTCAGAGCATAAACGGAAACGATAGTCAAACGTGATGCTGAACTGAAACTCAAGATATGAACTCGAATTAGGCCCATTAGGCCCAATACGATCCAAACCGAATAGAACTCTGGATCCAGGGCAAGGTTTATAAAAGAGTATGAACATTAACCGAAACAATAGTTGAACGTGATGAGGAACCGAAACTTAAGAATTTTTGACTCGAATTGGGAATATGGGCTCATTAGGCCCAATAGGATCCAAATTGAATAGAGTTCTCAATCCAAGACAACGTTCATGAAAGAGTGAGAACAAACACTGAAATGATAATGGAACGTGATGATGAACCGAAACTAAAGAATCGTACTTGAATTGGGCCCATTAGGCCCAATACGATCCAAACCGAATAGAATTCTTGATCCAAGGCAAGGTTTATAAAAGAGTAAGAACATTAACCGAAACAATAGTTGAACGTGATGAGGAACCGAAACTTAAGAATTTTTGACTCGAATTGGGAATATGGGCTCATTAGGCCCAATAGGATCCAAATTGAATAGAGTTCTCAATCCAAGACAACGTTCATGAAAGAGTGAGAACAAAAACTGAAATGATAGTGGAACGTGATGATGAACCGAAACTAAAGAATCGTACTCGAATTGGGCCCATTAGGCCCAATACAATCCAAACCGAATAGAACTCTCTGGATCCAAGGCAACGTTTATAAAAGAGTAAGAACATTAACCGAAACAATAGTTGAACGTGATGAGGAACCGAAACTTAGGAATCGAACTCGAATTGGGAATATGGGCTCATTAGGCCCAATAGGATCCAAATTGAATAGAGTTCTCAATCCAAGACAACGTTCATGAAAGAGTAAGAACAAAAACTGAGATGATAGTGGAACGTGATGATGAACCGAAACTAAGGTGTTGGATCGTTAGTACTGAGGGACGTCCCTTACTTTGGTAAAGGCGTCCTTAGGTTAGGCGTCCCTACGAGGAGTAAGGGCGTCCTTGAGTAATGCAGCGGAAATTAAGTACTAAACAGATAATAGATGAACGCAGAGAATTATAGAGGAACCACTCAAGACCAAGTAGTCCTTGAGTGTAAACCTCTACCTCCTTGGAGGATTTTTGAATAGTTCTTTCCTTTATATTGAACGTCCTTACAGTTGTACTAGCGAGTCTTTACAGTTCTCTGGCACTTAGCTTTTCCCTAAGTCCACTAGTAAAGGACTCCTCTAAGCCTACAACTTAAGCGAGTTCAATCTATCAAAGGACTCTATTCCTACGTTCTGCAGTACTTCGCAGAACTCTCTTTCTCTCCTTTTGGCTTTTCTCTTACAAACTGTTTTTGTGATTTGGTTACAAGTCTCACTCGATCTAACACAAGTTCTAGTACTTTTCTTGAGTTCTTGAGTTAGTTCTTCGTGTTCTTGAGTGAGTCGCTTTCTCTCTGATTCTCTCTAAATATTCTTGAAAGCGTTAGCGTCACAATAAATGCCTTGGGGCTATTTATAGGACTTGGGGAAGGGCGTCATTTCTCTGGGACGATCATGCCCTTCGTGGACGTGGCTACAGGATCTTCCTCCACGTAGTAGGGCGGTGATGAGGAAGCTTCCTGTATCCAGCTGTGTATGATGAACTCCGCTACAGGATCGGCCGCCACGTGTTAATGGACTCTGCAACAGGATCGTCCGCCATGTAGTGTTGGACTCCGCTAAAGGATCGGTCTCCACGTGTCCTTGGATGATCAAACATTGTCGAGTGATGTCATGCTGTCGGCTAGTGAGTAAGGACTCCTTTCTTGCGTTCCTACTTGCTTGGGACTCCGTCCTTGCTCAAGTAGTCTCTAGCTGGTCCTTACTTCCTGTTAGCTAGCGTTCCTAAGCTTATGGGACGCCCATACACACTTGTTGTCCTTTTGATCACTGGCGTTCCTGAACACTTGGACAACTTTATTAGAATCAAAGTGAGTTTGTCATATCAAAACTAAGGGACGGTTGTGTGGAACACTAACAAGTACGCAAGCGTTCTTGATAGCGTCCCAACAATTTCCCCCTTTTTGATGATGACAAACTCTTCAGCAAAACAGTTTTGACATTGGAACTTAGCATGCATGAAAACTTAGAGGCGTCGTCTAATACTTAGAGAAATTTTAATGAGCACAAGTTTTCAATCTTTGATTCTCTAGCTTTTGGATTTTAAGGAGAGAGTCGCGTCCTAGAAAAGTTTCTAAGCGTCCTCTGTTATTCTAGCATGAGCGTTCTTTAGACCTTTCACTTAATAGTTCCCCCTTAACGCTTGCTTATTCTAGATAACTATTTTATAGCGCATCTCTTCAAAACTACACTTCCCCCTTTTGGCATCATCGAAAAGGATAACAAGTGATAAGGACGTTAGCACAAACACATAACTAAAGGCAGTGGAACGCTTAAACAAACACATGAAAGCAAACAGTGGAATTGCCATTCAAACAAACTTAGAGTTATTACAGACCAAGGTCATAATGTTTGAAGTTCAAAAGAAGCAAAGGCAAAATGATAGGGGATTAAAGGGGTGGTGGCAATCACTGAGAACGGCGCTGATCTTGATAAAACTGGAGCAATTTCTCTTGAAGTTCAGCAGCCTTGGCGAACGCAGATGACAAGTCCTTTAAGGCAGAGAAGATGAGGCACTGATTATCCATAATGGCACCCATGAGTTCTGCTGGAGGATGCTGAGAGATGTTGGCAGGAGTAGAACGGGGCAAAGGACCTGTACTTGATGAAGGAGCGTCCGTGGGAAGAGCTGGAGAAGAAGGACCTAAGAGTATTTGATCAAGAGTTGTAAGATCTACAGCAGGCTCTTGGTCCTGAGGAGACTCTTGAGACGCAGGATTAAGCCTTGCGGCCTCGGCCTCAGCAGCTAGGCATTCTTCCTCGGCTTTCTGTCTGGCTTCCTCAGCCTCAGCTTCTAACTGTTTGAGCACAGACGGTAGCTCTTCATTGTGCCTTATCTCGACGAGTCCCTTCTTAGCATTCCATTTCAAACCAAGTTCTTCAGAGGGAGCGTTCTCATCATAAGCATCTTGCGACTGCAAGATCGCCTTCACTACACCAGGGTACGGCAAGGCGTGCCTCTTCCTTCCACACTTGGCCATATGTTGCATAGCAATTCTGGCTAAGTTGATTGGGCGGCGGTCTAGGATAGCGTCAATTAGGATTATATCGTGTGTTTGAACAATTGAACGCTTTTCCTGCCTTGGAAGAATGGCGCGACAAATGAAGTAGTAAATGATTGCGCCAACCTTGCTTAGAACGTGAGCTACCCTGTCGAGTCCCATCGGCCTTTTTCCTTGAAAGATATGATCAACCAAAGGCAGTTCTTGATCAGTCGTTTCGAAGCCGCCTTCAGGAAGGGAGCTAAGAGCATCGGACGGTGGCTTGCGAGGACTAAGACCAAGAAAGGAGCGCATTTGACGTTCTGTCACTGAAGCTTTTTCACCTTCAATTTTGAAGTGGAGGGAGCCTTCTTTTGCCTTGTAGTGCAAATCCCTGTAGAACGCCTGCACCTGTTCCTTGTCAACAGTTGTCGGCGCTGGTCCAACGTTCTGCCGTCCTTGAAATTTCAGGAGTTCGAGGAACTCCTGAACTGATTCATCGTCAAAGGAGGCTAGCCACTCTTCAGAGTAAATGAGCGGGCTAAGGACTTTGACGGGCACATCAGCGTTCTTCCTTTTACGCTTGCCCTTGGGGGACTCAGAGTCCTCATCGTCATCTGACTCGTCCTCAGCCTTCTCCGAGTCACTGTCAGAGGCATCCTTTGAAGGAGCGTCCTTTGAAGGAGCGTCCTCTGTGCCTTGTTCTTTTTCAGCATCGCCACCAGCTGTGGCTTGATCGGCACCAGAGGTCTGACCTTGAGATGTGCCCTCGGCGTCCTGAGCCTCTGTCTGTTGTTCTGTTGTTGTTGGCTCAGCGTCCGCTGGGACTTGATTGGATTCTGTTTGGATTGTGGGGGAGGGGTTTTCTTGTGGTGCTTGGGATGGGTTGAGGATTGGGAGGGATTGGTCATAAGGAGGGACTTCCTGAGCATCACGCGCGAGCTCATCAGATAGAGTCGGCTCGGCGTTTTCCTGAGCAACCTGGTGCTCACCAGCGTCCTCAATTTGTTGAGCAGGAGCGTTCACCTCTCCTTCCGCTTCATCATTCGAATCCCCAACAACATCAATGAAAGGGGAGTCCTGAGCGGGCGTACCTCTTTGGCTCTCAGAAGAGCTAGAGGAGGAAGAGGAGGAGGGAACGTGCTCTATCTGTGCAGGAACGTCCCTTGCGAGCAAAACCCTTGGCTTCTCACCAGCTTTCGTTCGACGAAAGGTATGCTCAAGAGTGCGTTCTGTCTCCTCCGGGCCACTTTCGGAGGATGGACGGCGGGACTTTGGAGTCTCGGGGTCCTTAGGAGGGGAAATGTGAGCCGGGGCAGTTGGGAAATTAGCCAAATTTAGAGGGGAATGAGTGCGGGGAGGAAAGGGGATTAGGGCATTTGCTCTTGAAGGTTGGGGGGACGGAGGAGGGGTGGGGAGTTGGACTATTGATATTTGTTGAGGGGGAGGAGTGGATTCTTTGGAAAGGTTGGACGGCCTTTTTGTGGTGCTTGGCCGTTTTGTGGGGGGTTTTTAGGATGGGACGCTGGAGGTTTTGGCCTTTTTGAGGGGCCTAGGATCGTGAACCTTTTTGGAGCGTCCCTCCTTTAAATGAGCAGGGAACTTGTCCACAATCTCCGTCGGATTGGAAGTGGAGAAGGGTTGGGAGGATTTGGGGGGGGGGGGGGAGAAGATGGTGCAGGACGCTTTAGCAATTTTTTGGTGGTTAGGGTAGGAACGGCAGGAGGAGGTGGAGAGGGACTTGGCACTCTTGCTTTGAGCATTTTGTAGGCCAAAGAGTCCTTTGGGTACATCGTGAAATCGGGAAGAACGGCGTTATGGAGGTCGGGGATAAGATCAAGTAAAGGACCCAGATTCTCACCTCCAAACTGTGAAAAGAAGAGAACGTCGTCCATCCGTCCTGGCAAGTCCTTGTAATTGGTGTTGTGGAGGCCTTGAATGACGAACCGTTCGATGAACCGCTCGTAGTTCCTTGTTTTGACGGCGTCATTCTTTACATCAGGTTTGGCCATGCGTTCCCTTATCAAGTTGTACAGCGTCCTTGGCTTTCTGTTGATAAAGTCCACTAGAGATTCATTGAGAACTATGGGTTTGGGCTTCTCTATGTAGTGGGACTTCACCAGCTTTCTACGCTTCCCGCCGGTGGAAGATCCGGCTACGTTCAACTGTCTTTGAGACATGATTTCAGATGAGGTGTAGAGAGAGAAAGTCGCCGGAGTTCTAGAGAGAAGTCAGAGCAATTTTGAGAGCGAGAAAGTGGTTGAGCGTAATAAATTTTATTGCGACTGTTCTGGCCTTATATAGAGGAAGCGGTGGCACAAATGGTAATTAACACTGTTTTACTGTGCGACACGTGGCAAAACTTCCCCCTTAAGATTTGAGCAAAAGCAACGGTCACTGTTCACACTTTCAAAAGTTCAAAATTCTGACTCTTCAACTGCTCTTCAACAACTGAACTGGCGTTCTTACTAACAAACACTGAGCATCCTCTCATACTTAGCAAAATTTTACCTCTTCAAGCAAACCAACAAACAACTTACCGTTCTTGTGATTACCTTTCGAACCAGTTGAGAACAACGCAAGTACGTCCCGTAAAAGGAAATATGAAGCTCATAGGACGCTTTTGCGGAGTTCTCGGCTAGGGTAAGCTTAGAGTTCCCATCATTTCGGCTTATAATGAGGGTTGGGTGATCAGGGATACTCTTTTCAAGACAAAATAGAGAAAATTTGAATGGCGTTCCAAAGTAGCAAACACATGAAGTTTTAGACTAGCGTCCTTGCAAATATGAATTCAATGCATAATAGTCCTTAAACACTTAGAATCTACAAAACATAGCCAATCATTGAGGGAATAGTAGAACGGGACTTGCTACTTAAAAGTTATCATCCCCAAGAGCAACCTGAGATGCTCAAAGGGACGTCTATCAAGCGCCTTAGTGAAAATATCAGCTATTTGGTCTTCAGTTCTTACATGCTCCATACTAATGAGTCCTAGTTCAACATTATCACGCAAGAAATGATGCCTTATATGAATATGCTTTGTGCGTGAATGAAAAACAGGATTCTTAGAAATTTCAATAGCACTTGTGTTATCACAACGAATGGGAATAGTTTCAAGATTGATACCGTAGTCCTCTAGTTGATATTTGATCCAGATAACTTGTGAACAGCACGAAGCAGCAGCAACGTACTCGGCTTCCGCAGTTGAGAGCGCCACAGAGTTCTGTTTCTTAGATCCCCAAGAGACTAAGCATGAACCAAGGAACTGCGCCATTCCTGAAGTGCTTTTCCGATCAATTACGTGACCAGCATAATCTGCGTCCGAGTAGCCAACTAGCTTGAAGGACGTCTTCCTGGGATACCAAAGGCAAAGATCATCGCGTCCTTTGAGGTAGCGAAAGATCCTCTTGACTTCTTGCATGTGGGACTCCTTTGGATTTGCCTGGAAGCGTGCACACAAGCAAACGGCAAACATAATTTCGGGACGGCTTGCGGTCAAGTAGAGCAAAGAACCAATCATCCCTCTGTAAAGTTTTTGATCAACGTCCTTTCCCTGTTCATCTGCGTAAAGACGCGAGTTTGGAGAACATGGGGTTGCAACAGGTTTGGACGTGTTCATCCCGTACTTCTCAAGCATTTCACGGACATATTTTTGTTGGTGAATGCGCGTTCCTTCCTTGAGTTGATTGATTTGAAGTCCCAAGAAGAAATTGAGTTCTCCAATGAGGGACATCTCAAACTCACTACTCATTAAGGACTTGAACTCATCTACAAGCTTCATGTTAGTACTACCAAAGACTATATCATCAACATAGACTTGGGCAATCAAAATGTCCTTGTGAACTTTCTTTATGAACAAAGTTTTATCAATTGAACCTCTAGTGTACCCATGAGACAAAAGAAAGGACGCAAACCTGTCGTACCACGCACGAGGGGCTTGCTTGAGTCCATAGAGCGCTTTGTCCAAGTAGTACACATGATCTGGGTGAGAGGCGTCCTCAAAGCCAGGTGGCTGAGCAACATACACTTCCTCCTTTAGCTTTCCATTGAGAAAGGCAGTCTTGACGTCCATCTGAAATAATTTGAATCCTTTGTGAGCGGCGAAGGCAATAAGGAGACGAACGGCTTCAATTCTAGCAACAGGAGCAAAGGTCTCATCATAGTCTATGCCTTCCTCTTGCTTGAATCCTTGAGCCACCAGTCTTGCTTTGTTCCTTGACACACGTCCACTCTCATCAAGCTTATTTCTGAACACCCATCGCGTCCCTATGATATTTTTGCCTTTGGGACGTGGGACGAGAGTCCAAACTTTGTTCCTTTCAAACTGATTGAGTTCTTCTTGCATTGCTTGAATCCAGTCAGCGTCCTGGAGTGCTTCTTTGATATTCTTTGGCTCCACCATAGAGGCAAAGGCATTGAATGCATATAAAGTCAAATTTGCACTCTGGGACTTGCTTGCAGCTGACCTTGTTTGAACGCCTTGAGAAGGATCTGAGACAATTTGAGAAGTTGGGTGGTCCCTAGAGAAGCGGGACTCCCTTTGAAACAAATGAGCAAATCTTGGATCAATGTCGCCATCTGAATCATCACTATCACTTTGAGCATCGTCCTCAATGTGTTCCCCCTCAGAGAGAGCGTCCACACCTTGACGTTGTTCGCCTTGTTGACTTGATTCAGCTACATCTTGTTGAACTGGGGATTCACTATGAGATGGAACTCCTTGAACAACACTGGGAGCGTCCACTGAGACTTCTTCAGGATTTGGAGACGCGTCCTTAGAAAACATAGTATTTTCCAAACGTCCAATCTTCAGTTTCATCTTCAGAGTCGTCCTGTTGTTGTAAAGAGGAGCGTTCTTTCTTACTTGGCTTTTCTTTGTGAGAAGAACGTTCCTTGAACACAACATGAATACTCTCCTCAAGCTTTAGAGTCCTTTTGTTGAAGACTCTATATGCTTTGCTGGTAAGAGAGTACCCAAGGAATATGGCTTCATCACTCCTTGTATCAAACTTTCCAAGTTTTTCTTTATCATTATTGTGAACGAAACATTTGCAACCAAAGACTCTGAGATAGTCAATGCGAGGCTTCTTTCCATTCAACAACTCATAGGACGTCTTCTTTAACAAAGGACGGATCATGGCACGGTTGATGATGTAACACGCTGTAGCAATAGCTTCCGCCCAGAAGTACTTGGGAACGCTATTTGCTAAGAGCATAGTTCTTGCCATATCCTCTAGCGTCCTATTCTTTCTTTCCACAACTCCATTTTGTTGAGGCGTTCTTGGAGCTGAGAAATTGTGAGAGACTCCATGTTGATCACAGTAGGCCAGGAACTCTGAATTTTGAAACTCCGTTCCATGGTCTGATCTTATGGCTTTGAGAGGCGTCTCAAGAGCAACTTCCACTTGTTTGATGAATACTTTGAACGCATTGAAACAATCTGCTTTGGACACCAAGAAAAGAACCCAAGTGAATCGAGAAAAATCATCTACAAGAACGTAAATGTACCTCTTTCCACCGTAGCTCAACGTCTTCATTGGTCCACAAAGATCCATATGGAGCAGTTCCAAAGGCTTCTTTGTACTAACTTCGTTCTTGGATTTGAAAGACGTTCTTGTTTGCTTCCCTTTGATGCAAGCTTCACACTGTTCAACTTTCTCAGGATCAATTCGGGGAAGTCCTTTCACAAGATTTCGCTGGTGTAGCTTAAGGATTGTGCTTGGTCCAGCATGGCCAAGTCGGCGATGCTATAGATCAGCGTCCTCCTTTGAAGCAGATAGACACAACTCTGATTTAGGCTTGAACTCCTGGTTAAAGATGTAGACATTGTTCTGGCGTACTCCTTTGAGAACGACTTTGTTTGATTTCTTGTTGATGACGAGGCACTCCTTTGAGTCGAAAGTGACTAGATTTTCACCTTGATCACACATCTGGGAGACGCTAAGGAGATTGAAGCCAAGTCCTTCAACAAGGCTGACATTTGTTGCTTTGATGGACGGGTTGAGAATAGCAGTTCCCGTTCCTTTGATCTTTCCCTTGCCCTTGTTGCCAAATGAGACAGTTCCTCCCGTGGCACTACTTTGGATAGAAGTGAGATGGATCTGGCTTCCTGTCATATGATTTGAGGCGCCACTATCAATGATCCATGGGCGTCCCCTCACTTCCACCTGCCATAAGAACGTTAGTGTTTGGCGACCCAGGCAAGGTGTTCCTTACCTGGTTCGTTACAATAATAGAACTCTGGTTCTGGCATGTAGTCATAAATATTCACATCATTTGAAATAGCATGCTTGCGGAAAGAGTTCCTAGAGCGTCTAGAACGCCTAGGATTAGCCTTAGGAACAGACTTAGCATTTTCGTTGTTAGTCCTAGCAGCTTTTCCATTTTCAACATCTTCTTTGAGTTTTAAGCAATCATATTTGAAGTGATCCCCTTGTCCACAGTACCAACACGTCCTATAGTAAGTACCAAGGTAGTACTTCTTATTGGGACGCTGAATCTTGTTTTCTTTCATCTTTTGAGGATCACAAACTTTTGAACCGTCCCCTTTAGCAATCTTCTTGTAAATTTTATGACTGGTGGAGTTAGTGTAGTAGTCTTCCTTTCCTAATTCTCCACTCTCTAGAACTCTAATTCTTTCAAGAAGATTTTTGGTTTTCTCCCATTCAAGTTCAAGTTCAGAAATTTTACTTGCCTCAAAATCACTAGGAAGGGAGTTCTTAGTGTCAGATTCATAACCTAGACCTCTCTTAGCTGGGACGAAGACCATAGGTCTCACTTCTTCAACTATGGGACTCTTACCCATCACTTTAACTTCTTCCCTAAGCTTAGCGTTCTCAAGTTTGAGACACATGATTTCAGTTTTTAGGGACTTAGTTTCTTCACAAGAGGACTCTAGTTGAATAGTCATGGAACTACAGTTTTCACATTCAACCACTATATTTTCATTTTCAAGTTCAAGTTCATCCATTCTATGTTGCATGACAACACTTTCTTCCATGATTCTTCCAATAAGTTTAATGAGCTTGGATTTAGAACAATTTTCTAATGAACTCATCATAGACTCACGGGTTACCTCATTTTCAGATTTCGAAGCGTTCTGTTCAATAACTGTGTCGTCCTCCATAGCCATGAAAGCTACTTGCTCACCACCAGATGCGTCCTCAAGGACTATGTATGCTTGTTCATCGGGTTCTTCATTATCATCATCATCAGAGGAAGAACTCCCATTGTCCCATGCAGAGGCGAACGCTCCCATGAGAGCTTTCGTCTTCATCTCTTTAGCAGACATTCCTGATATACACTTCTTAGCAAAGTGCCCTTTCCTGTTACACTTGTAACATGTGAGTTCCTTCATTTCTGCCTCAGAGTACTTGCGGCTTTCCTTCTTGGGCATCTTGTGTTTATTGACATGTTTGTTCCTTTTGCCAAAAACACGGAGAACTTTGTTAAAGAGAGCAACTTCTTCTTCTGCATCCAGCTGTTCTTTAGACTTGCTTTCTCTTTCCTTTAAGGCTTGAACGCGCATCTTCTCGCGGTTCTCAGCTTTGTTGGCTTCCACCATTACAGCGATTTCCTGTTGACGCCGAAGGTACTCAACGTACTCTGGTGTTGTGGACGCCAAAGCAAGATCAGTTTGAGGATTCTGTCCAAGCTGAGCCATATCAGAAATTCTTCTTTCCTCGTACTGCCTGAGCTTCCCATAGATTTCTTCCATATCTAGAGTTTTGTTGGCTGTATTTTCTTTGAACGTTGTCCTGTCAAAGTTCCAAACTCCGGTCAAACCATCAATGACCACTTGAACTCTATTCCTCATGGAGATTTCTGTTTCTGGGATGCCCAAGTTCCTCATCTTGGTGACAAGGGCCTCAAAGCGATATGAGTAGTCGTTCACCGACTCATTTGGCAGCATACTAAAAGCATAGAACACCTTCTTGATTTTCAGCTGGACGTCCTCCTTCATTTCAGCTGTTCCTACATGAAACTTCTCCAGGGCGTCCCACTGTTGTTTAGCCGTTGGCAAGTTACCAACTCGAGTGGTGTCCCTTTCACATAGGGATGCTTGAAGGAAACACATGGCTTTTGCGTTGGTTTCCATCAATTTGAACTCGTCAGGACCCCACTCGTCCTCCTTATCAGCTTTGTCAGCGGGCACCTTGAGATCTCCTGTCATAATGACCTTCCAGCATTGATAATTTTGACCTCTGCAGAAATTCGCGAACCTTGTCTTCCAGCGATTGAAGTTGCCGTCCGCCAGGCGCGGAGGCTTCACAAAAGAGATTCCAATCGGTTCCATGTCCATGTTTACCTGCAACTCAGTAAGAATCTAGAGCGCCTGCTCTGATACCAAATGTTGGATCGTTAGTACTGAGGGACGTCCTTTACTTTGGTAAAGGCGTCCTTAGGTTAGGCGTCCCTACGAGGAATAAGGGCGTCCTTGAGTAATGCAGCGGAAATTAAGTACTAAACAGGTAAGTAATGAACGCAGTGAATTATAGAGGAACCACTCAAGACCAAGTAGTCCTTGAGTGTAAACCTCTACCTCCTTGGAGGATTTTTGAATAGTTCTTTCCTTTATATTGAACGTCCTTACAGTTGTACTGGCGAGTCTTTACAGTTCTCTGGCACTTAGCTTTTCCCTAAGTCCACTAGTAAAGGACTCCTCTAAGCCTACAACTTAAGCGAGTTCAATCTATCAAAGGACTCTATTCCTACGTTCTGCAGTACTTCGCAGAACTCTCTTTCTCTCTTTTTGGATTTTCTCTTACAAACTGTTTTTGTTATTTGGTTACAAGTTTCACTCGATCTAACACAAGTTCTAGTACTGTTCTTGAGTTCTTGAGTTAGTTCTTCGTGTTCTTCAAGTTCAAGTAGTCTCTAGCTAGTCTCTAACAAAACTCTAGCGACTCACTCAAGAACACGAAGAACTAACTCAAGAACTCAAGAACAGTACTAGAACTTGTGTTAGATCGAGTGAAACTTGTAACCAAATCACAAAAACAGTTTGTAAGAGAAAATCCAAAAAGAGAGAAAGAGAGTTCTGCGAAGTACTGCAGAACGTAGGAATAGAGTCCTTTGATAGATTGAACTCGCTTAAGTTGTAGGCTTAGAGGAGTCCTTTACTAGTGGACTTAGGGAAACGCTAAGTGCCAGAGAGCTGTAAAGACTCGCCAGTACAACTGTAAGGACGTTCAATATAAAGGAAAGAACTATTCAAAAATCCTCCAAGGAGGTAGAGGTTTACACTCAAGGACTACTTGGTCTTGAGTGGTTCCTCTATAATTCACTGCGTTCATTACTTACCTGTTTAGTACTTAATTTCCGCTGTATTACTCAAGGACACCCTTATTCCTCGTAGGGACGCCTAACCTAAGGACGTCTTTACCAAAGTAAAGGACGTCCCTCAGTACTAACGATCCAACATTTGGTATCAGAGCAGGCGCTCTAGATTCTTACTGAGTTGCAGGTAAAGATGGACATGGAACCGATTGGAATCTCTTTTGTGAAGCCTCCGCGCCTGGCGGACGACAACTTCAATCGCTGGAAGACAAGGTTCGCGAATTTCTGCAGAGGTCAAAATTATCAATGCTGGAAGGTCATTATGACAGGAGATCTCAAGGTGCCCGCTGACAAAGCTGATGAGGAGGACGAGTGGGGTCCTGACGAGTTCAAATTGATGGAAACCAACGCAAAAGCCATGTGTTTCCTTCAAGCATCCCTATGTGAAAGGGACGCCACTCGAGTTGGTAACTTGCCAACGGCTAAACAACAGTGGGACGCCCTGGAGAAGTTTCATGTAGGAACAGCTGAAATGAAGGAGGACGTCCAGCTGAAAATCAAGAAGGAGTTCTATGCTTTTAGTATGCTGCCAAATGAGTCGGTGAACGACTACTCATATCGCTTTGAGGCCCTTGTCACCAAGATGAGGAACTTGGGCATCCCAGAAACAGAAATCTCCATGAGGAATAGAGTTCAAGTGGTCATTGATGGTTTGACCGGAGTTTGGAACTTTGACAAGACAACGTTCAAAGAAAATACAGCCAACAAAACTCTAGATATGGAAGAAATCTATGGGAAGCTCAGGCAGTACGAGGAAAGAAGAATTTCTGATATGGCTCAGCTTGGACAGAATCCTCAAACTGATCTTGCTTTGGCGTCCACAACACCAGAGTACGCTGAGTACCTTCGGCGTCAACAGGAAATCGCTGTAATGGTGGAAGCCAACAAAGCTGAGAACCGCGAGAAGATGCGCGTTCAAGCCTTAAAGGAAAGAGAAAGCAAGTCTAAAGAACAGCTGGATGCAGAAGAAGAAGTTGCTCTCTTTAACAAAGTTCTCCGTGTTTTTGGCAAAAGGAACAAACATGTCAATAAACACAAGATGCCCAAGAAGGAAAGCCGCAAGTACTCTGAGGCAGAAATGAAGGAACTCACATGTTACAAGTGTAACAGGAAAGGGCACTTTGCTAAGAAGTGTATATCAGGAATGTCTGCTAAAGAGATGAAGACGAAAGCTCTCATGGGAGCGTTCGCCTCTGCATGGGACAATGGGAGTTCTTCCTCTGATGATGATGATAATGAAGAACCCGATGAACAAGCATACATAGCCCTTGAGGACGCATCTGGTGGTGAGCAAGTAGCTTTCGTGGCTATGGAGGACGACACAGTTGTTGAACAGAACGCTTCGAAATCTGAAAATGAGGTAACCCGTGAGTCTATGATGAGTTCATTAGAAAATTGTTCTAAATCCAAGCTCATTAAACTTATTGGAAGAATCATGGAAGAAAGTGTTGTCATGCAACATAGAATGGATGAACTTGAACTTGAAAATGAAAATATAGTGGTTGAATGTGAAAACTGTAGTTCCATGACTATTCAACTAGAGTCCTCTTGTGAAGAAACTAAGTCCCTAAAAACTGAAATCATGTGTCTCAAACTTGAGAACGCTAAGCTTAGGGAAGAAGTTAAAGTGATGGGTAAGAGTCCCATAGTTGAAGAAGTGAGACCTATGGTCTTCGTCCCAGCTAAGAGAGGTCTAGGTTATGAATCTGACACTAAGAACTCCCTTCCTAGTGATTTTGAGGCAAGTAAAATTTCTGAACTTGAACTTGAATGGGAGAAAACCAAAAATCTTCTTGAAAGAATTAGAGTTCTAGAGAGTGGAGAATTAGGAAAGGAAGACTACTACACTAACTCCACCAGTCATAAAATTTACAAGAAGATTGCTAAAGGGGACGGTTCAAAAGTTTGTGATCCTCAAAAGATGAAAGAAAACAAGATTCAGCGTCCCAATAAGAAGTACTACCTTGGTACTTACTATAGGACGTGTTGGTACTGTGGACAAGGGGATCACTTCAAATATGATTGCTTAAAACTCAAAGAAGATGTTGAAAATGGAAAAGCTGCTAGGACTAACAACGAAAATGCTAAGTCTGTTCCTAAGGCTAATCCTAGGCGTTCTAGACGCTCTAGGAACTCTTTCCGCAAGCATGCTATTTCAAATGATGTGAATATTTATGACTACATGCCAGAACCAGAGTTCTATTATTGTAACGAACCAGGTAAGGAACACCTTGCCTGGGTCGCCAAACACTAACGTTCTTATGGCAGGTGGAAGTGAGGGGACGCCCATGGATCATTGATAGTGGCGCCTCAAATCATATGACAGGAAGCCAGATCCATCTCACTTCTATCCAAAGTAGTGCCACGGGAGGAACTGTCTCATTTGGCAACAAGGGCAAGGGAAAGATCAAAGGAACGGGAACTGCTATTCTCAACCCGTCCATCAAAGCAACAAATGTCAGCCTTGTTGAAGGACTTGGCTTCAATCTCCTTAGCGTCTCCCAGATGTGTGATCAAGGTGAAAATCTAGTCACTTTCGACTCAAAGGAGTGCCTCGTCATCAACAAGAAATCAAACAAAGTCGTTCTCAAAGGAGTACGGCAGAACAATGTCTACATCTTTAACCAGGAGTTCAAGCCTAAATCAGAGTTGTGTCTATCTGCTTCAAAGGAGGACGCTGATCTATGGCATCGCCGACTTGGCCATGCTGGACCAAGCACAATCCTTAAGCTACACCAGCGAAATCTTGTGAAAGGACTTCCCCGAATTGATCCTGAGAAAGTTGAACAGTGTGAAGCTTGCATCAAAGGGAAGCAAACAAGAACGTCTTTCAAATCCAAGAACGAAGTTAGTACAAAGAAGCCTTTGGAACTGCTCCATATGGATCTTTGTGGACCAATGAAGACGTTGAGCTACGGTGGAAAGAGGTACATTTACGTTCTTGTAGATGATTTTTCTCGATTCACTTGGGTTCTTTTCTTGGTGTCCAAAGCAGATTGTTTCAATGCGTTCAAAGTATTCATCAAACAAGTGGAAGTTGCTCTTGAGACGCCTCTCAAAGCCATAAGATCAGACCATGGAACGGAGTTTCAAAATTCAGAGTTCCTGGCCTATTGTGATCAACATGTAGTCTCTCACAATTTCTCAGCTCCAAGAACGCCTCAACAAAATGGAGTTGTGGAAAGAAAGAATAGGACGCTAGAGGATATGGCAAGAACTATGCTCTTAGCAAATAGCGTTCCCAAGTACTTCTGGGCGGAAGCTATTGCTACAGCGTGTTACATCATCAACCGTGCCATGATCCGTCCTTTGCTAAAGAAGACGTCCTATGAGTTGTTGAATGGAAAGAAGCCTCGCATTGACTATCTCAGAGTCTTTGGTTGCAAATGTTTCGTTCACAACAATGATAAAGAAAAACTTGGAAAGTTTGATGCAAGGAGTGATGAAGCCATATTCCTTGGGTACTCTCTTACCAGCAAAGCATATAGAGTCTTCAACAAAAGGACTCTAAAGCTTGAGGAGAGTATTCATGTTGTGTTCAAGGAACGTTCTTCTCACAAAGAAAAGCCAAGTAAGAAAGAACGCTCCTCTTTACAACAACAGGACGACTCTGAAGATGAAACTGAAGATTGGACCTCTGGAAAATACTATGTCTCTAAGGACGCGTCTCCAAATCCTGAAGAAGTCTTAGTGGACGCTCCCAGTGTTGTTCAAGGAGTTTCATCTCATAGTGAATCCCCAGTTCAACAAGATGTAGCTGAATCAAGTCAACAAGGCGAACAACGTCAAGGTGTGGACGCTCTCTTTGAGGGGGAACACATTGAGGACGATGCTCAAAGTGATAGTGATGATTCAGATGGCGACATTGATCCAAGATTTGCTCATTTGTTTCAAAGGGAGTCCCGCTTCTCTAGGGACCACCCAACTTCTCAAATTGTCTCAGATCCTTCTCAAGGCGTTCAAACAAGGTCAGCTGCAAGCAAGTCCCAGAGTGCAAATTTGACTTTCTGTGCATTCAATGCCTTTGCCTCTATGGTGGAGCCAAAGAATATCAAAGAAGCACTCCAGGACGCTGACTGGATTCAAGCAATGCAAGAAGAACTCAATCAGTTTGAAAGGAACAAAGTTTGGACTCTCGTCCCACGTCCCAAAGGCAAAAATATCATAGGGACGCGATGGGTGTTCAGAAATAAGCTTGATGAGAGTGGACGTGTGTCAAGGAACAAAGCAAGACCGGTGGCTCAAGGATTCAAGCAAGAGGAAGGCATAGACTATGATGAGACCTTTGCTCCTGTTGCTAGAATTGAAGCCGTTCGTCTCCTTATTGCCTTCGCCGCTCACAAAGGATTCAAATTATTTCAGATGGACGTCAAGACTGCCTTTCTCAATGGAAAGCTAAAGGAGGAAGTGTATGTTGCTCAGCCGCCTGGCTTTGAGGACGCCTCTCACCCAGATCATGTGTACTACTTGGACAAAGCGCTCTATGGACTCAAGCAAGCCCCTCGTGCGTGGTACGACAGGTTTGCGTCCTTTCTTTTGTCTCATGGGTACACTAGAGGTTCAATTGATAAAACTTTGTTCATAAAGAAAGTTCACAAGGACATTTTGATTGCCCAAGTCTATGTTGATGATATAGTCTTTGGTAGTACTAACATGAAGCTTGTAGATGAGTTCAAGTCCTTAATGAGTAGTGAGTTTGAGATGTCCCTCATTGGAGAACTCAATTTCTTCTTGGGACTTCAAATCAATCAACTCAAGGAAGGAACGCGCATTCACCAACAAAAATATGTCCGTGAAATGCTTGAGAAGTACGGGATGAACACGTCCAAACCTGTTGCAACCCCATGTTCTCCAAACTCGCGTCTTTACGCAGATGAACAGGGAAAGGACGTTGATCAAAAACTTTACAGAGGGATGATTGGTTCTTTGCTCTACTTGACCGCAAGCCGTCCCGACATTATGTTTGCCGTTTGCTTGTGTGCACGCTTCCAGGCAAATCCAAAGGAGTCCCACATGCAAGAAGTCAAGAGGATCTTTCGCTACCTCAAAGGACGCGATGATCTTTGCCTTTGGTATCCCAGGAAGACGTCCTTCAAGCTAGTTGGCTACTCGGACGCAGATTATGCTGGTCACGTAATTGATCGGAAAAGCACTTCAGGAATGGCGCAGTTCCTTGGTTCATGCTTAGTCTCTTGGTGATCTAAGAAACAGAACTCTGTGGCGCTCTCAACTGCGGAAGCCGAGTACGTTGCTGCTGCTTCGTGCTGTTCACAAGTTATCTGGATCAAATATCAACTAGAGGACTACGGTATCAATCTTGAAACTATTCCCATTCGTTGTGATAACACAAGTGCTATTGAAATTTCTAAGAATCCTGTTTTTCATTCACGCACAAAGCATATTCATATAAGGCATCATTTCTTGCGTGATAATGTTGAACTAGGACTCATTAGTATGGAGCATGTAAGAACTGAAGACCAAATAGCTGATATTTTCACTAAGGCGCTTGATAGACGTCCCTTTGAGCATCTCAGGTTGCTCTTGGGGATGATAACTTTTAAGTAGCAAGTCCCGTTCTACTATTCCCTCAATGATTGGCTATGTTTTGTAGATTCTAAGTGTTTAAGGACTGTTATGCATTGAATTCATATTTGCAAGGACGCTAGTCTAAAACTTCATGTGTTTGCTACTTTGGAACGCCATTCAAATTTTCTCTATTTTGTCTTGAAAAGAGTATCCCTGATCACCCAACCCTCATTATAAGCCGAAATGATGGGAACTCTAAGCTTACCCTAGCCGAGAACTCCGCAAAAGCGTCCTATGAGCTTCATATTTCCTTTTACGGGACGTACTTGCGTTGTTCTCAACTGGTTCGAAAGGTAATCACAAGAACGGTAAGTTGTTTGTTGGTTTGCTTGAAGAAGTTTGCTTGAAGAGGTAAAATTTTGCTAAGTATGAGAGGATGCTCAGTGTTTGTTAGTAAGAACGCCAGTTCAGTTGTTGAAGAGCAGTTGAAGAGTCAGAATTTTGAACTTTTGAAAGTGTGAACAGTGACCGTTGCTTTTGCTCAAATCTTAAGGGGGAAGTTTTGCCACGTGTCGCACAGTAAAACAGTGTTAATTACCATTTGTGCCACCGCTTCCTCTATATAAGGCCAGAACAGTCGCAATCAAATTTATTACGCTCAACCACTTTCTCGCTCTCAAAATTGCTCTGACTTCTCTCTAGAACTCCGGCGACTTTCTCTCTCTACACCTCATCTGAAATCATGTCTCAAAGACAGTTGAACGTAGCCGGATCTTCCACCGGCGGGAAGCGTAGAAAGCTGGTGAAGTCCCACTACATAGAGAAGCCCAAACCCATAGTTCTCAATGAATCTCTAGTGGACTTTATCAACAGAAAGCCAAAGACGCTGTACAACTTGATAAGGGAACGCATGGCCAACCTGATGTAAAGAATGACGCCGTCAAAACAAGGAACTACGAGCGGTTCATCGAACGGTTCGTCATTCAAGGCCTCCACAACACCAATTACAAGGACTTGCCAGGACGGATGGACGACGTTCTCTTCTTTTCACAGTTTGGAGGTGAGAATCTGGGTCCTTTACTTGATCTTATCCCCGACCTCCATAACGCCGTTCTTCCCGATTTCCCGATGTACCCAAAGGACTCTTTGGCCTACAAAATGCTCAAAGCAAGAGTGCCAAGTCCCTCTCCACCTCCTCCTGCCGTTCCTACCCTAACCACCAAAAAATTGCTGAAGTGTCCTGCACCATGTTCTCCCCCCCCAAATCCTCCCAACCCTTCTCCACTTCCAATCCGACGGAGATTGTGGACAAGTTCTCTGCTCATTTAAAGGAGGGACGCTCCAAAAAGGTTCACGATCCTAGGCCCCTCAAAAAGGCCAAAACCTCCAGCGTCCCATCCTCAAAACCCCCCACAAAACGGCCAAGCACCACAAAAAGGCCGTCCAACCTTTCCAAAGAATCCACTCCTCCCCCTCAACAAATATCAATAGTCCAACTCCCCACCCCTCCTCCGTCCCCCCAACCTTCAAGAGCAAATGCCCTAATCCCCTTTCCTCCCCGCACTCATTCCCCTCTAAATTTGGCTAATTTCCCAACTGCCCCGGCTCACATTTCCCCTCCTAAGGACCCCGAGACTCCAAAGTCCCGCCGTCCATCCTCCGAAAGTGGCCCGGAGGAGACAGAACGCACTCTTGAGCATACCTTTCGTCGAACGAAAGCTGGTGAGAAGCTAAGGGTTTTGCTCGCAAGGGACGTTCCTGCACAGATAGAGCACGTTCCCTCCTCCTCTTCCTCCTCTAGCTCTTCTGAGAGCCAAAGAGGTACGCCCGCTCAGGACTCCCCTTTCATTGATGTTGTTGGGGATTCGAATGATGAAGCGGAAGGAGAGGTGAACGCTCCTGCTCAACAAATTGAGGACGCTGGTGAGCACCAGGTCGCTCAGGAAAACGCCGAGCCGACTCTATCTGATGAGCTCGCGCGTGATGCTCAGGAAGTCCCTCCTTATGACCAATCCCTCCCAATCCTCAACCCATCCCAAGCACCACAAGAAAACCCCTCCCCCACAATCCAAACAGAATCCAATCAAGTCCCAGCGGACGCTGAGCCAACAACAACAGAACAACAGACAGAGGCTCAGGACACCGAGGGCACATCTCAAGGTCAGACCTCTGGTGCCGATCAAGCCACAGCTGGTGGCGATGCTGAAAAAGAACAAGGCACAGAGGACGGTCCTTCAAAGGACGCCTCTGACAGTGACTCGGAGAAGGCTGAGGACGAGTCAGATGACGATGAGGACTCTGAGTCCCCCAAGGGCAAGCGTAAAAGGAAGAACGCTGATGTGCCCGTCAAAGTCCTTAGCCCGCTCATTTACTCTGAAGAGTGGCTAGCCTCCTTTGACGATGAATCAGTTCAGGAGTTCCTCGAGCTCCTGAAATTTCAAGGATGGCAGAACGTTGGACCAGCGCCGACAACTGTTGATAAGGAACAGGTGCAGGCGTTCTACAGGGATTTGCGCTACAAGGCAAAAGAAGGCTCCCTCCACTTCAAAATTGAAGGTGAAAAAGCTTCAGTGACAGAACGTCAAATGCGCTCCTTTCTTGGTCTTAGTCCTCGCAAGCCACCGTCCGATGCTCTTAGCTCCCTTCCTGAAGGCGGCTTCGAAACGACTGATCAAGAACTGTCTTTGGTTGATCATATCTTTCAAGGAAAAAGGCGGATGGGACTCGACAGGGTAGCTCACGTTCTGAGCAAGGTTGGCGCAATCATTCACTACTTCATTTGTCGCGCCATTCTTCCAAGGCAGGAAAAGCGTTCAATTGTGCAAACACACGATATAATCCTAATTGACGCTATCCTAGACCGCCGCCCAATCAACTTAGCCAGAATTGCTATGCACCATATGGCCAAGTGTGGAAGGAAGAGGCACGCCTTGCCGTACCCTGGTGTAGTGAAGGCGATCTTGTAGTCCCAAGATGCTTATGATGAGAACGCTCCCTCTGAAGAACTTGGTTTGAAATGGAATGCTAAGAAGGGACTCGTCGAGATAAGGCACAATGAAGAGCTGCCGTCTGTGCTCAAACAGTTAGAAGCTGAGGCTGAAGAAGCCAGACAGAAAGCCGAGGAAGAACGCCTAGCAGCTGAGGCCGAGGCCGCAAGGCTTAATCCTGCGTCTCAAGAGTCTCCTCAGGACCAAGAGCCTGCTGTAGATCTTACAACTCTTGATCAAATACTCTTAGGGCCTTCTTCTCCAGCTCTTCCCATGGACGCTCCTTCATCAAGTACAGGTCCTTTGCCCCGTTCTGCTCCTGCCAACATCTCTCAGCATCCTCCAGCAGAACTCATGGGTGCCATTATGGATAATCAGTGCCTCATCTTCTCTGCCTTAAAGGACTTGTCATTTGCGTTCGCCAAGGCTGCTGAACTTCAAGAGAAATGGCTCCAGTTTTATCAAGATCAGCGCCGTTCTCAGTGATTGCCACCACCCCTTTAATCCCCTATCATTTTGCCTTTGCTTCTTTTGAACTTCAAACATTATGACCTTGGTCTGTAATAACTCTAAGTTTGTTTGAATGGCAATTCCACTGTTTGCTTGCATGTGTTTGTTTAAGCGTTCCACTGCCTTTAGTTATGTGTTTGTGCTAACGTCCTTATCACTTGTTATACTTTTCGATGATGCCAAAAGGGGGAAGTGTAGTTTTGCAGAGATGCGCTATAAAATAGTTATCTAGAATAAGCAAGCGTTAAGGGGGAACTATTAAGTGAAAGGTCTAAAGAACGCTCATGCTAGAATAACAGAGGACGCTTAGAAACTTTTCTAGGACGCGACTCTCTCCTTAAAATCCAAAAGCTAGAGAATCAAAGATTGAAAACTTGTGCTCATTAAAATTTCTCTAAGTATTAGAGGACGCCTCTAAGTTTTCATGCATGCTAAGTTCCAATGTCAAAACTGTTTTGCTGAAGAGTTTGTCATCATCAAAAAGGGGGAAATTGTTGGGACGTTATCAAGAACGCTTGCGTACTTGTTAGTGTTCCACACAACCGTCCCTTAGTTTTGATATGACAAACTCACTTTGATTCTAATAAAGTTGTCCAAGTGTTCAGGAACGCCAGTGATCAAAAGGACAACAAGTGTGTATGGGCGTCCCATAAGCTCAGGGACGCTAGCTAACAGGAAGTAAGGACCAGCTAGAGACTACTTGAGCAAGGACGGAGTCCCAAGCAAGTAGGAACGCAAGAAAGGAGTCCTTACTCACTAGCCGACAGCATGACATCACTCGACAATGTTTGATCATCCAAGGACACGTGGAGACTGATCCTTTAGCGGAGTCCAACACTACGTGGCGGACGATCCTGTTGCAGAGTCCATCAACACGTGGCGGCCGATCCTGTAGCGGAGTTCATCATACACAGCTGGATACAGGAAGCTTCCTCATCACCGCCCTACTACGTGGAGGAAGATCCTGTAGCCACGTCCACGAAGGGCATGATTGTCCCAGAGAAATGACGCCCTTCCCCAAGTCCTATAAATAGCCCCAAGGCATTTATTGTGACGCTAACGCTTTCAGGAATATTCAGAGAGAAAGCGACTCACTCAAGAACACGAAGAACTAACTCAAGAACTCAAGAACAATACTAGAACTTGTGTTAGATCGAGTGAGACTTGTAACCAAATCACAAAAACAGTTTGTAAGAGAAAGTCCAAAAAGAGAGAAAGAGAGTTCTGCGAAGTACTGCAGAACGCAGGAATAGAGTCCTTTGATAGATTGAACTCGCTTAAGTTGTAGGCTTAGAGGAGTCCTTTACTAGTGGACTTAGGGAAAAGCTAAGTGCTAGAGAACTGTAAAGACTCGCCAGTACAACTGTAAGGACGTTCAATATAAAGGAAAGAACTATTCAAAAATCCTCCAAGGAGGTAGAGGTTTACACTCAAGGACTACTTGGTCTTGAGTGGTTCCTCTATAATTCACTGCGTTCATTACTTACCTGTTTAGTACTTAATTTCCGCTGCATTACTCAAGGACGCCCTTACTCCTCGTAGGGACGCCTAACCTAAGGACGCCTTTACCAAAGTAAAGGACGTCCCTCAGTACTAACGATCCAACAATTTCCATATCCCTAAAGTGAGGCTTTGTTGCATTAGACTTCATTCCTTGAACACTTGATCATGTGTGATGATGTAATCTTGCTAGCATGTCTATCACTTATTCTTACTTGTGTTTTTCATATGAGGCTTTACTTGAAGATTGTGCTTCAGTCTTGCTTATATTGTTATTGCTTGAGGACAAGCAAGTTTAAGTATGGGGTATTCTGATGTCTCTCATTTTGGAGGTGTTTTAGTAGTTAATTTCCCTTGTAAATTTGTGTTTTTCATTCCTTTCTTTGTTAGTTTCGTTCCTTCTTAGCTTAGTTCCCGGTTTTCTTTGAGATTCGGAAACTATGCGAGTTTGCTTTGTTTTGTAGGAAAAATGGCACAAATGAGGACATTTTGGAGGAGCTAATGAAGGAGCCAAATCAAGGAATGCAAGAGCCAAGCCAAGAATGAAGTGGAACCGAAGGAAACCCAAGAAGAAGACAAGGATCGAGGCCCAGGACCGAGTACCACCATGTCGGGCCCGAGATCCAGCAACCAGAGCCCAGGACCGACGTTCCCAACGTCGGGCCCGAGGTCCCCAGCGTGTCGGTCCAAGTCGGCATTTGAGAGGATTGTTCCCCAAGGCATATTTTTAGTAACTTTCCACATTTGCCCTTTTCTAAATTGGGAATTCCTTGGTCCCCAATCAATAGAGTAGGATAATTAGAGGTGATTAGGAGATAGAACACACACACCCACAACCCAAATCACTCTCTAAAGGCTCAAAGGAAGATTGGAGGGCAAGGAGAAGAGAGGAGGAGGAAGAGAAGATCGGTGGAGGAGAGAGGAGGATTACTGAGTTTTGTACTTTGTTTTGCTTTGATCTAGTAGAATTGAGACTTGGATTTTGTTGACACTTTGAATTTGAATGCAATTGGAGTTTGATTGGATGTTGATGATTGGGATTTGCTTGATTTCCATTTTGATTGTGTTTTTCTCTTACCTTATGAAGTAGATTCCATAGTCTTGGGCTATGGGGAAATCCCCTAGCTAGGATTGGGTAGAAAACCCCAATTCCATGGCCTTGAGTGCTTGATTTGTGAATCCTCTCTACATTGAGCTTCAATTCTCTTGTGAAAACAAGGGATATAGGGCTTGAGATTGGTAAGAGTAACGCGAAAGCAATCTCGATCCCATCACAAGTTCCTAGCATCGAAGGTGAGTGAAAACTCCCTTGGGTCGAGGTGTAGAGTGGAGGGATCCGGGGCTAGCAACCTCGATATCACAAGGATCAAACACTTATTGGCTGAATTGGGGAAGAATATCCAAGTCTAGACACCCTACCTCTTTACTACAATTGAGGTTTGGTTTTTATAAATTTAAATTGTGAGACCCTCCGATCCCGGACCGATCAGAATTTTGGCGCCGTTTCCGGGGGAGTTCTACTTGTTCGAGGTACCCTCTTTGTTGAGTCTTTGATTTTGGTAGTGATTTGGGTGAGGGACTAGCCCAAACCCCTTGTTTGTTTTGATTCGGTTTTTGTTTGTGTCTTTGGTTGTAGGTGCATGCGAGCTAGTTCCGCCCGAGGAACTCTTGAGCTCGATTTTGTGTGTGACCCGGAGAGTATTCTAAGGCAAGCTCGAATGAAGAAGAGGATGGCGGACCAAGCCCGAGATGAGGAGTTAGAGAGGATGAGAGCCGACATGGCTTGAATGCAAATTGAAATGGCGAACCGAGATGCCGAGGCCCGTAGAGAGAGGGAGCAAAGGATGAGATTGGAGGCTCAAATCAAGACCCAACCCCGGAATGCTAGACAATACATGCATCCGGAGTTGAAGGTGCCCGAACCGGCCATCGTCTTGCCGGAGGTGTCAAAGAATTTTGAGATAAAATCTCAATTTATCTCACTCATCAAGAGAGAGCAATTCCAAGGGAGACCGAACGAGTGCCCAATCGAGCATGTTAAGCAATTCAAAGATCTATGTGAGACCATCTCGACAAACGACGAGACACTTGAGTATGTGCTACTCAAGGCCTTCAAGTGGTCTTTGGGAGGCAAAGCTTTGCATTGGTTGGAGAGCCAAGCACCTCGTTCTATCAAATCATGGAGGGCTCTCAACGACTCATTCTTGATGAAGTTCTTCCCGCCCACCAAGACGACGGAGCTTAGAAGGAAGATTGCTAGTTTCCAACAAGGAGCTCACGAGCCACTTTTCGAGGCATGGGACCGGTTCAAAGAGATGTTAAGAGCGTGTCCAACACATGGGCAACAACCTTATGTCCTTCAAGACATTTTCTTCCAAGGAATCAACCCCGCCACCAAGGATAAATTGAACCTCCATATCGATTGTGGGTTCATTGACTTGCCTCCGGAGCAAGCATGGGAGTTGCTAGACAAACTCTCGGATTATGAAGCCATGTATGGAGTCAACCAAGTGAGCAAGGAAGTAAGAATCCATGGAGAAGGTCCGAAGACGCTGTACGATCCCAAAGGTGAAGAGGTGGACAAAGATGTGAAGATCCAATTCTTGGAGGATGAGTTGAACAAGATGAGGAGGAAGATGGGTCATCTCCAACAAAACACAAGAGCTTGTGAAGAGTGTGGTTCTTTGAAGCATGGAGCCCAAGAATGCCCAAATGAGCGCCAAGTCCGGTTGGCCGAGCAAATTGAAGAGGCCAACTATGTTCAAGGGAACTACGGAGGGAGAGCCAACTTCAACAACAATGGAGGAAGGTGGAATCAAGGCCAAGCTAGTGGCTACAACAACAACTTCAACCAAAACGAGCCAAGGGCCCAACAACCACCATACCGACCTCCGGGATTCTATGAGCAAACTCCACAATGGGCGCAAGAGATGAGAGGCGAGTTCAAGGACTTGAAGAATCAATTCACCAATGTGGAGAGAAGAGTTGATGAAATGGGTGCTCAATTCAAAGAGTTGGGTGTTTGGAGGAGGCAAGTGGATAACCAATTTGTTCACATGGCGAATCAACTTCCACGAGAGGAAGGGAGACTCCCGGACCGACCCGAGGAGAATCCTCGTGCCCCACAACAACAAAATGAAGTTCGTGCCATAGAATTGAGGAGTGGACGGAGTTTGCCCGAGCCACAAATTCCAAGAACAAGAGAAGAGAGTCGGACCGAGGTTCCCAGCACCTCGGGCCCGACGTGCCCAGACATCGATCCGGTGAATGAAGGAAGTCCCCTGAAGTGGACCGAGATACCCAGCAACTCGGGCCCGAATTGCCCTGAAGTCGGCCCGACTTGCCCTGAAGGAGGCTCGACGTGCCCAGATGCACTCTGCCCCCGGTCCGAGATGCTTAACGTCGGTCCCGACGTCGATCCTAAGTCGGTCCAGGCTGAGATCGTGGAGAGAAGCCACGATCGATCCAAGGAGGTAGATCCAAGCAAGAAGTAAGGTGCCACTACTCTACCATATCCTATGAAGAAGCCCAAGGAGATTGTTGAGGGCAAGTTCAAGTGGTTTTTGAAGCTTTTGCAAGGCTTGAACATCACTATTCCATTCACCGATGCCCTAAGTGAGATGCCATCTTATGCAAAGTTCTTGAAGGAAATCTTGAGCAAGAAGAGGTCAATTGTTGAGATGCAAGATGAGGTGAAGATCTTAGAGCTACCTCAAAAGCTAGGTGATCCCGGAAGATTTGCCATCACCGTGGGTGTCGGACCAAGGAAGTTTCAAGCATTGTGTGACCTTGGAGCAAGTACTAATGTGATACCATACACCATATGGAAGTCTACCGCCATGGGACTCATTGCCCCGGTTAACATGAGGTTAACCATAGCCGACGGGACATCGATTGAGCCAATTGGAGTGGTGGAGTATTACCCATTGTGTATAGAAGGGCACTATGTCCCCACGGACTTTGTTGTGGTTGACATGTTAGAAGTGCCGGGTGAGCCTATTATCTTGGGGAGACCATTCCTAGCTACGGTTGTAGCCGTCATAGATGTGAAGAAAGGTCACTTGTCCCTCGAATTTGGAGGAATAGAGCTCGATTTCTCCTTCAAGCCAACTTCAAGGGAAGCCTTGCATAGAGAAGCCAAGATGGTTCAATTTCTTCCAAATGGAGTGCAATGGGAAGCTATATCCAATAAGCCAAGTACAAGGAAGCTAGAATTGAAAGCTATTCCACCACCTTATGGAGTTGAAGTGAAATGAAGGGAAGATTGCTAACCAAGAGGAAGATGAGAAGGCGGAAAGTGGGATGTCCTACTTGGAGGTATTCAAGGCCGAAATGGAGGAAACCCAAGCACCACCGGAACCTTCACATGTGCTAAAGGAGCTTCCAAAGGATTTGAGGTATGCCTTCCTAGGTCCTAACTCTTCATTGCCCGTAATTGTGAATGCTAATTTGAATGATGAGGAAGAGTCTAAGTTGCTAGCGGTCTTGAGAAAGCATAGAGGAGCCTTAGGGTATTCATTAGAGGAACTTAAGGGAATTTCACCATCAATTTGCATGCATAGGATTTATATGGAGGACAACCATAAACCCACTATTGAACCACAAAGAAGATTGAATCCTAATATGAAAGAAGTGGTTAAAAGTGAGATACTTAGGATGTTGGATGCGGGAATCATCTTCCCAATTTCGGATAGCAAATATGTTAGTCCCGTGCATGTAGTTCCTAAAAAAGGTGGATTGACCGTAGTGCAAAATGAGAAAGGAGAAATGATTCCTACAAGAACCGCTACAAAATGGCGCATGTGTATTGATTACCGAAAGTTGAATAGTGGAACTCGTAAGGATCATTTCCCCCTTCCTTTTATTGACCAAGTTCTTGAAAGATTAGCACAACATGAATACTTTTGCTACCTTGATGGGTATAGTGGATTTTGGCAAATTCCTATTCACCCCGATGATCAAGAGAAGACGACTTTTACATGCCCCTATGGAACGTTCGCCTATAGACGCATGCCTTTTGTTTTGTGTAATGCCCCGGCAACGTTTCAAAGGTGCATGATGGCTATCTTCTCCGACATGGTAGAGGAAATAGTGGAAGTATTCATGGATGATTTTTCGGTCTATGGTTCCTCTTTTGATGCTTGCTTGGCTAATTTGGACAAAGTGTTGGCTAGATGTGAAGAGACTAACCTTGTGCTTAATTGGGAAAAATGTCATTTCATGGTTAAAGAAGGAATAGTTCTAGGACATCTCATTTCTAGTAGAGGAATAGAAGTTGATAGAGCCAAGATTGAAATCATTGAAAAACTCCCCCCACCTACTTGTGTGCGTGATGTTAGGAGTTTTATAGGTCATGCGGGCTTTTATAGATGCTTCATCAAAGATTTCTCTAAAATCTCAAAACCATTGTCTAACCTCTTAATGAAGGATGTTCCCTTCGAATTTTCCGAGGATTGTATGAGTGCTTTTTGTAGGTTGAGAGATGCTTTGGTTTCAGCACCTATCATGGCGTCTCTCGATTGGAACCTTCCCTTCGAAGTGATGTGTGATGCAAGTGATTTTCCCGTGGGAGCCGTTCTTGGGCAAAGAAAGGAGGGAAAGTTGCATGCCATCTACTATGCAAGTAAAACCTTGGATGAAACTCAATGCAAGTACACAACTACGGAAAAGGAATTTCTAGCGGTGGTGTTTGCATTTGAAAAATTCCGGTCATATCTTGTGGGATCTAAGGTGGTAGTCTATACGGATCATGCGGCAATCAAGTACCTCATGAAGAAGAAGGATGCAAAACCAAGGCTTTTGAGATGGATGCTTCTTCTTCAAGAGTTTGACCATGAGATCAAGGATAAGGTGGGTTTGGAGAATTTGGTGGCCGATCATCTATCTCGGTTGCCCGTGGAGTATATGAACGAGATGGAGGATGGTGTGGGAATAGACAACATGAGGGCGGACGAAGGACTAATGAGTAGCAAGAAGGAAAGAAAGGATGGATCAACTAAGGTGGAAAGTCGGGCTCGAAGTATGGAACATCGGACCGAGGTACCCAGTACCTCGAGCCCGAGGTCTTCGACGTCGGTCCTAGGAGAGATGTGCACTTGTTCGACCCGATCGATGTCTCGACATGTCGGGCTCAATACCTTGCAATGTCGGTCCATAAATTCACGTAAGATTCTCCACTCGGTTTCCATTCCTTCTCGTCCTAAATTGGTTAAGACTTCACCTCCTACTTGTCTTCTATCTATTGAGACCGTGAAACGAGGGGTTACCCCTTGGTTTGCGGATTTTGCTAACTTTGTTGTAGGGGGAGTGATCCCACCAAATTTGTCTTACTCGGCTAGGAAGAAATTCTTACATGATGCTAGGCAATATTATTGGGATGATCCGTACCTATACAAGGAAGGGAGCGATAGAATCTATAGACGGCGCATTCCAAGTGAGGAGGTTGAAAGTGTCATTCGTCATTGCCATTCTTTGCCAACCGGAGGACATGCTAAGAGTTCAAAAACCACGGCCAAAATCCTTCATTGTGGTTTCTATTGGCCAACCATGTTTAAGGATGTTCATGAGTATGTGAAGAGATGCGAGGAGTGCCAAAGAGAAGGAAATTTGTCAAGGAGAAATGAGACTCCACAAACCGGAATGCTAGAGGTAGATCTCTTTGATGTATGGGGGATCGACTTCATGGGACCTTTCCCAACGTCGGGCCCGTACAAGTACATTTTGGTGGCCGTTGATTACGTCTCTAAATGGGTGGAGGCCATTCCAACAAGGACCAATGATGCAAGAGTAGTGATGAAGTTCTTGAAGAGTAACATCTTTGCTAGATTTGGTGTGCCAAGAGTTCTCATTAGTGATGGTGGCCCTCACTTCATTGAAAGATGCTTCGAGAATGTGTTGATCAAGTATGGGGTGTCTCACCGAGTTGCTACTCCTTACCACCCTCAAACAAGTGGGCTAGTGGAAGTCTCCAATCGTCAAATCAAGGCCATTTTGGAAAAGACGGTGTCTAAGTCAAGAAAGGATTGTTCATCTAAGCTCGATGATACACTTTGGGCTTATAGAACCGCTTTCAAGACGCCCCTAGAGACTACACCATTTAATCTAGTCTATGGCAAGGCTTGCCATTTGCTGGTGGAATTGGAGCACAAATCCAAATGGGCTCTCAAAGAGATGAATTGGGATATAAATCTCGCCGGAGAGAAGAGGTTCCTAGATCTACATGAGTTAGGAGAGTTACGTTTAAAGGCCTACGAAAACGCCAAGTTGTATAAAGAGAAGACTAAAAGGTGGCATGATAGGAAGTTGGTCCCAAAAACTTACCAAGTCGGAGACAAGGTTCTTCTCTTTAATGCACGACTTCGGTTATTTCCGGGGAAGATTCGAACAAGGTGGAGCGGACCGTTTGTGGTACATCAAATACTTTCTCAAGGAGCGGTTGATTTGATAAGTGATGATGGAAGGATCTTTCGGGTAAATGGTCATCGGGTGAAAAAGTTTTATGATAAGATGGACCCAAGTGAAGAAGTAAGAGCCACATGGGCTCTCCTTTTGGCCACCTAAGCCTCCAAAAGCCATGCAAGAATAAGGAAATTGTGAGCTTTCTCTACTCTTCTCATTTACTTTTGAGTTTTGATTTCTTTTGATGAGGACATCAAAATTTTAAGTATGGGGTGGGTTAGTAGCTCATAGTTCCATGTTTAGTGTTTTGAGTTTGTGTTTGTTTATGGGATGTTTCATTTTGGATAGTGGCATGATGAAGGATGTTGCATGAATGATGATGATGTTTGATATGGTATGAATGGATGAGTTTGTTTTATTTTTGAGAAAATTTTTGCAAAGAAATCATAAAAAAAAATTTGAAAAATTGTGTTAAAAACAACAAAAAGATTTTGATTTTGGACTAGGAATTCTCATCTTAGATGTCCATAAGAAGGCTAATGATCATGTGAGCATGTAAATTCCTTTGCATATTTTTGGATAGTTTAGCCTCTAAATGGATGTTGTTTTTATGTGATATGATATCTTGCATGTTTTTATTGAGCACATGAGTTCTTGGATGAAATTTGATGCAACTAAGCTAGAGTGAACCTTGTGAGATTATTTTTGGCCATTTTAGGGATGCTTGTTCATATTTGCATATCCCTCATTTTGTTGTGATTAGCTCATGCATGCTTAGTAAAACTTGCTATTGAGGTGTTTATCTATTTTCCAAGGCCAATATGGGATTTGTTCTATGCTTTGTCACATTGATTTGAACTTTATTTCATTTAGTCACAAAATCTTCCATATCCTACCTTGAAGATAAACCGTTGTTTGTAGCCCCGTTTTAGCCTTAGACCTTTGTTTGAAACTCCTCAAAAATATGATTCCTAGACTATATGACTTGACCCTTATGGGATTGGACTTTAGTGAGAGGTTTTGGAAGTATATTTGGAGAGTTGAGATTCTCTTTGGTGAAGGCGAAAAATGGAGTTATAAACCAAGTGGGTAGTGCATCTTTGAAGTTAGAAAGAAAGAAAAGTTGGAAAAATAGTGGATTGAAAGCAAAATGCTTAAAGTGTAAAAAAGGGCACCGACCGAGGATAAGTGCACTTCGGGCCCGGTTATAGTGCAAGTCGATCCTATGTGCAAAAGTGTGAAAATCCAACAAAAAGTTTAGTGCAAAGATGAAGTGGAATGTTTAGTGAAAAGTGGGTTGAAAGAAAAAAGAGAAGAGAGAAAAATCAAAGTCTTTTGGATGAGAGTGAAAATTGAAAGTGGAAGAATTTGGTGAGTTTGGTGAGAGACTAGAAAGTTCAATCCCCATTATGAGCACCACAAGACCAAAATGATTCCTACCTTGAGAAATACCAAAAGCCCCATTACAACCCGGCCGAATGGAACCTCTTTGAGGACCTCCATTGAGCCAAGTTCATATTCTTTGTGTGCATTGTAATAGGCATCTCTTGGCGGAGGAATTGGTGATATTAGCTTCAATAGTAAAACCTTTACTTGCATGTTTGTTGAGTTTGAGTGTTCATTGCTAAGCCTAAACACATGATGAGTGATACACATTTCCATATCCCTAAAGTGAGGCTTTGTTGCATTAGACTTTATTCCTTGAACACTTGATCATGTGTGATGATGTAATCTTGCTAGCATGTCTATCACTTGTTCTTACTTGTGTTTTTCATATGAGGCTTTACTTGAAGATTGTGCTTCAGTCTTGCTTATATTGTTATTGCTTGAGGACAAGCAAGTTTAAGTATGGGGTATTCTGATGTCTCTCATTTTGGAGGTGTTTTAGTAGTTAATTTCCCTTGTAAATATGTGTTTTTCATTCCTTTCTTTGTTAGTTTCGTTCCTTCTTAGCTTAGTTCCCGGTTTTCTTTGAGATTCGGAAACTATGCGAGTTTGCTTTGTTTTGTAGGAAAAATGGCACAAATGAGGACATTTTGGAGGAGCTAATGAAGGAGCCAAATCAAGGAATGCAAGAGCCAAGCCATGAATGAAGTGGAACCGAAGGAAACCCAAGAAGAAGACAAGGATCGAGGCCCAGGACCGAGTACCACCATGTCGGGCCCGAGATCCAGCAACCAGAGCCCAAGACCGACGTTCCCAACCTCGGGCCCGAGGTCCCCAGCGTGTCGGTCCAAGTCGGCATTTGAGAGGATTGTTCCCCAAGGCATATTTTTAGTAACTTTCCACATTTGCCCTTTTCTAAATTGGGAATTCCTTGGTCCCCAATCAATAGAGTAGGATAATTAGAGGTGATTAGGAGATAGAACACACACACCCACAACCCAAATCACTCTCTAAAGGCTCAAAGGAAGACTTGGAGGGCAAGGAGAAGAGAGGAGGAGGAAGAGAAGAGAAGATTGGTGGAGGAGAGAGGAGGATTACTGAGTTTTGTACTTTGTTTTGCTTTGATCTAGTAGAATTGAGACTTGGAGTTTGTTGACACTTTGAATTTGAATGCAATTGGAGTTTGATTGGATGTTGATGATTGGGATTTGCTTGATTTCCATTTTGATTGTGTTTTTCTCTTACCTTATGGAGTAGATTCCATAGTCTTGGGCTATGGGGAAATCCCCTAGCTAGGATTGGGTAGAAAACCCCAATTCCATAGCCTTGAGTGCTTGATTTGTGAATCCTCTCTACATTGAGCTTCAATTCTCTTGTAAAAACAAGGGATATAGGGCTTGAGATTGGTAAGAGTAACGCGAAAGCAATCTCGATCCCATCACAAGTTCCTAGCATCGAAGGTGAGTGAAAACTCACTTGGGTCGAGGTGTAGAGTGGAGGGATCCGGGGCTAGCAACCTCGATCTCACAAGGATCAAACACTTATTGGCTGAATTGGGGAAGAATATCCAAGTCTAGTTAGGGGTGGAACCCAAAAACCGAAGACCGATCTACTTATTGTTCAAGACCGAGTTACCCAGTACATCGGGCCCGACTTGTACCACGTAGGTCCCGGCCAAACTCAACCTCGATCCACCCTCGGACCGAAGTGACTTGTGTCGGTCCGAGGTGATCTCTTTTGTTTTCCTTTGTTTTTCCTTTCTTCCATCTTTTCTTAGTCTTTTCGGGTACTCTCGACGCACGAACTCCCGTGTGTTCGACACCCTACCTCTTTACTACAATTGAGGTTCGGTTTTTATAAATTTAAATTGTGAGACCCTCCGATCCCGGACCGATCAAACAATCCGTCAATCGATGAAAGAATGAACCACAGCCTTAGACGTCCGTAATCTGCATTACGATCGGGAGTGGCTCTGAGGATATTGACCGAGTGTAGGTCGGTTTGGAGGAAGCCAAGGCTGCGAATCGTTCTTAGGGTTTTGTTGTCCTTGACCACGCATTGTCGGCATATGGCTGACTCTTCTGTTACGAAGAAGAGGCGGGATGATTGAGGGCCGTTGTTGAAGCGATTGAGGTGTAAGCGGGCGAAATCGGGGACGTCGATCATGGACTTCCATGACTTGGAGACGGAGCGGAATCGGAGAAGTGATTTGGCGGGAAGTCGAGATAGGATTTCCGGCCATAGCTCCTCGGGAAGATTGTGTCTTGACCATGACTTTAGAACTCGAGGACGACGACGACGACGACTCTTCATGGTTGCCATAAGGGTGTAGTTTTCTGTAAGACCTTTTTTTTTTAGGCATGTTTTCTGTAAGACCTAAAAACAAACCCAGTGGCTATTCGTACACTATTTTTGGGCTATTTATCATATTGGGCCTATGGGCCGAATATGATTTCAAGGCCTTAATTTCGGTTCTTCGTCGTGTTCGACTATTGTTTCGGTTATTTTCTTACTCTTTCACGAACATTGCCCTGGATCGAGAGTTCTATTCAGGGCTACGGACCCCGATTTGGATAGTCGAACGTGACGGAGAACCGAAACTAAGGAATCGTACTCGAATTGGGCCCATTAGGCCCAATACAATCCAAATCGAATAGAACTCTCGATCCAAGGGAACGTTCATCAAAGAGTAGAACATAAACCGAAACGATAATCAAACTTGATGAAGAACCGAAACTAAAGAATCGAACTCAAATTGGGGCTACGGGCCCATTAGGCCCAATACCATCCAAATCGAATAAAATTCTCGATCTAGGGCAGCGTTCATGACAAGGTAAGAGCATAAACGGAAACGATAGTCAAACGTGATGCTGAACTGAAACTCAAGATATGAGCTCGAATTGGGCCTATTAGGCCCAATAAGATCCAAACAGAATAGAACTCTTGATCCAAGGCAAGGTTTATAAAAGAGTAAGAACATTAACCGAAACAATAGTTGAACGTGATGAGGAACCGAAACTTAGGAATCGAACTCGAAATGGGAATATGGGCTCATTAGGCCCAATAGGATCCAAATTGAATAGAGTTCTCAATCCAAGACAACGTTCATGAAAGAGTAAGAACAAAAACTGAGATGATAGTGGAACGTGATGATGAACCGAAACTAAGGAATCGTACTCGAATTGGACCCATTAGGCCCAATACGATCCAAACCGAATAGAACTCTAGATCCAAGACAACGTTCATGAATGAGTAGGAATATAAACCGAAACGATAGTCGAACATGATGATAGTGGTGCGAGAAAAGTTGGTTCTTTTGCCTTCCACAGTTCCACCCCAGATGAAAAAGCTAAAATGAAAGATGTGCATTATGGTGTAGTTGTTGGCTCTATAATGCATGCTTTGATGGGTACTCGTCATGACCTTGCTTTTGGTATGAGTGTGCTTAGCACGATAATAAGTTCCATTTCTGAATAATTTAATGCTTGCGTATAGTTAAGTAATTGGACCACGAAATTTTTTTTTAACCCTCCACCCACCTTGTTCATCTCTTTCCCAACCTCGATAAAAAACCCGAGGGCTCTCCACTCGTCCACTGCCCAGCCCCAACCTTGAATCGAAGCAAACCCAAATCCCTAGCCCTTCCTCATTCATCTTCTTCTACCTGGCTAGAATATGGACACTTCAAGCTCTCGGATCTCGAAATCGACATCAAACGACCTGCTTCAAATACCGACATGCGAGTGTGGAATGCCAGCCAGGTTGAAGAGTTCTTGGACCGAATCAAACCCAAGGAGGAGGTTTTTTGGGGTGTCCTAACTACAAGTTTAGTGTTTTGGCCTTCAATTTGAGAAGATTTTAAAAATCCCCAAAGTCTAGGGTTGTTCTAAAAATCCCCAAATTGTAGGGTTTGTTCATATTGATTATATAGTGATTTCTTTGTTTGTATAATGACTCTTGTGTAGAAACCTGGTTGTTGTGGGTTTTTCTCGTGGCATGATCCCCCAGTTGACCATCACCCTAGCCAGGTCATTAAAGGGCTGCTTCGAAGAGTTAGCGAGAGTGAATCAGAGGTGGAGACGGAGAGAGGAAGGATTAAACAGATGGAAAGAGAGCTGGAAAGGGCGAGGTCTAAGGCAAAGATGCTGGTTGCTATTGTTGGGGCGATTGTGATCATGCATTGCTTGAAATTCTTGACTTGAAAAATCAGTTCTGGATGGTGTTGCCAAGCATGTAGTGCAACCCCAAATCTTAGAAATCCACCCTAAACCCGAAATGCCCAAAATCTGTCAATGGCCTTAAACCCCAACGAAATTCTCAGCAATTGAGCAACTAACCTCCATGATTGTGCTTAATCAATGGCCCTTATCCTCAGTGACTGTGCTTAGGCAATGGCATTGTGTCTGAGATGCATTAGTGGTACTAGGGATTATTGCCTTGTTTGCATCTGAACATAATGGTAGAAATGAATATATGGTAATTGTGATTCTGATTATGCCACTAACAGGGACAATAGGAAGTCCACTTCTGCATACTACTTGACATGGCCAGGCAACTGTATATGATTCATAAGTAATTTACTCCTAGAACTTTTGAAAGTGTAATGAGATCGTGTCTTTGTATACTAACAATACCTGGGTACTCACTCCCTAGCCGGCCAATGCTAGACTAATGTTTGTATGATCTTTTTATGAACTGCACCTCTGGGTGTATGATATTATTATGTTTGCTTCATTTCTCTTGTGGTCGGACTCGGAATGCTTGATTCATTTCTGGAATTGTTGCTGCATATTTGGATCGTTTTTGGTCACTTGAGCCAATGCGTAGGGAAATCAACTGCATTTTGTGTTCGTTTTTAGGGGACAAGCCTGTGAACTCTTGGCTTTTTTTTCCTTTTTTGGGTCGAAGCTCTTGGCTTTTATTAATTGTACTGTTGTGTAACGCTGTGTCATAAATTTAGTGACCGTGCATGCATTTGAACTATGCATCTGACCATGCACCTCAACTATAAATTCATTGACCATACATCTCAACTACTAATACATACCATCAACTCCTCTACACTTCTTCATCGTCCCCACCCTCGTTGTCCTCACACCGAGCATCCAGCGGTATTTTTCCTCCAAGGTAACATGCAGCTGGACTCTTGTTAATTAATGCTAGTTTGGGTGTGTTTTTATGAAATTCACTTACATGTTAACTCCATCTCATTCATTACCATGCAGATGCCACCGTCAAACATACCGTGGAGTGTCAAGGAAAACCGAATCCTGTTGCAAGTGTACAGAGATGAGCAAAGGAGGGCGTATCCAGAGGAGTTCCCTCAGTGGCAGCCTGTGGCCGTCGCCTACATGGAGCAGACAGCACATGCTTTGAAAGTGAGGGTCTTGATGAATCGGCTGGAGTACAATCGGACCTTGTGGCGTTTGTGGCGGGCGTTTCGCCGCGCTGGTGAGTTCCTCGATGAACCGATACCATGGGACCCAGTCTCCGGTGTGGTACAAGCTGATGCTGCATGGTGGGAGCAAATGCTCGAGGTGCGGTGGAGCTTTTTTTGATGATGATGATCGCGACCAAGCCGTTATCTGAAGGTTAATAACGACTTCAATTGTTTGATGTTTCAGGTGGAACCCCGGTTTGCACGGTTAAGGGAATATGCAGTTGACGGGGAAACAAGTATGATGTGGGACCTGATTTGGGGCGAGGTCCGGGATGTCAACGCGGAGGAGGCTGGGCCAAGCATGGCGACAACCGTAGATGATTCCGGCCCACTCAACCCTGACATCGACGATAATTAGGCTTGTGTATATTTCATTTCTGTTCATGCTCAATATCTGGAATGTGCTCTTGCTCGCACTGAACATTGTTGTCGTATGTTTTGCATCTTCTTGTAATTGGAATGTGCTCTGATGTTGCCCTTTTCCGTTCGTATTAATGTTGGATTCAGCGTGCTTTCTTGCCACATTGCCACTTTACTTGTCACAAATGTTTAAAGTAATTGGTAAAGTAATTGCCCAAATTGTATGTTTGGTCCCTCCTTTCTCGTGCGTTGGAATTCTTTGGGGCATTCACTTCGTCAACCATGGCCTCCGATGCAAGTGCTCCCGATCCCGCCGCGCCACAACTCGCGGATTTGGCGGCTTCCGTCGCCGAGTTGCGCGACATGATATTGGGCGTCAACCATGGCTCGAAACCCTCAGCAATAAGGTGGAGGTCTACCACCTTCGCACCGATAACTTCATCAACATGCTGAGGGGCTGGAACCCTGCGAACGAACCGGGCGGCGCAAACCCTAATCGGGCCGAGACGTCCGCGCAGTCGGCCGAAAACGCGGGTAACCCTAATCGGGCTTCGCATCTTCACGTTACAAATTTGGGAGATTGATAGGGACATGTTTAGCGAGTCAGAGCCGGTTAGGAGACCAAAGAGGAGTCGGCGTCGCCCCAGTCGTTATGAAAATTGATGTGCTATTATTATGTTTATTTTGGCTTTACTTTACTTTATTATAACCCAGTGGAGTTCCCCTCCCGGGGAATCTGGGGGGTCAGGATGGGGGCACCCCAGGCTTACGCAAAGGCGGTGCGCCCGGAAAGTCTCTCTCGTGCGTCCTTTCTCGTGCGTTGGAATTCGCGCCCACACCGGTCGCGGTTCGCCCCCTTGAGCAACAAGGGTCGGATATATGTTGGGAACCCCGAAGGTTTGTATTTTGAAAACCAGATGATTAGGTCAATTTTTTTTAGCATCTGCACTATATGCACATTTCATTTCTTCAGAATATACCTATCTTTTTTGGTCGAATCATTTCTTCAGAGCATGGAACGCTGTGTTTGAATTGTATTCTCTTTATTGTGATCATATGGAATGCGTAGACATGGCAATGGGTCAGGTTTCGGGTGGATGGACCATTTCCAAACCCGGCCCGTAATACAATTTTCCTCACCCGAACCCGACCCGACCCGTTAGTATGGATCACCAAAACCCAATCCACCCGATATTGTCGGGTGGGTCAGGTGAAATTTCGGGTGGTATGTACCTAATATATACTTGGCTTTTAATTTTTTCAATGTCAACGGTTAAATATTACATGAAAATTCCATGATCTCATTTATCATCTATATTAATCAAACTTGAATCATAAATAAAATCTAATATTCAATATATATCATACTCCGTGGTTTTTTTTTGACATATTTCAATTAGAAAAAAAATAAACATATTTTATTTTTAAAACATAACTAATTTAACGAGTAAAGGTCACAAAGTAAGAAATATACATATAAAAATATTAAAACGGGTTATCGGGTTGGGTTACGGGTCGGTTTATGGGTGGATGGACCTTAAACCGTACCCGACCCGACCCATCACCTGCATCACCCAAAACCCGACTTTGACCTGTCTTTCTCCGGGTTTCACCCGTTTATTCGGGTCGGACCAAGCGGGTACCCATAAAGTAATTATGACTACGGAGTAGTATATATATGCACACTTCATGTCATCAGGTCATGTTTACAACAGTGTATATGGAGTGTTGTTGACTGCTTTCTTGCCACATTGAATTAGGCACCGTCTGTTTCGACCTGCGATTGCCCAAAAAGATGACTTATCCAATCCTGCGATTAAATGGATTTTTTTAGCTGTTGTTGACTTACTTTTGCTGCATTGGAAATTAACACTGCCCGTGGAAAAGTGTTGTCTAGTGGTGCAATAGTATGAAGGGATGGACAGTGGCTTGTTTGCTGCATGGTCAGACATCATGGCACTGCCCAAGGAAAAGCAGCCCTTACACGTTAATGCCTAGTCTGCTGCATGTTCAGACTCCATTAATGCCCGACATTTATGGAGTTTTCTTGGCATGAATGTATTAACTGACAGTTGTTATGATGATACCTGTAGGTATAGAGTTCAAGTAGCTTGGAGAGGTCCAGTCATATTCATATCATTTTCATTTCCGTCAAGTAGTCAGTCCGATTGTTTGATGATCTTCCTATGTATAATTACATAGCCCGATATAATAACACTAATTTGTTCGTTTCAAACTGTGTTTCGTTACTTTCGTATGTAGATGGCGGCAAGGGAGCGCTGGACGTACAACACAGAGGATAACAAGATCTTGCTCAGATTGTATGGAGAAATTACGGAAAGGGCAAGAGTGGAACGTAGGTGGACATCATGGAGCGCGTTGGCTGGTTTGTTCGAGCAAAGAGTTGGGCGCAGGATGGCTCCCGTTGCATTGAGTTATAGGGTCAACTACAATAAGCTGGTCTGGAGCAGGTGGAGGGACTTCAAAAACCTCGGAGGTCAAGTCGCGTGGAACTCAACAACAGGCCAAATAAGTGGTGATGAGGCGTGGTGGGCGTCTAGGAAACAGGTTACCTATTTTTGGTAATTACTGTCAACATTGGATGATAAATATCATATTTGTCGTGTGTGACCTGACTTATGTTTCTGCAGCGCTGTGCTGGCAGTGAATTATTTCGCCGGCTTGGGGTTAACGCAGAAGTGGACAAGTTGTGGGAGGAATTGTTCGGCGTGCAGGAGCTGCGTGCGCGGGAGCTGTGGAACCAAGCAATGGCTTTAGCGAACGCTCTGGCGGCCGCGGACGACGACCCTGATCGGTAGCCCTATGCAGCTGATGGTGGACATGGAAATGGATGGGCCTAGAAGCACGTTCACTTTGTTTCCTTTGTTATGGATTATTACTGTTATGTGTATTTCTATTATGTCATGGATGGATTATTGCTGTTGGGACGATATTAAGGACGTCAGTCGTTAATATCTAAACCAATAATAATCGTCCCTTGTTTTGATAATGACAAACTCAAATGTATTTGATAAGTTGTCCAAGTTTTGATCTCAGGTAAGTCCAGTGGACGCACATGAGCGAAAAGGACAACAAGTGAACAGCAGTCCCTATGCTGTAGGGACGCATGTTACCAGAACTTCCAAAGCTAAACGTAATTGGCGGAGTCCCTGCGCAAGATAGGACGGAGTCCTCATCAAGAAGGGACACGCGCCAAAATACGGACGAAGTTCAAATTCAAATCAAGGCCGCCCCAACATGATTACATCATCGTCCGGCCTTAGTCCTCAGAAGGAAGCTTCCTTTGTCTGGGCACGTGTAGACAATGCCAAAGACGTCGCTTTCCCAGCAATGGTCCCCTACCCACGCGGAGGCTTCCCAAGCGTCAACAGAGTTGACCTCCTCAAGATGCTCATCGCACCGTTGATCAAAGATCGAGGATCCTGCCAAGTCTCAGAGGACGCTAGAGGACAAGAATCACTTCCGCTATAAATACTCTCCAAGGAGTATGCATAGCGGCATGTGTGTGCAAGAGTGGACTTTGAAGACTTTCTCTCAAGCTCTCCCGAAGCATTCAAGAACACGAACGAAGATCAAGAAGATCAAGTGAGCTTGAAGCAAGAGAAAGAAAGTCCAACCACATCAAATCCAAAACAAACCACAAATCAATTAGAGTTGTAGTTTGTCTCTCACAACGAACCGTGAGAGACGTGAGTGATAGCTTCCTTATAGCTAAGAGTGTTAGGTTACTTGTTAGGTTGAAAGGAGTGTTACTAGTGAGGCTAAGGACGGACGCTTAGCTCAGAGAAGTGTAACGACTCGCCTAAGTTGTAAGGACTCGCTCTTAATAAGATAAGGGACGGCTATTGAAAATCCTCCAACGGAGGTAGAGGTTTACCCATAAGACTAGTTGGTCTTAGCGGGGTTCCTCTATAAATACTCGTGTCCACTTATCTTGTATTCTGTTAAGTCTATTTTCCGCTGCACTAAAGGACGCCTTTAACCCAGTTAAGGACGCCCTCATTAACTGACTTACGATCCATCAATTGGTATCAGAGCAGGCGCTCTAGATTTTTGTTGAGTTGCAGGTACAAGATGGACATGGAACCTATTGGAATCTCTTTTGTAAATCCTCCTCGTCTGACGGACGGCAACTTCAACCGCTGGAAGATCCGCTTCGAGAACTTTTGCAGAAGTCAGAATTATCAATGCTGGAGAGTGATCATGAAGGGTGACCTTACCATCCCTAATGACAAGAAAGACAAAGAGGACTAGTGGGGTCCTGACGAATTCAAGCTTTTGGAAACAAACGCTAAGGCTATATGCTTCCTTCAAGCGTCCCTCTGCGAAAGGGACGCCACCCGAGTTAGCAATTTGGCAACAACCAAACTACAATGGGAAGCTCTTGAGAAGTACCATGTGGGTACGGCAGAGATGAAGGAAGACGTCAAGCTTGAAATCAAACGAGAGTTCTATGCCTTCAGAATGCTTCCTAACGAATCTGTCAAGGACTACTCATACCGCTTTGAAGCTCTTGTGACCAAGATGCGAAATTTAGGCATCCCAGAAGCTGAAGTCTCAATGAGAAACAGAGTCGGAGTAGTCATTGATGGGCTTACAGGAAAATGGAATTTTGATAGGATTACGTTCAAGGAGAACACAGCCAACAAAACCCTGGATATGGAAGAGATCTATGGGAAGCTGAGAGGCTATGAAGCGAGAAGGGAAGCTGATATGGCTGAATTGGCTAGAAACCCCCAGACAGATCTTGCTTTGATGACGTCAACTCCAGAGTACGCTGAGTATCTGCGCCACCAAAGAGATATTGCCCTAATGGTGGAAGCAAATAAAAATGAGAATCGTGAAAGGATGCGTGCTCAAGCTTTGAAAGAAAAGGAAAGCAAGACTAAGGAACAGCTGGAAGAAGAGGAAGAGATTGCCCTTCTACACAAAGTTGCTCGCTTATGGGGTAAAAAGGCCAGAGATTCCAAGAAACACAAGATACCTTACAAAAAGGAGAGTCCCAAGTATACAGAGGCAGAGATGAAGGAACTTACTTGCTACAAATGTAACAAGAAAGGACACTTTGCTAAAAGGTGTACTACGGGACTAAACTCAAAAGAAATAAAGATGAAAGCTCTCTTGGGAGCGTGCGAAGCCGCATGGGATAATGTGAGTTCTGATGATGAAGAACCAGAAGGACCAGTGACGTACATAGCCGTAGAGGACGCCTCAGATGATGAGCAAGTGGCGTACATGGCTGTGGAGGACGCCCCAGTCCTTGAAGAGGACGCTTCTGAAAAGGAACAAGAGGTAACTCGTGAATCCATGATGAACTCCTTAGAGAATTGTTCCAAAACCAAACTTATTAAGCTCATTAAAAGAATCATGGAAGAAAGCGTTGTTATGCAACATAGAATGGATGAACTTGAACTTGAAAGTGAAAATAGGCTAGTTGAATGTGAGAACTGTGCTACAGTTTCGTTACAACTAGAGTCCTCGTATGTCGAAGTTAAATCCCTGAAAACTGAAGTGATGTGCCTTAAGCTAGAGAACGCTAAGCTTAGGGAAGAGGTGAAAGTGTTAGGGAAGAGCCCGGTAACTGAGGTAGTTCAACCAATGGTGTTTGTCCCAGCCAAAAGAGGACTAGGATACGAGTCTGACACTAGGAACTCTCTCCCTAGTGACTTTGAGGCTAGCAAAACCTCAGAACTTGAATTAGAAAGGGAAAAGACCAAGAACCTTCTTGAAAGAATTCGAGTCCTAGAGAGTGGAGAGAAAGGTCAAAGGGACTATTACACTAACTCCACTAGTCATAGGATCTATAAGAAGATTGCTAAGGGGGAAGGTTCAAAAGTTTGTAACCCTCAAAAGATGAAAAATAACAAAATCCAACGTCCCAACAAGAAGTACTACCTTGGTACTTACTATAGGACGTGTTGGTACTGTGGAAAAGGAGATCACTTCAAATATGATTGCCTGAAACTGAAGAACGACATTGAAAGTGGCAAAGCTGCTAGGAATAACATTGAAAATGATAAGTCCGTCCCTAAGGCTAACCCTAGACGTCCTAGACGATCTAAGAGTTATTTCAGAAAGCATGCTATTTCAAATGATGTGAATATAAGTGACTACATGCCAGAACCAGAGTTCTATTTCTGTAACGAACCAGGTAAGGAACACCTTGCCTGGGTCGCCATACACTAACCTTGTTTTGGCAGGTGGAAGTGAGGGGACGCCCATGGATCATTGATAGTGGCGCCTCAAACCATATGATAGGAAGCCAGATCCATCTCACTTCTATCCAAAGTAGCGCCACGGGAGGAACTGTCTCGTTTGGCAACAAGGGCAAAGGAAAGATCAAAGGGACGGGAACTGCTATTCTCAATCTGTCTATCAAAGCGACAAATGTTAGCCTTGTTGAAGGACTTGGCTTCAACCTCCTAAGCGTCTCTCAAATGTGTGATCAAGGTGAAAACTTAGTCACATTTGACTCAAAGGAGTGCCTCGTCATCAACAAGAAATCCAACAAAGTCGTCCTCAAAGGAGTCCGAAAGAACAATGTCTACATCTTCAATCAGGAGTTCAAGCCAAAATCTGAGTTGTGCTTATCTGTGTCAAAGGAGGACGCTGACCTCTGGCATCGCCGACTTGGCCATGCTGGACCAAGCACAATCCTCAAGCTTCATCAAAGAAGTCTTGTGAAAGGTCTTCCCCAAATTGATCCTGAGAAAATTGAACAGTGTGAAGTATGTATCAAAGGGAAGCAGACAAGAACGTCCTTTAAGTCAAAGAACGATGTCAGCACAAAGAAACCTTTGGAACTTCTCCATATGGATCTTTGTGGACCAATGAAGACGTTAAGCTATGGTGGAAAGAGGTATATCTATGTCCGTGTAGATGACTTTTCTCGATTCACCTGGGTTCTTTTCTTAGCTTCAAAAACAGATTGCTTCAACGCATTCAAAGTCTTCATCAAACAAGTGGAAGTTGCGCTTGAGACGCCTCTCAAATCCATAAGATCAGACCATGGGACGGAGTTTCAAAACTCAGAGTTCGTGGCCTACTGTGATCAACATGGAGTCTCTCACAACTTCTCAGCTCCAAGGACTCCTCAACAAAATGGAGTGGTGGAAAGAAAGAATAGGACGCTGGAGGATATGGCAAGGACTATGCTCTTAGCCAATAGCGTCCCCAAGTACTTCTGGGCTGAAGCTATTGCTACAGCGTGCTACATTATCAATCGAGCCATGATCCGTCCTTTGCTGAAGAAGACGTCCTATGAGTTGCTGAATGGAAGAAAGCCTCGCATCGACTATCTCAGAGTCTTTGGATGCAAGTGCTTTGTTCACAACAATGATAAAGAAAGACTTGGAAAGTTTGACGCAAGAAGTGACGAAGCCATATTCCTTGGATACTCCCTCACCAGTAAAGCGTATAGAGTTTTCAATAAACGAACTCTAAAGCTTGAGGAGAGCATTCATGTTGTGTTCAAAGAAAGTTCTTCTCACAAAGATAAACCAAGTAAGAAAGAACGCTCATCTCCTCTGCAGCAGGATGACTCCGATGATGAAGTTGATTTCGGGTCCTCTGGAAAATACTATGTTCCTAAGGACGCTACTCAAAATCCTGAAGAAGTCTCAATAGAAGTTCCCAGTGTTGTTCAGGAAGTTCCATCTCAAAGTGAATCTCCAGCTCAACATGAGGTCGCTGAATCAAGCCTACAAGGAGAACAGCGTCAAGAAGAGGACGCTCAACCTGAGGGGGAACTCTATGAAACTCTCAATGAAGACGACGGGTTTGACTCAGATGAATCTGATTGGACGGACCCTAGATGTACTCCTGTAAGGGACGATACTCATAAGGGATCCCATCTTTCGAGACTTCATTCAACGGATCAAATCATCTCAGATATGTCAAAAGGAGTTCAAACAAGATCAGCCGTGAATCAGTCCCTTAATGCGAACATAGCGTTCTGTGCCTTCAACGCCTTTGAGTCCTTGGTTGAACCTAAGAACATAAAGGAAGCACTCCAGGACGCTGATTGGATTCAGGCCATGCAAGAGGAACTTAATCAATTCGAAAGAAATAAGGTTTGGACCCTCGTCCCTCGTCCGAGAAACAAAAACATAATAGGGACGAGATGGGTCTACAGGAACAAGCTTGATGAGAATGGTCGCGTGTCAAGAAACAAAGCAAGGCTTGTGGCTCAAGGCTATAGGCAAGAGGAAGGGATTGATTATGATGAAACCTTCGCTCCTGTCGCCAGGATTGAAGCCATTCGCCTCCTCATCGCCTTTGCCGCTCACAAAGGGTTCAAGCTTTTTCAAATGGACGTCAAGACAGCCTTTCTCAACGGCAAGCTCAAAGAAGAAGTGTACGTCGCTCAACCTCCAGGATTTGAGGACGCTGATCACCCAGATCATGTGTACTTCTTGGACAAGGCACTCTATGGACTCAAGCAAGCCCCTCATGTATGGTACGATAGGTTTGCGTCCTTCCTCTTGTCCAACGGGTACACACGAGGTGACATTGATAAAACCCTGTTCTTAAAGAAAGTTCTTAAAGATGTCTTAATTGTCCAAGTCTATGTCGATGACATAGTCTTTGGAAGCACTAACATGAAATTTGTAGAGGAATTCAAGAACTTGATGAGTAGTGAGTTTGAGATGTCCCTCATAGGAGAACTCAACTTCTTCTTGGGACTCCAAATCACTCAGCTCAAAGATGGGACGCGGATTCATCAACAAAAGTACATCCGTGAAATGCTTGAGAAGTATGGGATGAACTCTTCAAAACCCATTGATACTCCCATCTCCCCAAACACTCGCCTCTATGCTGATGAAGAAGGCAAGAGTGTAGATCAAAAGCTCTACAGAGGAATGATAGGGTCCTTGCTATATCTTACGGCAAGTCGTCCCGACATCATGTTCGCTGTATGCTTGTGCGCTCGATTCCAAGCAAATCCAAAGGAGTCCCATATGCAAGAGGTCAAAAGAATCTTCAGATATCTCAAGGGACGGGATGACCTATGTCTATGGTATCCCAGAAGGACGTCCCTGAACCTGGTAGCTTACTCTGACGCAGATTACGCTGGCCATGTGGTGGATAGGAAGAGCACCTCAGGAATGGCACAATTCCTTGGCTCATGCCTTGTATCTTGGGGATCCAAAAAGCAAAACTCCGTGGCACTATCAACCGCGGAAGCTGAGTACGTTGCTGCTGCTTCGTGCTGCTCACAAGTCCTATGGATCAAGTACCAACTTGAAGATTATGGTACGTCCCTCAACACAGTCCCTATCTTGTGTGACAACACCAGTGCTATAAGTATTGCCAAAAATCCCGTTCATCATTCTAGGACGAAGCATATTCACATAAGGCATCACTTTCTTCGTGATAATGTTGAACTTGGATTAATTAGAGTGGATCATGTTAGGACTGAGGACCAAGTGGCCGATATTTTCACAAAAGCACTTGATAGACGTCCCTACGAGCACCTCCGGTTGCTCTTGGGGATGATAACTTTTAAATGATCAAGTCCCGTTCTATTATTCCCTCCATGATTGGCTATGTCTTGTTGAGAACTTGTTTTAAGGTGTGTCATGCATTAAAGTCATCTTTAAAGGACGCTAGTCTAAGATATGTGTATTCGCTTGTGTCCTTGAATGGTATTCATTTCGCTTTTCATCTCAAGAGTATCCCTGATCACCCTACCCTCATCATAAGCCGAAATGATGGGAACTCTAAGCTTACCCAAGCCGAGAATCTTGCAAACGCGTCCTATGAGCATTCCTTGTTTCACCTTTACGGGACGTACTTGCTTGATTTTCAAAAATGGTTCTAAGTGATCAAAGGGACGCGTGCTAAGAGCTGAGAGTTGTCTGTACAGAGTTCTAATTACAGAGGTTGAGATCAGTGAATGGGACGCCGTGGTTCAGTTCTGTGTTGTGTAGTGTTGTGTGTTGAAAGGACGTCAGGTCAGAGTCCTTTGCAGTTGTGAGAAGTTTGAATGGTTGAAATTGGGAAGGTAAACCGTTTTAGCGAATCGTCAGCGAAAATCTCGGGATATGCGCAAACAGTGCTCAACAGTTGTATTCCTTAGCAAAGAAGAAAGCCACGTGTGGGAAGGCGGGTGGAGCAAGCTGTGTGTAAAAACCCTGTTACCCCTGACCGTCCAACTTCGTCTTCTTCCTATATATACCCACCTGTGCACTCCGAAAACCTTTCTTCGCTCATCTGCTGTTTGCACACTTTTAGAAATCTCAAAGATCTTCCAAATCTTCAACCGAATCCCGAAATCTCTCTCCAAACCCTAATCCTCCCCTATTTAAACCATCTCAAAAATGGCCAACACAAGAGCCTCAAAGAATCCCTCACCCTCGTCGGCAGCGAAAAACACTAGCTCTTCGAGATCTCCTCCGGTGAAAGGCCGGTCATTAATGGAGTCGAGAGGCAGACCTTCCGGCTGACAAGAACCCCCTCGCCACCATTCCTCCTCTCAAAGCACCCAGCGCCGCCACTCCAACACCCCTCCTCAACCCCTTCGCTCCCAACCTCCTCAACAAAAACAACCATCCCGCTCTCAATCCAAAACCCAGCCGAAGAGGTTCTCATTTCTGGAGAAGCCCTTCAAACCCGAGCCTGAGCCTGAAAATATCACCAAAGCCTCTGTTTACAGTGGCTCAATTGGCCGGCTCCCCTCTCAACCCAAACGCCGTCCTCCCCTTGACCCTCTCATTGAGGACTGGCTTGAAAAGGAGCCTAGGACGCTCGCCAACATTTGTCTTAGGGCGTCCACTCACGAACATCCTCCTAAAATCCAACGCCTCCTCCACTACTTCATGATCACATATGTCAAGCCCCGCCTTCAAGAAACCAATCACACCAACCCACCGTTCATGGGGCCAGGAATCATTTCTGACTCATTTGGTGGAACCGTGGACGAGCTCGCCAAACTACTTCCTGATATAATGGAGTTTGTTGTGGCTCCTACGGGCTCCGTCCCTTCTCAAAAAAGGAAAAGGCCTTCCTCTCCCCCTCCGTCCAAATCGCTCCAAATTAAAGGCCCTTCCTCCTCCCCACCAAAGCCAATCCCTTCCTCCCCTCCTCCTGCCCCAAAACGACGCCTCAAGACCTCTGCTCAGCTTGAGGGCGTCACGGATGAAGAAATGGCCGCCATTCGCCTCTCCGAAATTCAACTGGCAAAAGAGGAGAAGGCGCGCCAAGAGCAAGAGCAAGCAGAGAAAGCAGCCGTTGAGAAGGTGATCCAAGCGAGTATGCAGGACCTTCGTCAACTCCCTCCACCTCCTCCAAGGGTAGAGGACGCTCCTCAAGTCCAGGCCAAGGACGCTCCACAAGTCCAGGTCCAGGCCAAGGATGCTACCCCTGCTACTCTGCCGCCTCCTCCCTCTGCTCCGCTCAAGGTGAAACCGATCTCAGTGGTTCCGCCCAGCTCCTCCTCTGCTCCTCCCCCTAAAGCTAAGCTCCGCACTCCCTCTCCCTCTCCCCCTAGAGCTTCACCTCCTCCTCCTCCTCCGCCTGCTCCGGCCGTCGAAGAAGCTGCTCAAGTTCAAGGGACGTCTCCTCCATCCGTTCCCACAGAGTCCTTGGCAAGGACTCCAGCGGTAGACGCGCCTCCCACAGAACAGGCGTCCACAGTTGAGGACACTGCAATGGTTGAGTTCCAAGAACAACGGAACGAAGCCTCCGATGACGAGGACGCCCCTCCCCAGGATGAGGAACCTGAGGAAGAGGAGGGAGATGGAGATGAAGAAGATGCTGGTGATGAAGTGATCGTGAGCAATGGCTCCAAGCAGAAACGCTTCAAGAAAATCCTATCGCCGCTCCTCTTCACCGCCGAGTTTCTGGCAGAGAACCAGCGCCAAGAGTTCTTGGATCTTCTTGAGTTCCAGGGTTGGACGCACTTGGGCGCTGAGGCCGCTGATGTTGACCCTGATGAGGTTCTCCGTTTCTACTCAAAGTTCAAAATCACAGAAGTAAACGGGAAGCCTCAGGGGACTTTTGAAATCGATGGGGACGCGTACTCAGTTGCTGAGGGCACCGTCCGCAAAATGCTAGGCCTGCGTCCTTCTCCGCAAGATGCTCTGCACGATCTGCCGTGCAAGAACTTTGGCCGTTTCTCCCAAGATGAAATCCTCAACAGAATATTCAATGGGAGACAGCCAGCTGCTAAGGACAGAGTTGCTCATTGCCTCACCAAGACGGGCGTCCTTGCGCATCACTTCATTGTGCGCATGGTCGTCCCCCGCCAAGAGAAGAAGTCCATTGTTCAGATCACTGATAGTATTCTCTTGGACGCTTTCTTGGAACGCAAGCCGATAAACTTGCCCCGAGTAATCTTGGAACACATGGGCAAGTGCACAGGAGGCAGGCACTCTCTTCCTTTCCCCGGCTTGGTCAAGCAAATTCTGAAGCAGCAGGGACTCTATGCTCCTAAACAAGAGCGTTCCTTTGGCATTCATTGGGACGTCAGGCAAATTACACTCCCTCCAGTTGGGAAACTCAGGTGTGATGAGCCCCTTCCGTCCGTTAAGCGCCAACTGGAAAAGGAACGGAAAGAGGCTGAAAGGAAAGCCAAAGCTGAGAGGAGAGCTCAAGCTGCTGCTGCTGCTGAACCTGGAGAAGGAGATCACGAAGCTGAAAATGTCCAAGTAGTTGGGACGCCAGCTGAGGACGCTGCTGATGACGAGGACGAGCTCGATGGTATGAGCGTCCCTGATGAGGCTGAGAGGCACTCTACGAAGTATCTGATAGGCATGATGATCGAGAACCAGTGCATAATGATTGATCTAATTCAGCAGGTTCACGACACACTTCACGTCCACACAGACCTTCTTGAGCGCAACAACGAGCTCCTTGCCCAGAACAACCATCTTCAGGAGCAACACCTCAAAGCCCTTGGCAAGCGTCCCAGAAAATGATCACCTCTCCCTTCTCTAACCCTGAAACAATTTATCATTTCTTGAGTTTTTGTTAAAACAATGGGACGCTGTCCCCGTTTTGAACACTTGTTGTGAATGTCTGTAATGAACGTTCTCGTTTCTCATTCTGAATGCCATTCACTACATTTGTGCTTCATTTTGTCTAAGCATACCTTTCTTTAGTTATGACTTTGTGCTTGCATGCTTTTCGACTTGTTCTCCTTTTCGATGATGCCAAAAGGGGGAAGTATAGTTTTGCAGAGATGCGATTGTCCTTAAGTTATCATAGAAAGCATGTGTTCAGGGGGAATTTCGGCCAAGTCAAAAGGTCGTTAGTTAGGAATAAAATAGAACGCACTTAAAAGAATGTGTTGCATGCCAATCTAAGCTGAAAAGAAAATCAAAGTGTAGTTCCTCATGCTAAAAGCTTTACTTCTGTGTGCATTATTTGAAAGAGTTTGTCATCATCAAAAAGGGGGAAATTGTTGGGACGATATTAAGGACGTCAGTCGTTAATATCTAAACCAATAATAATCGTCCCTTGTTTTGATAATGACAAACTCAAATGTATTTGATAAGTTGTCCAAGTTTTGATCTCAGGTAAGTCCAGTGGACGCACATGAGCGAAAAGGACAACAAGTGAACAGCAGTCCCTATGCTGTAGGGACGCATGTTACCAGAACTTCCAAAGCTAAACGTAATTGGCGGAGTCCCTGCGCAAGATAGGACGGAGTCCTCATCAAGAAGGGACGCGCGCCAAAATACGGACGAAGTTCAAATTCAAATCAAGGCCGCCCCAACATGATTACATCATCGTCCGGCCTTAGTCCTCAGAAGGAAGCTTCCTTTGTCTGGGCACGTGTAGACAATGCCAAAGACGTCACTTTCCCAGCAATGGTCCCCTACCCACGCGGAGGCTTCCCAAGCGTCAACAGAGTTGACCTCCTCAAGACGCTCATCGCACCGTTGATCAAAGATCGAGGATCCTGCCAAGTCTCAGAGGACGCTAGAGGACAAGAATCACTTCCGCTATAAATACTCTCCAAGGAGTATGCATAGCGGCATGTGTGTGCAAGAGTGGACTTTGAAGACTTTCTCTCAAGCTCTCCCGAAGCATTCAAGAACACGAACGAAGATCAAGAAGATCAAGTGAGCTTGAAGCAAGAGAAAGAAAGTCCAACCACATCAAATCCAAAACAAACCACAAATCAATTAGAGTTGTAGTTTGTCTCTCACAACGAACCGTGAGAGACGTGAGTGATAGCTTCCTTATAGCTAAGAGTGTTAGGTTACTTGTTAGGTTGAAAGGAGTGTTACTAGTGAGGCTAAGGACGGACGCTTAGCTCAGAGAAGTGTAACGACTCGCCTAAGTTGTAAGGACTCGCTCTTAATAAGATAAGGGACGGCTATTGAAAATCCTCCAACGGAGGTAGAGGTTTACCCATAAGACTAGTTGGTCTTAGTGGGGTTCCTCTATAAATACTCGTGTCCACTTATCTTGTATTCTGTTAAGTCTATTTTCCGCTGCACTAAAGGACGCCCTTAACCCAGTTAAGGACGCCCTCATTAACTGACTTACGATCCATCAATTGCTATTATGTTGATTGTACCCTGTGAACTCTTATGAATTGTGTGCGGGGTGTGTTCCCTCAGTTGTTGAACTAGACGACTATCTTTATGGTCCTGAGCTGTTGTATATGAACTATTATGATGATCTTCATTTGAGTTAATGCAGAATGTCATTTTGTTACTGAAAACTTTCATATTTGTTGCAATGCGACGGGTCTGAGGTTCGATGAGGGAGGGTAGCCCTATACATGCACACCCTTTTCTATGACTGTGCGTTGCACAGCCATAGTTTACGCCCCTGCAAATTATTATTTACGTAGGATTGTCTTGTTCTGCGTTTAAATTAGGATTTAATACGATGAAATCTATATGTGTTACCATAATCGGGCTTATCTCTTATACGTACGTCACGTTGCATTTGAAGTCATATAATTTTTCCGGAATAATTTGCATTTGAAGTCATATAATTTTTCCGGAATAAGATCTTGTGGTGGTATGCGATGACAAAGAAATCACCAATATATAATTCACGTGTTGAGCTAAAATTGGACGCTTTTGATTTTCAACTGCAAGGCCAAACTATTGGAATAATATTATTAAATTTCATTTCAAACTAAATTTTTAATAACATTATTAAATTTTACTTCAAAAAATAGCATTATAATAATGGTGTGAACCTTTACATGATGAAGTTATCAATTTCCAAAAACTAGTGGTGTACCTGTCCATGATGAAAATGATGCTAATGTTGCTCCAGAATATTAGTTTATGCTTACTATAAATTTGAATTCAATTCGTCTTATCTTGTTGTTTATGTTTTCGCATTTCGCTTTGTAGTACTGTTTTTCCCGGTTTGAAATCTATTTCCAAGTTTGTTTTTGATGAGATTATTAAGACTATCCAACTGAAAACTTGATTTATACCTTTTACTAACTAAATGACAACTTTTGGGAGGGAATCATACAAAAATAAATATAGCTGAAACCAAAAATTATTTCAAAAAATTAAACTATGTACGCACACTCTCCTAACTACGAATTGTACACTCGTACACTATGAATTGCATATTCTTTAGTACGAATTGCACAGTCGTACTATGAAATGCACACTTATACATAACAAAGTGAAATGACTCCATCATCTACATCATCCATTAATTACCGTTTCTTATACACATCTACACGTTAACCTTCTTACTCTCCATTGCTTGAATGAGAACATGATTGAACATGAACCATTTGTATAGTGCATGATTGGAGGTAAATTGTACAAGGTGAATTATTCACCTTCTTCACCTCCTTGTTTCCATGCTTAAATCATGGAAATTTACCTAGGTTTTTACCTCACATTTCTCCTATGAAAGAAGGTCACCTACCATTGTAAAACTTGCACCAATGTAAAGTAGAGTAAGAAATTGACTTTTAAAGTTCTTACTCTCGCTCTCTCCCTTCTAATAATCAAAGTATTTCAAAATAGATTGGGTAGGACCGAAGTGGCCTGAATGATTGCAATCTTAAAACTGAAACTGGGCCTGTGTAAATTACTGGCCCAGTTCCTTCCAATTATAATCTACCTCGCAATTACAGTATAAAATACTGGCCCAGTAAGAAATTCATGGTTGCTTAAAACGGGGGTTGCATGTAAGAGGGGGCCGATGAACAGCCGGAGATTCGTCCATTCGAGCTCAAATTTTGAAATTCCGTCTGCCGCGAAATCTGACAGATTTCCCTTCACGAACCATCGGATCAGCTTTAGTGGTAGTATTCCTTTTGCTTTAGTGATGGTGTATATTCGCGTTAGATGTATTTTCCCTAACAGCAGGCCTCTGTTCCGTAGCAGGAGGGTCTTATTCCATTCGACGACGACCACTCAGTAGCTCCAAACCCTAACCCCGTTGGTCGATTTCATCCAATGGCCCCAGCGAGAGCGAAAGCAGCCCAGCCTGAGGCAGGTATGTATTCAACGCCTGCCGATTTTGTTTTGATTGTGTCCTAGCTGAACGTCATGCACAGTGATTGGCCGATTTAGGGTTTTACCATGGTCTCTGTTTCAGGCTCCGTTGTGTGGATTTAGGGGGTGGGGGGGCGTTAGAGCATCTCCAACAGCTTCCCCATTTCTCAAATAAATGGAGAATATTGGGGTTAGAGCATCCTATTCTCCAATAGAAATGGAGAAGAAAATGAGGTAGTCATACGTTCGAATTTTCGAGCTAGGTTTTCATTCCCCAAAATTAAATTCTTCCCATATTTCAATACAAACTTCACATATATAGTATTTGATCTTTTCTGTTTTAATATATAATTAAATATGTATTGGAGTTTAAGCATAAAATTTCTAGAGATTTTGAACTTTAATTCTCCATTTTGGAGAAATTGTAGAGACTCTGTTTGAGATGCTCTTAGATCAGAGAACTTGGATGAGATCGTTCATGTAGAAAATAGACGGACATGGTAGTTTATGCGGGAAAAGGTTAAAAATTTATTGGATCGCACACTAAAGGATATCATTTGCATGTTGCGTTGCTAGTGAGACGCTACTCGAAGCGGAACCGAGGCGAACCTGCAACCGATCCCACTTCATTACCTAGGAGAACATCAGCTCGTGGCAGTGAACCTGCAACCGATCCCACTTCATCACCCAGGCGAACATCGGCCGGAGCGAGTGAACCTGCAACCGATCCCACTTCATCGCCCAGGCGAACATCAGCCGGTACCAGTGAACCTGCAACCGATCCCACTTCATTACATGGGCCTGGTTTGCTACAGGAAGGCAATGAGAAAACCAAACCACGTACGAGGCTCAAACATTTGGCTCGCAGACACATGAGTACACAAAACCCATCTGGGGAGTAATCTATCAGACAAGCACCAACCACGACCCAACCAACCAGGACAGAGTCCCCCACTCACGATCAAACCCAAGATGGGGAAGCGACTGATGCAGTTGCAATTACTACAGAGTCGACCGACGTACACGCTTCGCCACGGACTCAAACGGTGGAGGTTGTTCCTGAGCCATCGCCGGATAAATCCTACGAGCAGCAGCCGGTTCCACGGCCTGTTGTCCCGCAGGTGGATTCTGAGAATCCAACTGCGGGACAACAGGCCGTGCCAGCATCGAATGGAGCGCCTGCACCTACGAGGGACTTGCCTGTCGGAGAGCGTACAGCTCGACCTGGGCAATCACAGGGTACATCCGCAGACCCAGCCATTTTGCCAGAAACCACTAATGCAGCAACAGATGGGACAGAGACCACTGCGTCAGACTCCTCCACGCATAGTGCAGAGCATGGTCATCCTCCAGGGCCAAGAATACATCGAACGGATTTGGCAAATTTGAAAAAAGTGCACGCCACGCTCCAGTCCAGGGGCAGTCCAAAAACGTTTGCACAAACCATAAAACGCCTCACACTTGACCAGCAGGAAGCTTTGCGGCGTTGTGGTTTTGAGTGCTTCTTGCATTGGAAGGTTAAGTCTTACCCAGTGTACCTTGCACACTGGGTTGTGGAGCACTTTGATGCTGCCACACTGTCAATTGTCAAGGACAGTTCGAAGAGCGTCAAGTTATCTGCCGAACACGTGCGGATCTGTACGGGACTTCCCCAGGGAAGAACAAAACTCAACCCCGCCAACATAACGCAGTCCAGGAAACTGTATCATGCGTTTAGACTCCAATTCGAGGAGCCCAATGCGACTGTGACTCCTGCATCGCTGGCAAGGCACATAATGCGGACTAAGAGTGAATCCGGCCCGTTGTTCATCAGGAACCTGATGCTGCTGTTCAACAACACGGTGATGGGAGACTGCTCCGCGAACGGTGCCTTGAACATAAGTCTACTACCCATACTGCAGAATGTTGATGAAATACAGCAATATAACTGGTGTGAATACCTACTGAATAGACTAGTGGATGCTAGAAAGAATTGGAGCCCCTCAAGAATTGGAGGTTCAACCAGATTCAGGGGACCTGCGCTGTATCTGATTGTAAGTGAACTCCCGCTTAAAAATTCAACATGTTGATGCACTTCCTCAACTGTGTTTTCCCCTTTACTCATGCATTCTTCGATCGTTTTGTTGTACCTAGTTGGCCTACCTGGACCGCTTTGCTTCCAGGGATGCATCCCTCGACCCAGCCATGCGAGTGTATCCCATCGTTAAGGGTTGGACAACAGGCATGGTTATGGCGAGGGAAACAGAAGAGCTAGAGGTGGGGTTTGGGGAAGGGGTACTCCGGGAGCCACCTCAACTCGATGGGGTCCCACCGGACGCAGGAGGTGTTGGAGACACTGGGCATGTGATGGGGACAAAGGGTCAACGTGCACTAGATTTGCTCAGCGGCATCAAGGTTTTGGGCCGGGCCCTTCATGAAGACCAATGTCAGGGTGGGGAAGAAACGGCAACAACATCTTTGCAAATCGCTGATGCTTTAGCGTCTGTTTTCCATGAACTATGTAGCACCCACAGAACCTCTGGGAAGTTGGTGACGGATCCTGAGCATTTAAACAACGTGATACGTACTACAGAAGAGCAACTGAGAGCCATCCGACAAGACTGTAGTAAACCTCCGGCAGATGAGCCAGAATTACTCGAAGAAACCACAAGGGAAGAAGATGAGGATTGCAGGGACCAAGTTTGCGTAGAAACGGCAACGGAGGAAGTAGATGATAAACAGGACGAAGAGGAGGAAGCGGCTGGAGAGGGGGGGCAGAGTGTACCAGGGGAGGTAGAGGGTGGAGACAAAAGGATGAAGGCGCGGGAGAAGAGAAGGAGGAGCATCCGGCTGACGACTCAAAGAGGAGAAAAGGGAGAGGATGAGCAAAAGGATGAAGATGGAGGGGAGGGAGAGGGTGGAGACAAGGGAGAGGAGGAGCAGAAGGATGAAGATGGAGGGGAGGGAGAGGGTGGAGACAAAAGGATGAAGGCAGGGGTGAAGAGAAGGAGGAGCATCCGGCTGACGACTCAAAGAGGAGACAAGGGAGAGGATGAACAAAAGGATGAAGGTGGAGGGGACGGAGAGGGTGGAGACAAGGGAGAGGAGGAGCAGAAGGATGAAGATGGAGGGGAGGGAGAGGGTGGAGACAAGGGAGAGGAGAAGCAGAAGGATGAAGATGGAGGGCAGAGAAAGGAGCAGAAGGATGAAGATGGAGGGGACGTAGAGGGTGGAGACAAGGGAGAGGAGAAGCAGAAGGATGAAGATGGAGGGCAGAGGAAGAGGAGGAAAAGGATTAAGACAACAGGAGACAAGGGAGAGGATGGAGGGCAGAGGAGGAGCACAAGGCGGATGGAGAAAAAAGGAGACAAGGGAGAGGAGCATAAAGCACACACCGGTGAGGGTAAGGATGGAATGGACGTCGACCAGCCCACAACCGTCACGCAAAAGCCACGGGTATTACGGTTTGCACCCTGACTCTTAGTCGTCCTTCATTAGTAATCTGCACGAAACCATGTAATTTGATATTGCACGAGATTCAGTAATCTACACGGCTAGTGAATATTGCACACCATTTAGGTCTACGAATTGCAAATTGCACGTCCTTCATTCATGTCATGTTATATTAGATCAATTGCACGGGGTTGTGAACTGGAAATTGCACGCCCTTACTTTACGTCATTTTATATACAAGGTGAAATGAACGGTGTCTGTTCTGCATATTCCACGCACACTCTGAAATGCCGCACAATGCAGTATGTGCAAATTCCACGCCCTATGGTCATGCGGTATAAGGTTATGAGTTCTTATTTTAGGAGGCCCAAGACCAATGTTGGGCAGATGTTATCAGTGTGACCCGCCAGAATGCCGATGATACTGTACGTGGGCCGCCGACATATGCTACTTCTGTACGAGATCCACCAAGATCGTTTAAGGAATACAGGAGGGAGTTCATTCGATTCTCCCAACGACCAACCCCTGAAGAAGAAAGAATGTTCAAATCTGCATCTACTAGAAATGAGCGGACTCGGTAAGGCTTCACTTTGTTCAATAAAATATCGCCATTGCCGATCTGTGTATTACATTTAACACCTCACCGAACCCCCCATTGTTTGTTACATAATGAAGCGATAAGGCCGTATTCAAGAATAAAGATCATAAGATTACTCGGACTCGCCCGGATTTCTACTCCCTTACGCGAGGTGGACATATCATACAACAGAAGGTTTTGGAAACCTTTGTTCTTGTCTTGAATCACAGGGAAAAGAGTGTCTTAAAGTACCCAAGGAGATTCTTTGCATCCCATGTAGTGGTATGTACAATTTAATTTAATGTCGAGTCTAACAAGTCCTATGCTCATTGGTCCTCATGCATGCAGCTTACTTTGGTCTCCCTGGTTCTTATTTCCAGACAAACATAGCAATGGACGACATGCATCTGACACCTGCATTGGAGCCCAGTTTTAACGAACAAATGCAGTGTGAGCTAGAGCAGCTTGGCATAACTGCTGCTAACGTAGACTTGGTACGTATGCATCTCCTACAACGAGTTCCGTTAGTGCTGCCTAGAAAAAACTTTGCTACTTGATGAACCTACTTTAAATGTGCAGTTCTTCTTTTTTGCATTCCTGTGAGTTTTCTCTAATCGCACGTACCATTGTTACCAACAGTGGTGTTTCCCCTTTTACATGGTCAACGAGCCGTACCTTGTGTCCATAAATATCGGGCACCCTAGGATCGACTTGATTGATGCTGGTTGTGGACGTACTGCTTTTACCCAGATGCGTGGATATGCTGCTCGAGTGGTTAGTTCATATTTTGTAGTAGAACTTAAGACGCTTTATAATCTTCATGGTTGTGCCTGATGAACTTTTTGGCTACATATTACAGGGAGAGTTGCTGGCCAGATTCTACGGTAGCTTGGGTCACAAGGACATGTATGCCCTGCTCAACAACATCATACATTTAGACCGTATCCAACTGCCAAGGCCAAACCTCCCGATATCTGCCACTGCCAGTCCCCATTTAAGCGATGCCCAACGTTCAATTTTGCACATGTACCACCTGCATACGTACATGGGAACTGGACTGGATGACTGGGGATATCAGTTGGGTGACCCGGATTACATGGAGCCGGGCCCGATAGATGTCAGCCCGCAGTTGGAGAAGCTGAGACGTGTTTACACGGCCATGATATTATCCTCCGACGCAAACGAAGCACGTCCCGACAGTTGGAGAGCCTAAGTCGACGTGTTTACATGGCCATGAAATATACTATCCTCCGGCGTATACTTGTAAACGTTGAGACCTATAGTCACAACATGGAGACCCTTACACTGTAATACTGTATGCATTTCTTATTTATGTCACTAACATTTGGGATGCACATCCCAATTAACCATATAGACACCACAAACAGTTTATTTGTTCAAATATTTGTTCAACGTTTCTTAGAATGTGAGAACGAGAGAGAAACAGAATTGAGAAAGGGAATTTTCCATTGAATGAAAAATCTGTTACACACTAGACCTGCTATTTATAGCAGCTTTTAACTAACCGGTTTTCACTAAACCCGGTTTACAATCACTAGTGCTAACATCCCCCCTCAAGTTGGAGGTTGATTCTAAAGGAATCAATCCCAACTTGTCTATGAACTTACAATGAATAGAACTAGGTAAAGCTTTGGTCATTACATCAGCTAACTGCTCAGTAGTTGGTACATGAATAAGAGTTGGGATTCTTTGCTATGTATATTGCAGCTTGGGAATCACATCAAGCTCATGAAGCAAGCGACTAAGCCAGGCAAGCTCTGCTGTAACACGTCTCATAGACCTATATTCTGCTTCAGCTGAAGAAAGAGAGACTGTTACCTGCTTTTTAGACTTCCATGAAAGTGGAGCTCCTCCTAAAGCAATGTAATATCCACTGACAGAGCGCCTAGTAGTTGGGCAAGAGGCCCAGTTTGAATCACAAAATGCTTTCCCTTGAAAAATCAGTACTAGAAGACAGAAGTAACCCCATAGTAGACGTGCCTTGCAAGTACGGAAGAGTATGGAGAGCTGCATTCCAATGTGTAGAAGAAGGAGATTGCATAAACTGACACAAATACTGAACTGTAAAAGCCAAGTTTGGCCTTGTATTTACCAGAATACTTAACTTTCCTACCAATTGCCTGTATGGTGTAGGATCTCGTAATAAATTTTCTGTTTCTGCTCTTAACTTCAAAGAATTGCCATTTGCTGTTCTCATTGAATCAGTGACAACAATGCCTTTGTCAGTAATTCAGCTTCCCTAAATCCTTGATACTGAATTTAGCATGCAGAAAACTTGTAATACTCTGAATTTCAGACTCACAATCCGCAGTGATCAAGATATCATCAACATGTATCACCAAGAATGTTGTGCTAGTAGATGTCTTCTTATGAGACAAAGAATAGTCATTAAGGGATTGGTTGAAACCTTGAGAAATAAGTAAGAGCTGTACATAGCTTGCTACATCACAATTGTATATCTTACGTTCAGATCAAAAGTAGTATATCTTCCGTTTCAATTGCACACCATAGCAACATTAAAGCACGGTGCTTGCACCCCCATAGCAAAAATATAATCGAACCGTCCCTTTCTATCATCCGCAGCAGACGGAAATGGCAGCTCAGATGCAACCATAAACTGGAAATACGGTTTCGGCTACATCAGTTCTTGGGTTTTCTCTATCGTCGCCATAAACTTAAAATTAGGTTTCGACTACATCAGTTTCGAAATCGAAGCCGGTTTTCGTACTGATCTTTCACCGGGAACATAGTTAAACTTGTTTTTGACCGCGGATTTGCCGTCACACAAATACAACCGGCGAAACGCACCAACTGGGGTTAGCCGGCGAAATCAAAACCCAGGTCGGAGTCGGATGCAAACAGACACTGTGTATTTACTCACAGGGGCAGAAGGGGAAAGTTGCATTTACTCTCTAAAATTTCAAAATTCGAAATATCTCCTGCTCATGGCCATTTTCTTGATTTCCTTTTTTCCCCTTAAAAACGCACACGTGTCGAGGATCGGACGGCTGGGTGTAAGATTGAATCTGACACCGTGTGTAAGCGTAGCAGTCCCCCCTTCTTCGAACACCCCGGCCACCCTAAGACACGATTTTATTCGAGATCTTTCCCCCAAAATCGTGGCTTAAACCTCAAGGAAAGCCGAAGATATCATATTATCATCATTGCCATACGAACCCCTTATATTATCCATGCCTAAATTGATGAAGATCTCATACCAAATTTTCAGCGCGAACCCTAGAATACCGCCCCCGATTCGGAGCCCAATATCTCCCAAAACCCTAAGCGGAATTCGGAATTGAGAGCATCCCTAGAACCCTCTCGTTCCCCTCTATAAAAGCCCTCTAACCGCATCCCACAACCATCTCATCTATTTGCCCAAAAATCCCAAACAAAGTGACCGAACCCTTCAGCGAAAGCTGAGCCCGACGCCCACTTCGCGAACCAATAACTCGGCCGTTCGTCCACTAATCTCGACGCCGTCACCTCCGGAGTACTCCTTGCACCACCCTCTTCAAACTGTTGCATAGCCCGCGTCGAACCGTAGCCGGACCACCGAGAACGAGCCACCCGAAAACACCTCGTCGCCACTGTAAATCCCTGCTCCTATTCACTTCCTTTTAAATTTCGAACAACATATTTCTTTTGTAAAATCGATTTTAATTAGTTAAAGTTTCTTATAAATCATGAAAATATTAATGTGACGAATTCATGTAGTTTTCTAATTTTCATAAAATTTTCAGAATTTATAATGATGATTTCGCTGGCGAATAAATTCGAGTACATAAACACCCTGATTTTCGAAATAAATTCGTATTCTATTTTAAATTAACTATATAAATTCCTATAAATTATATATGGTCTTTACATATGATTTATGAACTATATACAGTATTTTTGAATATTTTATTCGACGTTTTATGCCTAAAGAAAACAATTATCACAATATAGAGTATTAAAGAAAAGAATACAATTTTTAATTAAATAAAATAATTACGAAATTAAAAACTAATATATTTAAGTATTTCTAAGTAACTTAGATGTTTTCATTATTTACGTAATTTTTATTTATATTATAGCCTATTTTATCGTAATTTAACTAGTAAATTGTAATTAGCTAAAAAGAATGTATTTTTACTTTATGAACACAAAAATAAAATTATTGTTTCTTGATCCTTAAATTTTTATCATGACTAAGTGTTAATAAATTTAAAGGATGGATTTTCAAAAATGTTTTTCTAAGGCATGTGTAAGATTAAAGAATTAAAATCAAGAACGAAATAATACTTAAAATATATTATAAGAACATAAGTATGTATAATGAATAAAATAACTTATATGCTTATAAGATATTTAGCATATCTCTTGAATCCAACCTTTTCCTAGATAACGAAGAACCAAAATAAATTCATATAATTTATTTTGTCGTTGTTAATGAAACAGGAAACGAACCCTGTTCGTAAGGATTCACCTCGTTGACAATTACTCTTTTGCCTTCGAATCAAGGCAAGTGGACGGTTCTCGTTGCATAACTGTTTTAAATATTGTTGGGAACTTTGTGTGCTAATAAATGAATTAGGATTTATTGTTATAGCATTAATGACCTCATTATATATGTAGGATGTATATATTGCTAGACTGCGCTAGAAATTGGACTTAGATGTTGTGGCCTTATGTGTTTCGTCTCCATTGAGACTTGATGTGGACTTAGCGTAGTATTAGGGGTGTGGGTTAGACCCTAGACGCCTCTTTAAAATATGTGCATTAGGATGGACCTATACCCTAGTGCCTGGTCATGACCGTGCCGCCTCATCCGAATATGAGGGGTGATTGCACCTAGCTAGTGCCTTTATTGAATTCTGGAGAGCTCCTTTGTTTTTTTTCGACCATTGTCGAATCCGTTACTTTAAAAGCTATCAACTTGAATGTACCGTTTTGGAAGTAAGTAAGATAAGTGCCTATGCACATAATTAATGAACCAGGGCGGTTAGTACAACTTGGAAAACCGTTCTTACTCCCGATTGACCAAGTCTGCTTTCCAATCTGAATTCGTACAATTATTGTGCGGTGAGGTTGGTCGTAGACCCAATCACTCGACGGAGGTTTTTCGAAAACTTGTGTGAATAATAAGTTCTCAACAATCGCATACTTCGCTTAAGGAACCACCTTGTGTGGCGTCCTATCTTTCTTCCTGAGCATATTTCTTTTCTTACCTTCGATGGGGATACTTCATTATTAGATTATTGACCGGCTTTCATTCGGAATTCAATACTAATGGTGGAGTCTAACCATAAGAACCGTTTTTCTAAAACCCATTTGCTTAGTCTGTCACAAGACTAACCGTCCGTTTTCTTTCCTTGCATGGTCGGCTGGTGTCAACCGTATTTACATCGCGGCACATCAGGATTCGAGCCGTTGGAGTCTCAAGAGGAGTGAGTTGAAGACTTGGAGCATTTCTTGCAAGGTTATTTTCATTTGAATTTATTTGAGAATAAATAAGATCCTTTTATTGTAAGGATCGTTTGTTATCGAGTACTTCTGCACTTTCGTTTTAATTATTCACATTTACTGTTTTGAATTGTAAGACAATATAAGTTTTGAGATCTATTTATGAATTTTGGATATTATTCTTTTTATTGTTATGTACTGTATAAGCCTTGGGTGACTTTGGGTGTGAATTCCAAGGTCACTGGCGTGTAGCATTCCCGAGAAAAATTTGGGGTGTTACAGTCCTCATCTCGTAGGAACACATTCTGGTCCTTTTTCTCTCTAAGTGTTTTAGCGTCACTACTCTTTGGGGACTGCTATACACTTGTCTTTTTAGCATGATATGTGTCCTTGTAAACTCATGAGACATAACTTGGACAAACATTAGATCAAAGTTGAGTTTGTCATTATCAAAACTCTAAGGACGATCATTATTGATACGATTCTAAGTACTAGCGTCCTTAACATCGTCCCAACATAGATTAAGACGTTCTCCTTAAGATTTTGAATTGATTTCATGCTTTGAACATTAAGAGAAGTGGTCGGGACTTCCTGAATGCCCGAGTAAAGTCTGATGATGCCAACATGAATCTTAACTCTAAAAAAATCGTCCAAACTTCGTTAGAGATACCAATTGAGTGATTTCAAAACCTCCTTGTAGATATGGAAGTCTAATTTCATCCCACCAAATTCCATCAATGTGGATTGAGTATCAAGAATGTTATGCCATTTCTCCCACAATAACACACTTATTTGGGACGGAGACATCCATAGGGGTTGGGTTGTGCCCGCGAAGCTTCACACACATAAGTGGGGCTAGAAAATGGTGGATGGCTGGTGGTTTTGAGCAAGTGGGGTAGTTTTGTGTCACTTTTCCTATGCACCCTGATGCTTTTTCATGATGGTTGTGTGTGCCCCTTGGTGCATTGCACCTCGACATTCTTTTGGCACCAAATCCTCTATAACTAGCAAGGCCGCTTCAAGGCAAACCTCAAATCTCTCACTTCTCTCTCCTCCTCACCACCTGATAGTCTCAAGAAGGTGTGTTCGAGAATCCATTGGTGGCTGGAGATCCCCCATTGGTGGCCATAGTTGATCGGAGGAAGGCTGGAAAAACCGTTCCGCTTCAACATGATGAACTGTGCCCGTGGAAGCCCCTATTGTGGCCACGGATTGGCGTGGTTTTGACTAGTCGCGCCCAAGCACGCCAGATCACGCCTCTTCTCCTATCAATGTGCCATCCAGGCCATTTCTCAATTTGCATGCTAAGGAAATCTTCCTTTAGGCAAGTAGATGGTTCTCCTTTTTCCTACTCGATAATCATGAGTAACTGCTTTCCGTTAACTTATTAAATGTCCAGAACAACCTTATTGTTAATAGTTGGATAAGGATTATTCTGCATAGAATTAATCACCCTTCTTTTTAATATCTTATGTGCTAGTTGGAATTAGGACCATTGATGTGTGACCTTGACTCTTTCAAGTCTTTTTCGAGACTCTTATGCGCTACTTCTATGTAGTGTCCCACTTCTTGGGAACCTCATTTCTCAAAAAGTGTCAAATCTCATAGAGCCTCAAGCAAAATTAAAGTTACGGTCTTTTGTTGAGCCTTGCTCGTCTAAAGCCTCAAGCTCAAAGGGCATATGCTCCTACATTGGTCTATGATGCTCTAATGTCTAACCCTTTCTAAGAACCAAATCTTATTCTGCCACTTGCTTAGTCTCACGTTAGACTAATATCCCTTCTTTTTTTCCTAACACTATTGGCTGGTATTTGTTTTCTTTTACGGAAATATCAGAAAGGATATAAAAGGTTGATTAGAAGGAAGTTGAAGATATCAAGACCCAAAGTAAGGTAGGGAATGGAGGAAGGAAGAAGGTCTTCAAAACATATTTTATTTTCCCTGGGTTTTTTGGGTACCGTATGCCTTCACATTTTTTGATATGTCTTTTAAATTCCATTTCAACTCTTCTAATACAATCATTTTAACGTTATGGGAAGTTTCTCCCAATTGTAATCCAAATCTCATTACTAAAATGAAGTTGATTATTCTCATATCATCTCGTTAAGTTACCTTATATGTCTTGGATGACTTTGGACGGTAAAATCCATGATCATTGGTTGTAATACCCGTAGGTTTAAGAAAGGGGGTGTACAAAGAGCATCAGTAGATCATCTTCAACACTTCAAGAACTTTCCCGAATTGCTTTTCGGTTTGAGCTTTCACTCTCCTTTACGGGAAAGAGAGAGGAGGTTTATAAGGAGAAGGAGGTGCATACGGAGCTTCTTTCTCTCCATCATCTTAAAGCTTCTTGGGTGCCAAGCTTAGTTGTTTCGGCTCCTTTAGCTTATGATCTTTTAATTATCTTCCATTCGTCATGGTGCCACATCATTCAATTGACCTCTTGGATTGACTTTAGGATGCCTAGCAAGATCAGTAGTCGGTCTCGGAGCATTGGCGGCTTGTGTGAGCTACTTGTTGCTCTACAATCTAGAGATTTTTTTCCTTCAACTCTAACTTATTCAATCAAGGTCTTTATAGAGATAGACAAACTCTCAATAGTAATTTCCCATGCAGATTTTTAAGAAAGTTGAGCCGCCTAACTTAAATAAGTTGGAGCTTTTGGTGGGACTCCTAGAGGTAGCTTTTGTTGCACTTGGTTGTTCCCATAAGAGAAGTTAGGATTATTCCTTCAGCCAAGGTAATAGGAATATGAGTATGGGTCATTTCTAGGTCCCCTATTGAAGTGGTTGATGTTGTTCACTTCCTCCTCTTGTGGATCATCTTTGGAGGCAAATACTTGACAAGATGATATCATGTAACTCATCTTCAATTTCAACTGCTTGATCTCTTGGTTCGTTCATGGGCTGAAACAAGCTTTGAGGCATGGTACAAGAAAATTGATGCATTCATGATGGAGATCAAGTATGTAAGATATGAAGTTTATCACTACTACTACTTCAAGAAGATTAAGAATGATTATATCAGCTTGTTGTTGTACATTTATGATATCTTGATAGCTGGAAGAAGTGCTTAATAGGTGAGTAAGATGAAGGAGTTGTTGTCCAAACAGTTTGCTGTGGAAGACTTGAGAGATGCAAAGCGGATTATGGGAATGCGAATTGAAAGATATAGGGTGATGTGCCCTTGCCTTCAATGACCACCTTGGAGGAGAACGATGCATTCAAACTACGCTTGACATGAACCCGTGCCAAGCAAGTGGCCTGAGCCACGTACTCAATCTTTAATCCTTCGTGCCATGGTCAGCTACTGATCTAGCCACTCCTCCAAACTAGTTAGCCTTACTATTTAAGCTCTTATATGCCTTCACATGCTATTTTGGGCAGCCAAACTCAAGATGCTATATCGAGCTCATAGCTAGTCCCAACAGAGTCCATTGGGCGTTATCACAAGCCAACAGGCACAACCCAACTCTTGTCCACACTCGAGTGCCGACCTCCAAGTTCAGGTTCTTCTATCGCAAATGATCAGGTATGCCCATTCCACATGCATGTCCAATGTCACACCCTTCTCTGTGTGTGACCGACCAAGCCACTCCCCCTTACCAGGTTGTGCCCATGTTAGGGGGGATTCTACACTGTTTTGCCTATGCGTGTTTCTATCTTAGCTTGTTTCTATCAATCTTCTAGGACATTTTTTTTATATCTATTGTAAGGCAATCTCCTTCTCATTTTAAAGGTCGATTATCTAGCCTAATTTTTCTATAATTTGCTGCTTTATTTATTATTTCTTTTATTAAATTTATTTTATGCATGTGATATCTTGTGGCCAAGATATCTAGCCTATGTAGATTAGCATTATGATTAACTTTTCTATTGAAACACTACTCTTCTACTTGGAAGTTCACGCAAAATTTGAAAACAAATACTTTGGTTAAAGTAGAACTTATTCTCTTTCCTTTTGGATATATGTGTCACCATTACAATAGTCCAAGCTCTCCATCAAAGTTCATCACATTGAACTTCCAACCTTGTCATCAAATGGACAAGGAAGGACTTGCCATCATGTTGGCCAAGTCAAAAATCCATGTTTATCACGTTGAACCCTCGTGTCTCATCACATTGAGCCACGCCTATCCAACCTCAATTTCGTTTTCGCATACACCCAAGAGACTACCTACACGATCTAGATTGACCCCATGAGCATTCTTAGCCTAGACAAGGAGAAGGGCGCATCACAGGGTGGTAGGAAAGTTGATCCTCTCTCAAGTTGAGTATATGACGGAAGTCTTGTAAAGGTTTGGCATGGAGCAATCTAAGCATGTAAGTGTTCCTTTAGGAATCTAGTTTCTATTGGGACGCTATCAAGGACGCTTGCTTACTTGGTAGTATGCCCACAACCGTCCCTTAGTTTTGATATGACAAACTCACTTTGATTCTAATAAATTTGTCCAAGTGTTCAGGAACGCCAGTGACAAAAGGACAACAAGTGTGTATGGGCCCCTAGGCTTAGGGACGCTAGCTAACAGGAAGTAAGGACCAGCTAGAGACTACTTGAGCAAGGACGGAGTCCCAAAACAAGTAGGAACGCAAAGCCAAGCGTCCTTACTCACTAGCCGAAAGGATGACATCACTCGACAACATTTGATCATCCAAGGACACGTGGAGACCGATCCTGTAGCGGAGTCCAAAATTACGTGGCGGACGATCCTGTTGCAGAGTTCATCAATACGTGGCGGCAGATCCTGTAGCGGAGTTCATCACACACAGCTCGATACAGGAAGCTTCCTCATCACCGCCATCATACGTGGAGGAAGATCCTATAGCCACGTCCACCAAGGGCATGATCGTCCCAGGAGAATGACGCCCTTCCCCAAGTCCTATAAATAGCCCCAAGGCATTTATTGTGACGTTAACGCTTTCAGAGAATATTCAGAGAGAATCAAAGGAAAGCGGCTCACTCAAGAATACGAAGAACTAGCTCAAGAACTCAAGAACAGTGCCAAGACTTGTGCTAGATCGAGTGAAAATTGTAACCAAAATCAAAACTTGTTTGTACTCAGAAAAACCCAAAAAGAAAGAGAGAGTCCTACGAAGTACTGTATGACGTAGGGATAGAGTCCTTTATAAGATTAAACTCGCTTAAGTTGTAGGCTTAGAGGAGTCCTTTACTAGTGGACTTAGGAAGAACGCTAAGTGTCAGAGAACTGTAAAGACTCGCCAGTACAACTGTAAGGACGTTTAATATAAAGGAAAAGTTATTCAAAAATCCTCCAAGGAGGTAGAGGTTTACACTCAAGGACTACTTGGTCTTGAGTGGTTCCTCTATAATTCACTGTGTTCATTTTTACTTGTTTAGTATTTCATTCCGCTACATAACCAAAGGACGCCCCTACTCCTCGTAGGGACGCCTGACCAAGGACGCATTTATCTACATAAAGGACGTCCCTTAGTTACTAACGATCCAACAGTTTCCATTGTCTAAGAGGGATATCTCGATGAGTTATGAGGATCGTGCCCAAATGTATAAAACTCCTTATGCTTCTACAATTGGTAGCTTCACGTATACAATAGTGTGCACAAGGTCGAATATTGCACATCTGATGTGAGTAGCAAATAGGTTCATGAGTAATTCGGGGAAGAAGCACTCAAAAAAGGTGAAGTGGATCTTGAGATACTTGAGAAGTAAGACGAATAAGGTCATGTTCTTCCAGGGAAAGAAGGTTGAGTTGGCTGGATATATTGATGCGGATTTTACCTCTAGTGATCTTGACGAGAGAAGAAGTATTATAGGCTATGTGTTTATACTTGGTCACACAACGGTCTCTTGGTATCTAAGGTGCCGAAAGTTGTTGTTTTGTGTACCTTAAAAGTTGAGTATATTGGTGTGATAGAAGCTAGCAAGGAGATGGTATATTTGCAAAACCCTCTTCTGTGAGTTGGGCAAGGAGATGGTACTTTATAGCGACAGCTAGAGTGTATTCATTTCGCTAAGCGCTTAGCGCTTCCTTTAAGGATGAAACACATTGAGGTGAGGTATCACTTTATATGACATCTCCTAGAGAAGAAGCTCTTGCAACCGAATAGGATTCTAGGAACAAAGAATCCTACAAACATGGTGCTAAGTACTAGCCAGGGATAACTCAAAATTCATTTGGTAGGTTTAAACTAGACTCATCCAACATCAAGAGACACCTCTTCAGTTGGTGGCATTCAAAACTAGCATTTCACCTCCAAGCCAGTCCACCAAGATATCAATAAAGTCCATGATATGTGATACACTGTATTTAGGATATGGTAACTCTTGTGTTTTAGGGCTTTATTGAGTGTATTTAGGTCAATATTTTCACATCCGAACTTCATGATATGTGATACATTATATTTAGGATATGATAACTCTCTTGTTATAGGGCTTTATTGAGTGACTTTAGGTCATTATTTGAGTGTAATTGTAATATCAAGAACGAAGACACAAGGATTCAAGTTTCAAGAGTTTTCATGACATTCTAAGAAGAGGAGTTGAATCTGCACATATACCATGAGCACGGTGGACAATCTGCATGCGCGGTGTCATTCCAGTTAACTATAGATTACAGAAGTGAAGGCCAAGTGCGTGGTTACATAAGGGCATGTACGGTACAAGGCAAAGAGCAAAGTGTGACGGATTTTAGATCACCATGGAGCACGTGCGCTTTTGTCGATTCGAGTGCACGATGCACAGTAGACCCGAGTACGCTTCATTTTTATCTTCTTTCTTTTTTATTATCTTTTATTTTTGGATAAACTTTTCTTCCGAGCACTATATAAGTGTTTGGGTTTTCTAGGTTTTTAGTATATCATTCATTCATTCATCAATAGATAGAATTCTTTTCATTCAAGACTTATGTTTTCAACTGTTATGGAGAGCTGAATTCCCTTTGGAGGTTTCTTCATGAAGTGAAACTGAATTGTTAATTCATGAGGTTTTGGTACAATTTCTTACCTTGATTAAGATCTTTCTCTTTGTGCTGAATTCCATGATCATTGATTGATTCTTTGAGCATGATCAACTGATTGAATTATCTTTATTCTATAGTTAAAATAAATTTTATTCATGTCTATATAATCTTATTTATTCTGCGAAAACAACTTGATTTCTAGGACCGTGGACTAGGATTGAGAAAGAGAATTGATTGTTTAATATTGCAACTGACTCGTTGATTGATTGCCTTATTTGATATCGTGCATATTCTTGTTTGTATTGCTAATTCTAGGTTAAGCGTCCTTACCTAGTATTAAGTATTGCCTGGACCGTGGACAAGTGATTAAATAAGATTGGAATAAGAATTAATCAAGGGAAGATAAGAACCTAGGATAAACCAATGACCGAATGACTCTTGTAAGTGGATCCGATTGAATAAACTTTGCTTTGTTTGTTTGTTGCCCAAACGTTCCAAAACTATTGTCTTTCTTCTTTGTTGATTTGACTGAAAACCAAGAGCACCCAATTTCTATAAGATTCGACCCCTTTGTTGCATGCTATACTTGTCTTGTTAGTTAGGGTAATTATTTTTTATTGTTGCATAACGACCTCTATAGCGAGTTAAATTTTAGTGATGTTATCGGGGAATCAGTGTTTAATCTTGTTTTTCCGTAAATCGGCGATTATGTCACCCACCGCGCATGCGTTTCACATAGTGCGCACGTGGTAGACGCCTAGAATTCCCTCTCGGTCTGGAGCTCTCTTATGGTCCAGACCCGTTCTAATGACAATTCTCCTGTTCCTTTTGATTCAGAATTAACAAGACACTTCGAGAGTTGAGACATCAAGTGCAAACTTCGGTACTTGGCATTCCCTTTAATTCACTTTCTTCTTCATTTGATTCAGAGTGAGAAGAAATCACAATGGCAGAACAGACTATTCGCCAACTCACTGCACCAAACCTACAACAACAAAAGCTGGTTGTTCAATTTCCTGAGCTCAGAGAAGGTGTGAAGTTCGAGCTGAAGTTTGGGCTTATTCACCACTTACCTAAGTTCCATGGGTTGAGTGGTGAAGACCCAAACAAGCATCTTATTGAGTTCCATGCAGTCTGTGTGAGCATGAAGCCATGGCTGACTCGACTAAGTAATGGCTTATGTACCTTGTGTCAGGCTTTGTCTCTACTTGGGCACAAATGAAAGCTGCTTTCCTAGAGAAATATTTTCCTACATCTAAACAAACATCAATCAAGAGTCAGATGGGCAGCTTGGAGCAAGGAGATGATGAGAATCTCTATGAGTATTATGAGCGCTACAAAAGGCTCATTACAAGTTGTCCATACCATAGAACCTACAAAATATCTCATTTGCTACATCATTGAGAGTTTATGTGATGTTGATAAGCATATGGTAAATACTTCTTGTGGTGGAAGCTATGAGAATCTGACTCCCAAGCAAGCCTTTGAGAAAGTTGAGGTTCTGGACGAGTGATATGCTCTCTTTAGTATAGGTTAACTCTTGTATTTTTAGGCTATATTGAGTGTTTTAGGTTAGTGTGTTGTGCTTAACTGTAATATGAAGACCAAAGACACAAGAATTCAAGATACGAGAGTTTTCGAGACAAGATCTCGAAGTTACCATTCGCCACTGTTGAAGAACCACGAGCACGGTGGCTAGGCCGTGGGCGCGAGTGAAGACCAGAACCGGTATTTGATCGGTCCGGGTGTGGTGGTCAAAATTTGAATTTATAAACCGAACCTCACTTGTAGTAAAGAGGTAGGGTGTCGAACACACGGGAGTTCGTGTGTTGAGAGTACCCGAAAGACTAAAAAGATGTAAAAGAAAGGCAAAATAAAGGAAAACGGAAGAAATCACCTCGGACCGACACTAGTCACTTCGGTCCGAGGGTGGATCGAGGGTGTTTGGCCGGGACCGACTTGGTTCAACGTCGGGCCCGATGTACTGGTAACTCGATTTGTCAGAATTGGTAGATCGGTCTTGGGTTTTTGGGTTCCCTCCCTAACTAGACTTGAGTAATTCCACCTCAATTCAACCAATAAGTGTTGATCCTTGTGAGATCGGGGTTGCCCACCTTCAATCTCTCCACTCTACACTTCGACCCAAGGGAGTTTCCACTCACCTTCGATGTTAGGTCTAGAAATTGGCTCGAGATGCTCCCGCTTACTCTTACCAATCACAAGCCCTATGTCCCTTGTTCCCACAAGAGAATTGAAGCTTAATGTAGAGAGGATGCCTAGATCAAGCACTCAAAGCCTATGGAATTGGGGTTTCTTACCCAAATCTAGCTAGGGGATTCCCCCATAGCCCAAGACTATGGAATTTACTCCATAAGATAAGAGTAAAGAGCAATCAAATGTAAAAGCAAGCAAATCTCAATCATCAACATCAATCCAAACTCAAATTGCATTCAATTCTCAAAGGGTTCACAAAATCCAAGTCTTAATTCTAAAAACCAAAGCAAATCAAGTACAAACTCACTAGAACTCCTCTCTAGCTCCACCGATTTCCTCCTCTTCTCCTTCTCCTCTCTTCTCCTTGCTCTCCAAGCCTTCCTTGAGCCTTTGAGAGTGATTTCGTGTGGGATTGTTGTGTGTTCTCTAATCCTCTTTAATCACCTCTAATTATCCTCTTCTATTGATTGGGGACCAAGGAATTCCAAATTAAAAGAAGGGCAAAATTGGAAGTTCACCATAATTGTGCCTTGGGGCCTAATCTTCACAATTGCCGACTCGGACCGACTTCCTGGGGACCTCGGGCCCGACGTTGGGAACGTCGATCCCTTGCACTGGTGCTCGATCTCGGGCCCGACTTGGTGGTGCTCGAACCTGGGCCTCGATCCTTGTCTCTTCTTGGCTTTCCTTTGGTTCCTCTTCATTCTTGGCATGGCTCTTCCGCTCCTTAGCTTGGCTCCTCCATAGGCTCCTCCAAAATGTCCTCATTCTTGCCATTTTACTTACAAATCAAAGCAAACTCGCATAGTTTCCGAATCTTAAAGAAAACCGGGAACTAAGCTAAGAAGGAACGAAACTAACAAAGAAAGGAATGAAAAACACATATTCACAAGGGAAATTGACTACTAAAACACCACCAAAATGAGAGACGTCAGAATACCCCATACTTAAACTTGCTTGTCCTCAAGCAATAACAATGTAAGCAAGACCGAAGCATAATCTTCAAGTAAAGCCTCATATGAAAAACTCAAGTAAGAACAAGTGATAGACATGCTAGCAAGATTACGTCATCACACATGATCAAGTGTTCAAGGAATGTAGTCTAATGCAACGAAGCCTCACTTTAGGGATATAGAAAATGTGTATCACTCATCATGTGTTTATGCTTGAAAATGAACACTCACACTCAAAAATCATGCAAGTAAAGACTATACTATTGAAGCTAATATCACCAATTCCTCCACCTAGAGATGCCTATTACAATGCACACAAAGAATATGAACTTGGCTCAATGGAGATCCTCAAAGAGGTTCCATTCGGCCGGGTTGTAATGGGGCTTTTGGTATTTCTCAAGGTGGGAATTACTTTGGTCTTGTGGTGCTTACAATGGGGATTGAACTTTCTAGTCTCTCACCAACTTCACCAAATTCTTCCACTTTCAACTTCACACTCCCAAAAGACTTTGATTTTGCTTCTTCTCTTTTTTTTCTTTCAACCCACTTTTCACTAAACATTCCACTTCATCTTTACACTAAACTTTTTGTTGGATTTTTCACACTTTTTCCACTAGGATCGACTTGCACTAACTCGGGCCCGAAGTGCACTTATCCTCGGTCGGTACCCATTTTTTTACACTTAAGCACTTTGCTTTTAATCCACTATTTTTTTCCAACTTTTCTTTCTTTCTTCACAACAAAGATGCACTACCCACTTGATTTTATAACTCCATTTTTGCCCTTTTCACCCAAGAGAATCTCAACTCTCCAAATATTCTTCCAAAACCTCTCACTGAAGTCCAATCCCATAAGGGTCAAGTCATATAGGCTAGAAATCATATTTTTGAGGAGTTTCAAACAAAGGTCTAAGGCTAAAACGGGGCTACAAACAACGGTTTCTCTTCAAGGTAGGATATGGAATATTTTGTGACTAAATGAAATAAAGCTCAAATCAATGTGACAAAGCATAGAACAAATCTCATATTGGTCTTGGAAAATAGATAAACACCGCAATAGCAAGTTTTACTAATCATGCATGAGCTAATTCACACAAGAGTATGAGGGATATGCAAATATGAACAAGCATCCCTAAAATGGCCAAAAATCATCTCACAAGGTTCACTCTAGCTTAGTTGCATCAAAACTCATCCAAGAACTCATGTGCTCAATAAAAACATGCAAGATATCATATCACATTAAAAGCAACATCCATTTAGAGGCTAAACTATCCAAAAATATGCAAAGGAATTTACATGCTCACATCATCATTAGCCTTCTTTGAACATCTAAGATGGGAATTCCTAGTCCAAAAACAAAATCTTTTTGTTGTTTTTAACCGAAATTTTTCAAATTTTTATGGATTTTTGCAAAAATTTACTCCGAAATTTTTCAAATTTTTATGGATTTTTGCAAAAATTTACTCAAACACAAAACAACTCATCCATTCATGCCATCAAATTCAATCATCATCATGCCACTATCCAAAAATGAAAACATCCCTTAAACAAAACAAACACAAACACATGGAACTATGAGCTACTAACCCACCCCATACTTAAAATTTTGATGTCCTCATCAAAAGAAATCAAAACTTAAAAGTAAAAGAGACAAGAGTCAAGAAAGCTCACAATGTCCTTATTCTTGAATGGCATGTTGAGGCTTAGTTTGGAGGGTGACCGCGGCGTTGTCTCCTTTGGAGCCGTGCTTGCCGCTCTCGCTCATACACTTGATCGTGGAAAGGATCTTGACTTGGCGGTTGAATTTGTGGGGCGGGACGCATCCATTGATCTTCACGGGAAGAGAAATTCCCGGTCATCCACTCATTGAAACTCTCTTGGACGCTCCATCTTTGGTCCTCGGCCGCCTTCAAGTCATCCACATCACGTCTCGTGTAGGCTATGTTGCGGTTCACCTCATCAAATTGAGCTTAGAAGTCTTCTTGGTGGTGGAAGAGTTGTTGTTGTTGGAAGTTGAGGTGTTGTTGTTGAAGATTGATTTGGTGCGCCTCTTGAAGCATTGTTGATTTTTGAAGTTGGAGATGCGACAATTGGTTGGCCAAAAAGTTCATGTCCACCGATTGTTGAGGCTCAGGGAACACCATTCCGGGCCCGTACCATTGGGCATATCCTTCATATCCTCCATAGCTCGGTGGTGCTTGATGTGCTCCACTTCCCTCACCCCTCTCAAATCGGCTCGGGACCGGATCGGGCAAAAAGACGTCGGACCGACATGAGATTCACATACCAAATATGAAGAATCAAAGACTTCTAGCAAACAACTTCTTAGAACCAAAATTTCTCTTCTAGATCTAGAAGAAGGATGAAGATCTATGGGATTTTGTTAGGATTTTTTGGCTTTTGGTTCAATGTTTGAGGATGCTAGGGGTTGGATCGAGATTTGTGGTGAGATTGCTTGAGGTTCGAGTATGGTGGAGATGGGGATCGATTTGGAGTTTTTGAAGGGGAAGTGGTATTTTGGGAAGGTAGTTATGGAGGTGATGGGTGTTAGGTATGGGAAAGGGGGCTTAAATGGTGTAGAAGACAAAGGTAGGTCAAGAGGGTAAAATAGGAATTTCCATCAAAATCAAGACCAAAGAAATCGGCCAAAGTGGACCGACGTTGGGACCTCGGGCCCGAGGTACTGGGTACCTCGGTCCTACCCGGTTTGGGTTCCTAAAAATCCCTTGGCTTGGCAATTGTCTACCCACAAGTCATTGCATCATTTCCACAAATACCACACATGATCATGAAGCACACATAACACACATATCCACAAAATACATGCTAAAGAAGAGATTAGGAAGAATCTAGGCTAAGGCAAAGAAAAACAAACTAGAAACTACGAAAATGAACCTACTAAACTCGGGTTGCCTCCCGAGGAGCGCTTCTTTTAAGTCACTAGCTTGACTTCTAACCTCTACCCTTCAAGGAGGGTGAAACACGGTGAATTGATCCTCCTTGTCATATGCATCTCCATTCTCCTCATAGCCAAAGTGCCACCGTTTGTGTTTGATGAAAGAGTGGCCTCCAAATTCTTCATCATTCTTCTCCTCCAAAGTGTAGATTGGCATCTCTTGCATCTTCTCAACTTGCTCTTCATCACCTACATCACAATAGTCTAAAGAATTTCTAGAGGACTCAATGACATTATAACTCAAATCTTCTTGCAAATCACTCAAGCAAAGGTAATCATCCTCTAAATCCTCTTTCAAATCACTTAGACAAATGTAAGAATCTCCCACATCAAAAGGATATAGATTAGGATACTCTTCATGGATTGGTGGGCTATCTCCATCTCTTGGCTCTTCATGGATTTGAACATTGACCATGTCATGGTCTCTCAATGGTGCTTCTTCCTCTTTTGTGGATTCCAACTCTTCCCTCTTGCGCTTGGCACTTTCCTCTAGCTTCAAGATCGCCAATGCATCCGGTTCATTAAGAGCTTTGTTGAAATGGAACTCCACTTTTTCCTCGCCAATCTCGAAGGTGACCTTCCCATTCCTCACATCGAACTTGGCACCCGCCGTAGCTAGAAACAGCCTCCCGAGAATAATGGGCACCATCGGATCCTCTTTCATGTCTAAGATCACAAAATCATCGGGCACGAAATACCTCCCAACTCTAACCGGGACGTCATCTAGAATTCCGGTGGCCTTTGTTGATGAACCATCGGCCATAGTAAGACTCATATCAACCGGTTCCATATCTCCGAGGTTAGCCCTTCTCCATATGCTCATGGGCATAACCGATATGCTTGCTCCTAAATCACAAAGAGCCATGAATTGTTGGGATCCAATCCCCACGGTGATAGGAAATCTTCCGGGATCACCTAGCTTTTGAGGTAGCTCCAAGATCTTTACCTCATCTTGCATCTCAACAATTGACCTCTTCTTGCTCAAGATTTCCTTCAAAAACTTTGCATAAGATGGCATCTCACTTAGAGCATCGGTGAATGGAATAGTGATGTTCAAGCCTTGCAAAAGCTTCAAGAACCGCTTGAACTTGCCCTCAACAATCTCCTTGGGCTTCTTCAAAGGATATGGAAGAGTGGTAGCACCTTGTTTCTTGCTTGGGTCCACCCCTTTGGACCGATCTTGGCTTCTCTCCACATTCTCAGCTTAGATCGACTTAGGATCGACGTCGGGACCGACGTCAAGTATCTCGGACCTGGGGCAGGGGATTTCTGGGCACGTCGGGCCAACTTCAGGGCATGTCGGGCCCTATGTATGCTCAACCTCGGTCCACTTCAGGGGACCTCCTCTATCTACCGGATCGACGTCTGGGCACGTCGGGCCCGAGGTATTGGGAACCTCGGTCCGACCTTCTTCTCTTGTTCTTGGAACTTGTGGCTCGGGCAAACTCCGTCCACTCCTCAATCCTATGGCACGAACTTCGTTTTGTTGTTGTTGGGCACGGGGATTCTCCTCGGGTCGGCCCGGGAGTCTCCCTTCCTCTCTTGGAAGTTGATTCGCCATATGAACAATTTGGTTGTCCACTTGCCTCCTCCAAACACCCAACTCTTTGAATTGATCATCAAATTTCCTCTCCATGTTGATGACGTGATTCTTCAAATCTTGAGCCCATGGTGGTGTTTGCTCATAGAATCCGGGAGGTCGGTAGGGTGGTTGTTGAGCCCTTGGCTCGGCTTGGTTGAAGTTGTTGTTGTAGCCACTAGCTTGGCCTTGGTTCCACCTTCCTCCATTGTTGAAATTGGCTCTCCCTCCATAGTTCCTTTGAACATAGTTGGCCTCCTCAATTTGCTCGGCCAATCGAACTTGGGGCTCATTTGGGCACTCTTGGGCTCCATGCTTCAAAGAACCACACTCTTCACAAGCTCTTGTGTTTTGCTTTTGATGATAAAGCCTCTTCATCTTGTTCAACTCATCCTCCAAGAATTGAATCTTCACATCTTTATCCACCTCTTCACCCTTTGGATCGTAGAGCCTCTTCGGATCGTCTCCATGGATTCTCACTTCCTTGCTCACTTGATTGACTCCATACATGGCTTCATAATCCGAGAGCTTGTCTAGCAACTCCCACGCTTGCTCCGGAGGCAAGTCAATGAACCCACAATCGGTATGGAGGTTCAATTTATCTTTGGTGGCGGGGTTGATTCCTTGGAAGAAAATGTCTTGAAGGACATAAGGTTGTTGACCATGTGTCGGACACGCCCTTAAAATCTCTTTGAACCGGTCCCACGCCTCGAAAAGTGGCTCGTGAGCTCCTTGTTGAAAGCTAGCAATCTTCCTTCTAAGCTCCGTCGTCTTGGTGGGCGGGAAGAACTTCATCAAGAATGAGTCGTTGCGAGCCCTCCATGAGGTAATAGAACGAGGTGCTTGGCTCTCCAACCAATGCAAAGCTTTGCCTCCCAAAGACCACTTGAAGGCTTTGAGTAGCACATACTCAAGTGTCTCATCGTCCGTCGAGATGGTCTCACAAAGATCTTTGAATTGCTTCACATGCTCGATCGGGCACTCATTCGGTCTCCCTTGGAATTGCTCTCTCTTGATGAGTGAGATAAATTGAGTTTTGATCTCAAAATTCTTTGACACCTCCGGCAAGACGATGGCCGGTTCGGGCACCTTCAACTCCGGATGCATGTATTGTCTAGCATTCCGGGGTTGGGTGTTGATTTGAGCCTCCAACCTCATCCTTTGCTCCCTCTCTCTACGGGCCTCGGCATCTCGGTTCTCCATTTCAAGTTGCATTCAAGCCATGTCGGCTCTCATCCTTTCGAACTCCTCATCACGGGCTTGGTCCGCCATCCTCTTCTTCTTTCGAGCTTGCTTTAGAATACTCTCCTGGTCACACACAAAGTCGAGCTCAAGTGTTCCTCGGACGGAACTAGATCGCATACACCTACAACCAAAGACACAAACAAAAACCGAATCAAAACAAACAAGGGGTTTGGGCTAGTCCCTCACCCAAATCACTACCAAATCAAAGACTCTACTAAAGATGGGTACCTCAAACAAGTAGAACTCCCCGGCAACGGCGCCAAAAAATTCTGATCGGTCCGGGTGTGGTGGTCAAAATTTGAATTTATAAACCGAACCTCACTTGTAGTAAAGAGGTAGGGTGTCGAACACACGGGAGTTCGTGTGTTGAGAGTACCCGAAAGACTAAAAAGATGTAAAAGAAAGGCAAAATAAAGGAAAACGGAAGAAATCACCTCGGACCGACACTATTCACTTCGGTCCGAGGGTGGATCGAGGGTGTTTGGCCGGGACCGACTTGGTTCAACGTCGGGCCCGATGTACTGGTAACTCGATTTGTCAGAATTGGTAGATCGGTCTTGGGTTTTTGGGTTCCCTCCCTAACTAGACTTGAGTAATTCCACCTCAATTCAACCAATAAGTGTTGATCCTTGTGAGATCGAGGTTGCCCACCTTCAATCTCTCCACTCTACACTTCGACCCAAGGGAGTTTCCACTCACTTTCGATGTTAGGTCTAGCAATTGGCTCAAGATGCTCCTGCTTACTCTTACCAATCACAAGCCCTATGTCCCTTGTTCCCACAAGAGAATTGAAGCTTAGTGTAGAGAGGATTCCTAGATCAAGCACTCAAAGGCTATGGAATTGGGGTTTCTTACCCTAATCTAGCTAGGGGATTCCCCCATAGCCCAAGACTATGGAATCTACTCCATAAGATAAGAGTAAAGAGCAATCAAATGTAAAAGCAAGCAAATCTCAATCATCAACATCAATCCAAACTCAAAATTGCATTCAATTCTCAAAGGGTTCACAAAATCCAAGTCTTAGTTCTAAAAACCAAAGCAAATCAAGTACAAACTCACTAGAACTCCTCTCTAGCTCCACCGATTTCCTCCTCTTCTCCTTCTCCTCTCTTCTCCTTGCTCTCCAAGCCTTCCTTGAGCCTTTGAGAGTGATTTCGTGTGGGATTGTTGTGTGTTCTCTAATCCTCTCTAATCACCTCTAATTATCCTCTTCTATTGATTGGGGACTAAGGAATTCCAAATTAAAAGAAGGGCAAAATTGGAAGTTCACCATAATTGTGCCTTGGGGCCTAATCTTCACAATTGCCGACTCGGACCGACTTTCTGGGGACCTCGGGCCCGACGTTGGGAACGTCGATCCCTTGCACTGGTGCTCGATCTCGGGCCCGACTTGGTGGTGCTCGGTCCTGGGCCTCAATCCTTGTCTCTTCTTGGCTTTCCTTTGGTTCCTCTTCATTCTTGGCATGGCTCTTCCGCTCCTTAGCTTGGCTCCTCCATAGGCTCCTCCAAAATGTCCTCATTCTTGCCGTTTTACCTACAAATCAAAGCAAACTCGCATAGTTTTCGAATATTAAAGAAAACCGGGAACTAAGCTAAGAAGGAACGAAACTAACAAAGAAAGGAATGAAAAACACATATTCACAAGGGAAATTGACTACTAAAACACCACCAAAATGAGAGACGTCAGTATTCTATCTTATGAAGGCCGCGTGCATGGATAGGTTCTTCTATTAATAACTTTTACTCGACCTAATATTGCAATGTCAAGGCTTATTTAGTACGGATTGGACTATCCAATTCCATGCCATATGTGTTGAGAATTTGAGATGTGAATACCATTGTGGATTGTTTCGTTTGTAGTGCTTTTAATTTCTCGTTAGATTTATATGTATTGGGTGTTCTATTACTTTCTATTTGATGATGTCAGGGATAGGGTTATCCATATGGACTAATTACTTAACCTTTTTTTCTTTATCAATAAAACATGGGGGAACCGCACTTTGAATAAAAAACTTTATGTTTCACAAACACAAAACTACTCCCTCCGTCCCTAAAAGATCGTTCAAAAGGACGGTTTTTGCGGTTATTAAGAAAATGTGTAAAGTATGTGAAAAGTTGGTGGGAAAAGGTGAAAAGGTGATAAAGTTGATAGGAATATTGGGTATGGGGGTAATATATGAGATTAGATAGGGGTAGTTGTATATTTTTGTAGAGAAAAAATGATACAGTTGGTGAGGAAGTTGGATAATGGATTAATGTAAGAGATTGAATAAGAGTAATATTGGAAGCAAAGTATGATATAAATGGAAAGATGCTAAAGATGGACAAACAAAAGGAAACGCTCGAAAAGAAATAATGGACAAACATTCAGGGACGGAGGGAGTAACACGGCCATAATGTTTGAGATTTTCTCTATTTTTTGGGCAACTCCCCAAAGAAGCTTACCAGAAAATATAACAGTATGAATGATTAAAAGGCAAAACACTTTAATTTCAGAGTAATAGTGCAAGAGATGGAAAGAAAGATAATAACAAAAAAGCAGCATGCATGTTTAGCTTGCTCCCAACCGTGTCTTGCGTGCGTGCAAATTGCAAGCATGATAGATTACCTAGTAGCCGTTAATTAATAAACTCAATCATTCATTCATTCCACATAGAGAAGACATCGTTGGCATTGTTGGGCTGCAACGGGGCGAGGAGCGGCCAGGCGCCGGCATAGCCACCGGAAGAAGAGTTGATATCGTATTCAACCTTGACACTCGACGTGGCAGGGTCTGCCTGTTGCTGGTGTTGGTGTTGATGATGATGATGATGATATTGATCGGCAGGGTCACCGAATTGGCCGCTATGCGCAGCCATGCTGTTATAGCCTGCAACTCCAGCGTCGCCACCGCTGTAGGCTCCGATGGAGTCGACTCCGGGGGCAGCTCCCAAGGACATGAAGCCATGGAGCAACGCGGGGTTGTTCTGGTAAAACCCGCCGTTGTACAAGTGGGAGCTGCTGGGCGGCTGGAGGGAGTAGGGGAAGGAGGCGGGCGGCGGAGGGGCCTCCTGCTGCTGCTGCTGGAGGAACCTGATGCCGGCGGGCGTAGGGGCCGAGTGGTGCATCATGAGGAGGTGGTGGTGGTGGTCCACGTCCCTGGCCGCTGCAGCCGCGGCCGCCGTCCTGCGGGAGGAGTCCAGGGCCTGCGCCTCCTTGATGCGCTTGGCCGCCCCTCCCCCGATGGGCAGGCTGCTGCTGTCCAGGATGGCCTTCACGTCGTACCGGTTCATCTCGAAGTTTGTCACTGCGCTCATCCCCCTGAACTTTATGGCTGCTATGTCATACGCTTCCGCCGCCTCCTCTTCCGTGCCTATGTAACAATATTGATATGTGTTTAGTTGATTATTTAGTTGATTAATAACAGCTAGTACTACTACTGTATGTATGTATAGACTCACTGAAAGTTCCCAAGTAGAGGTCTTTGTTTCCAGCAACTCGGCCGATCCTCGCTTGCCATCTCCCTTGCTGGTGGTGTCTCGTTACACCACGGTACATAGATGCACCTCTAGAGAACCCGCTACTCTTCCTGATCCATGTAGATATATATTTTCATTTTATCCATTTCCAATCAAATTAACAAGATTGCAACAATGTTTTTTCAAGTAAAAACGACTGGATTATTAATGTCAATTTGATGTACCTTACGCACGCACACACACCCCCTATATGTCGATGGGCCGTGCAAACAACTCAATGGTGTTTTAAGGGCCCCTTAATTTTTTGATACAGTATATATTTAAGAGTAAATCAATAATTTTTTTATACCCTTTTTGCAGTTATCACATTTATCATTTTAAAATCTTGTTTCTATTAGTAACATGTAAATCAATAATTTAATTAATTTCAATCTTTTAATTAGATTACAAATAAATGTAAATGTCTACATTTTTCACTATATAATTTATCAATCAATAATACATATATAATTAAATATTATCTTATAACTAATTGTTGAGATTATCTAGATAATTAAATTTTTAATAGTCTACTACTTATTTTGAAAGAATTTATACATATATAATTTTTTTTTCCTTTTTTTGCAAGTTATCTTTACAAAAATTACTCATTAGTAATAATTAAAACGTTATAGTTCAACAAATTTTACTAACCAAAAGTTTACTCAATTTTTGTACTCTTGTTGATTGTTGTTGCACACGGCTCCCATACATCATTCGTCATTTGATTGCCCGGTATATGTCTAGGCAGTGCATGCCCATCTATAATATATGACCAATGAGTAGTACGTACCTTCTGATGGCAGCAATGAACTCTTGCCTTGTCATGTGCTTCATCTCTTCTACTTCCTTCTCATAGTTGCTGATCTGTATGTTTGTGTGCATATGTACTCAGAATTACCACACATGCACGTACATATATATGTGCATTTATTATGTATTCAGACTAATGTTTTTTTCCTACAACTAGCTAGGCGCACACATATTGTATATTCTACTGATGGATGTAGTTGAAGATGTGGCTTATTAAGCAATGCAAGAAACCCACCGGAAAATTTGTTGTGGTGGATGTGCCCCAGTATTTGATTGCGGCCAGATCATAAGCCCTCGCCGCCTTGTCTTCTTTGTCGTAACCTCCTGTTAAAAAAGAAATGGTCCAAATCTATTCAACTTCAGAGTCCTATGCATACAACGTCAGTAATAGGAGGAACCATAACGAGTCGGGATAGAGTGAATCACATACCCAGATACACTGGAATTGATGGAGGTGACCGGTAGCAAAAGCAGACGCGCAGAATTGATACGTACGCGCACCAAAGTAAGGAAGATGAATCAACATAAGGTATCAAAATAAAGGTAGTACAAAACCAATTAAAATCAACGAACGAACGAACATATATGATGGAGGGCAACTATCTAAAGACTAAAGCATGTATGTATATGTACAGACCTTGGCGACCCTTCCTCGACTGTCCTTCCCTTCTACAACTATTATCCCACAGGTGGGCTTCATATCTTCCGGTCCATCTATGCCTGCTTATGTGTATATATAGTAGACGACGTTATTGCATACATATATATACTGTATACATATATATAGTGTATACGGTAACTGATACAATTACCTTGTGACACCCCTATAAATAGAAGTTCTCTGGCCAAAAGTGTCAAGAGTCCTTCTAGGAGTAGCTTCGACAGCAGCTGGGGATATGGCAGAGGCTGCAGTGTTGGTGTCGACACTCGTTGTTTCACAGTTGGAAGAGGAAGCCGCCGAGTGCTTGTTGTTGTTCCCTCCGCTCCCCATGGAAAGAGTGAGGGATTGCAAGGTGCTGCCGTTGTCTTGGAACTGATCATAGCTGATGCCTCCGGCGACCTCAGCTGGTTGCAGCCCCATCAAGCCGTTGTTGGCGAATAGATAATCCGAATCATTAAACGCCGCGAGCTGGTCATCCGATGCCTGCTGAGTTTGCTGATCCTGATGCTGCTGATGATCCCATTTACTCACTGATCCTACTCCCAGAAAATCTGCTATTTTCGGGGCCTCGTTCCCCCCTTGAGAGTTGATCAAGCTCCAATCTGCAAGCAGTTAAAAAGATTGTATTTATGATGGGTATAACAGCCTAGCTCGCTCGCTCTCTCCCTCGCTAGCTCGCTCTCATTAATTAAATTAACGGTAAATAGTATTATTTAGACAACTTGTTGTACCACATATTTAAAGGGCATTTACATGAAATTATACATCCATACAGATATTACTTACCTTGGGTGTGATAATGGTTATCAACCAGGCCTAGGGCAAAAGGTTGAGGCTGATGAGGAGGTTCTTCAAAGTGGGAAGGAAGCGAAGGATGACTTGGAGAAAGCGGAAAAGAAAGCCAATTGTTTGTATTCATAGAACCCATGTCTATGTCCAGCTAGCTAGTTTAGATTGATTAGCCTAACTACTTAGCTCTCCCCTTCAAAGAGCAACCGAACCGATATATACAACAGAAGATCGATCCGCCGGCCACCTGTGACTATGTATGCAAGAAATACCAAATTCAAGAGAGGACCAAGCATACAAGCTGCCCAATAAATTAAGCCAGCTTACACAATGGGAGAACCAAGACTAGCTAGCTAGCTAGGGTTTCGATCTCTTCTTTATTCTCTAGAGGAGCAAGCTCGGAGGGTGGGAAAAAGAGACAAGTACTGTTAAGAACCGAGTAGAGCTATCTATAAACAACAAGACCAAGTAGGAGAATGTAGTCTCTCTCGCCCTTGAGACAAATTAAAACACAAGTGCTATAGGCGAGCACACCTCCATATAAAAATTTACAATCACAAGCTTATGCCAAACAGTAAATGCAACAAACTCCTATATACATGTTGGGTGGGCTTTTCAACTTTTGGAAATTGCACACATCACCCTCGAAGCATTAATTTTGTCCAAACGAATACTCTTTCATTCACCTTTATATATTACGAGTAATTAATGGTAATAATCTAACTTTGGTTTGATGAATTCTTAAAAACAAAAAATGACTTAAAATAATTCGAAATATCAACTTTCAACTAAAAATAATTCCAAATTTGAAAATCATCAGCAACGATACGAACTATCATCATATTAACCAAAAGTGATTCGAAAAAAAAAATCGACGAGTTTTCCGGTGGAATCGATGCTTCGGGGATTGAAAATTTGACATAACAACTTAAAATATTATGCTTGGTTGAAATATTTTCGATCACCATATCATCTATTCCATCGAAAAACTTGTCAGAAAATGATTTCAAATCGTTTTTGGGATTATTTTTGGTTGAAAGTTGATATTTGAGATTATTTTGAGTCATTTTTCTCTTCTTAAAATGTACTCTTCGCTTACTTCTATTTGTCCTTTTCACAATTTATCCAAATATTAAGGTAATTCTATCTTTATTAAAATACCATTATTAAATCATTGCTAATGTAATTAATTCTGCTCATATATTATGAGCTTTATAATTTTCAAGATTTCAAATAACAAATTACTTAAGGATAATTTTGGAACTTATTCGATAAAAAAAGCTAAAAGACTAAGTAGAATTAGACAAACATTTGAGTCTAAAAGGCCAAAAAAAGTAGACGGGAAAAGAATATTAAATCATGAGTCAAGTCCAATCATTAAATTTTTCGTAAAATCCATTGGGGCCATATATGCATGTTCCAAACTTCCAATAGTTAAGGAGACATGTAGCCAGTTTATGAAAAAACGTCAGTCATCCTTCATTGTGCTCGACTAAAATGTGCGTAATTCTGATAATACAAATTTTATTAAATTTGATGTAATACTATTTAACAACATATATTATATTGAGATATGGAGTGCATCACCCCATGCATAGGGCCTAAATGGAGTTGATAGGGTTATTAGATAGAAACCCGAAAATGAAGAGTGAAACAAAGAATATCACTATATTCGACCAAAAAAAAAGAATATCACTATTGTTCACTCGCACCTTTAATCAACTTAATTAACACGCCGCAAGTATTATACCTATGGGTGAGCCGGGTGGCAATTCGGATAATCGGTCGGATATTTCGGTTTCGGCTTATTCGGATGAGGATAGTATCGGATATAAACAGATAATCGGGTGCATTCGGGTCGATCAGATCGGGTCGGATATTCAATTCGTCGGATAACTTAGGTTAGTGGGTTATAATCGGTTAATTTAATTGAGGTTTAGATTGAGTCGGTTTCGGGTTGACTCGGTTTTTTTAATTTTCGATTGAATCGGATTTCGGTTGAATCGGTTTTCGGTTGAATCAGTTTCGGCTAAATCGGTTTCAGTTGAATCGATTTCGGTTAAATTAGTTTTTATTAAATCAATTTTTGATTGAATTGGGTCGTGTGTTTGTAGAATTAGGTTTTGATAGTTTGAATAGTGAATCAATCTAATTTCGATTTAACTATATTTTAAATACTGTTTTTTTTTCTATATTTCAAGCGTCAAGGTAAGCATATACCAATATAATGATAGTAATATCTATGAGATCTTAGACATACTCAAAATCATATCCATTCTCATGATAATGTTCATATACAAATAAACAAGATCTTATATTTCGTCAAACAAGTGTAATATGTTATTTCTGCGCCGCCGAGGACAGGAATAAACACGATTCGGTCGTTTATTCTTAAACAGGTCTTGTTTATTCTTAAACAAGTCAACTATAAGATCTTGTTTATTCTTAAACAGGTTGTTTATACCACCGGGTCAAATTCGGTTGGATGGAGTCCGTTTCAGATTGTATTGAGGCATAGTTAAAATCACTCGAGTCATACCGATAAAGCGAAGGAATAAGGGTTGCACATATTGTAATAAATTCGGTCGATGAGGTAATGGTGAAAGAGTTCAATCTCTATCCACGATATGTATCAATGACACCCTCTATTTTCTAGCTTGACATTAGCATTAGAGAAGGTGAAGGATTTCAACCCCCATTGGCGAGTTGACGCTGAAGGTGTCAGTACTTTGTTCAATATTTAGCTTTCAACAATATGATGGTAAAGGACAATCATTGTTAGCGATGTAATTAGGTATTTTAGTGATCCCCTCCATTAACGATTGCACTACTTAGATATCGTAGATGAGATTGAAACCTCATCTAAAATATGATAGAGAAGATGATAAATGATACTCCTTTTATTAAGAAATACATGTCGTTTTAGGTTTTATCTTAAAATTAAGAAGTCAAATGATTTGACTTGATTACCCTCAATTTATTAAAGATCCTTTATTTTCTATATAAAATTAGGTAATGTTTTTCAAGAAGTGAGGATAATTATGAAAAAAGTGTGTTAAAATATTTAAAATGACAAGTATTTTTTTAACAACCTATGACCGTTAAAATGACAAGTATTACTTAACAAATGGAGTATGTACTAATGAAACTTTACATGGCAAAAGTTGATTGGGGTTAAAATTTTACATTATAATGTTTTCAAAAATGAGTAAGTGATGTGGTAAAAATTGACATATGTTACATGAATCATGTGTAAATGACATAGAACATTATTTGTTGATGTGTAAATGACATGTCAAATTTTAGTAATGTAAAATTTTACTTAATTATTTTAAAAATTGAGATAGATTAATATGACGGTGACACTTGAGAAAATCTTACGTGGCATAATATGGGAGCAACATGTGGCAAAATCTTACATGGAGTAGTGAGAAGATTTTTTTTGGGTCGAAGTAGTGAGAAGACTTAAATTCTTAGTGGTTATATATATATATATAACTTCATAGGTTTTGTTTCAAGTGAGGACTACTCTTATGGTAAGGACTACTCCTTGTGGTAAAGAGTAATCTCATCCATTAGATTTACCTGCTTACTATGTAATGAACGGTCCAGATTTGTTTTTTAATAAATTATCTCAGGAATTTTTTTTTGTTACGAAAACAATATTATTTTCTTTTCTGAAAAATAGCGTTATAACATTTAAGTACGACAGTTCAATTTTATACACTAAAGAGTTCAAATTAATATACTAACAGTTCAAGTTACAAATACTACGATTTTAGTTTTCAATATTATATGGGTTCAATTTTTTTTACTATTAGTTCAATTGTTTGTTCTATGAGTTCAACTTTTATATCTTTCGAGTATATTTTTTATATAATTCAATTTTCACAAAAATAAATTTATTTTAGTTTAATATTTTATTAATTCAAAAATATTTTTTCTTGCAAAGTAAAAACTGTAATACATAAACAAAAACTAAAAATATTTAAAATTTAAAATTTAAAATTTAAAAAAATAAAAAAATATCTTTCTTCACCAAAACAATGTTTATAACCCTGAAATATGATAGTTCAGTTTTTACAACCAAAAAGTTCAATTTATTATCTTAAAAGTTCAATTAGATGTACCAGAAGTTCAATTTTGTAATTTGTATGGGTTCAATTTTTTGTACAATAAGTTCAATTTTTGTCTAGTGTTAGTTAAATTTTTGTTACTGTAAGTTCAATTTTTATATTTGCTTTTGAAAATGAAAATAAATCAAAAAATTTTATAAATTAAAAAAAGAATGTTTTGATTTTTTTTAAATTTAAAAAATTTGAAATAATATGGACTATTTATTATAAGGTAAGGAGGTAAATCCAGTGGAGAAGGTTACCCCTTACCATAAAGGGTTGTCCTTACCATAAGAGTAGTCCTCACCAGAACCTAACTCTCTCTCTCTCTCTCTCTCTCTCTCTCTCTCTCTCTCTCTCTATATATATATATATATATAAGATGGATTTTCTATCATATTCCCTAAGGACACACTATAAAAAGCTAATATTGAAAAGATTTTGGCAAATCTTATATTTTAGGCTTCTTAATCCTTTTATGTGACACGTTCAATATTTCCTCTTTAGGTTTAGTTTCCATACTTAGTAGGTTTATATTGGTCCATAAGGGCAGACAATAGAAAAAACGCTTTTTAATAAGGGGGTGATGTGACACAATGTAGTGGTAGAATTTGTTTCAGCTATAGTATACAATAAAGTAATAAAGAGAAAGATATCGATGAAAAATGATGTTGAAAGATATTTGTTGAGACTTCAATCTTTTTTGAAAAAAAAATAATACAAATGGTAAGAAGGTTCAATGTACTATAATACGGTATAAAACGAAATCCAAGTCTTTGTTAAGATTTGTATCACGTCATCCATGTTGATTAAATTAGTTATTTTATTTTTTTTATTGTATCCTCTAATTATAATCTTCATATCTACTTGATATTTTATCAAATTTATTATATTTTTGATATCTTACTTAATTTTGATATCTTAATAAAAATATTTATTTCATTTGAATAATTAAAATTGTTTTCATTTAGGTGAAAGCGATTTTTTTTATTTTCTAGAAGATTCTAGATAGTTAACTAAAGTAATGCATTTCATAATTTAAATTATAAAAAATTAAAATATATATATAGGTTAATAAATTCATATTTGGATTTATCGTGTTTAAAATGTACATTATACAGAAAAAAATCGGATTTATATTTACATTAACCATACATGGTACGAAATTTATAATACTTAATTAACTAGTGTGGAAATGCTGGGTTTTCGGGTATCATTTTACTGCAGAGAACGAGGTTGGGAGTTCCAATATCTTCAATTGGGCTATACCTCTTTTCACTAAACGTAAAAAAAAAAAAAAAAAAAAAAAAAAGTTCCAGAACCCTAGTGGGCAATGCATAGTTAACAAAACCCTAGATCTTAGAAAAATACTCCGTATATACTTTGCCTTGTATATATTTGTGGAAAATTGTACTGTATTAGTTTGGACTTTACAATTGGAACTTTAGCTACGTCTTAGTAATTAAGTAGACATATATTAGAGAGGCGTTGGACACGGGAAGTTCTTATAACATCTACAAAAGATGTTTCAAATCTTAAATTATGTGTTTTTAGAGATTTTGGATCCATTTTAAGGTTCAAGAATTTCTGCATTTTATTTTTCATTTTGGAGAAAAGCTCTAAAAACACAAGTCTTTTTTCTATACTCAGGGACTTCTTTAAAGTTATTTGGGGATTGCATTAATTGTATACTTAAACATATTATCTTCTTATTGGCTACGTTAGAGTTTGTAATATTATATTTTAAAAACATAATAATAATAATAATAATACAAACATTATTCATTAATATGAAGAATTTGTTGTATTTAAAGTATAATTTTTATACAGAATATGAAATTTTATTCTCCATTTTGAAAAAACTTATGAAGTATTTGTTGGAAATGTTCTTAACAAGACAATAGTGTGGTTTTTTCTATATCTAAATTAAATGTATCCATTTATTTATACTATTGACAACTAAAGTTTTTTCTATCGAAGTTTATCTTGTAGACGCCTTGAATCGTGTTCTTTAGATATAGGCTTAGGCGAAGCAGATTTGCATGTTTCATTTGTTTTATAAGGAAAGGAATGAGAGTCGCCATATATAATTACTACTTGAACTCGCCTAGAGGGCAAATTGTTGTCCCAAAGTCTCGAACACGAGACGTCATGGTACATTCATGAGTGCTCAACCAGTGAGCTAATAAGTCAAACACAATTTACATGTTTCATTAATTATGTGTTATACAATCCATTTGAATGGTTTTATGTTTTTTTATTTTTATTGTGAAAAAAATAAAGTATAAATACCTAGAAATCTTATACACAATTATATAAGTCAAAGCATATACATTAAATGATATATTTAAGTTCTAATTTTTTAATAGATAAATGTATAGGTACGTAATCTATACTGTCTATAGTATAAAGCGGAGACTAAGTCTTCACAAAAAATTGTGCCACGTGTCATATCTTTAATAAAATAATCAACCGAGCCCTTGCGTATATAAAAAAACACTAATCACAATAGATTAATAAATATATGTGATTTGATAAAAAAAATCAGTTGGGCCCTCCTCTATATAAATTAGGTAGTTTGAATCTCATATAATCTTATCCCATAAAAATTGTCGAAAATTATGAATTATCCCGAAAATTATGAATTATCCCTTACCAAGAATTAGTTTTAATCTTCAGATAAATATTATTATTTAATAAAACGTGATATTTATCGTAAAGCAATTTTTGAACAAGTCCAACATATTATGAGTTGATTTACTATTGGTAAAAAAACACTAATCAATATGAAGATACATATATAAATGATCCTATATTTTTAACGTGATCATTGACATTACATATCTAATTAAATTGAGTTTATAATCACATTATCTGTACATGATACGGGGGTTAAACTAGTTAATTACTAATTAGAACTAGTTTCACATTCTCAAAGGTAGTAAGTACAAAAGATAAGCTAGTGATATACGTAGCATATATTCTAGAACTTGTAATTATCACCTGATCAATGGTACGTACTCAGAGACCTGCTCCTTGAATTAGGATATACTATTGTTTAGTTTATTTTGAGAGTTTTTGAACAATGATGTAAACATATGATATAAATTTAGTAACTAAACAAACACTTAAACCCAAATTAATTTGCGGGAGCTCATGCCTAGCATTTAAATAAGAGTTTGTAGGAAAGAAAGGATAGTTGGATATTAATTGAGTAGTTTGGATTATATGCAATATATTCTTAGCACTCACTTGTTGACTGGAATAAATAGAGTGAAAATACAATGAGAAATTTGTAAATAATATCATTATTTTGGGGCACATGTTTACAAAGTGTACGTTAATAGTTACAGAAAAATATCTCAAGATCAAAAATCTATGGAACTACAAGAAATAGAGCAACACGTCACGAACGAAAGTGGTCAAAGCTGATGGGCCTATGGGACCTCTTCCTCTCTGGCCTTACCTAGTAGGTAGGGTGACACGGCTAAAGTCGTCGTGCCAAGATCAAAGATAAAAAATTACAAACTAGTATAGCATGTAAATAAGGGGTCGAACCCAAGAGAACTAAGACTTCTAGTATCAATATATTTATCAACCAAAGAAAGAGAGAGAAATCAAAGAGAGATCTAAAATAAACTAATCTAAGAAACAAATCAAACAAACAAACAATCAAATAAGGGAAACAAGTTCATTCAAAAGATCCACTCTGAAATAATTACTCGATCATAGATTCATCTATTGATTTCATTCAACCTATGGTTAAGTCCTATCATGATCATTAACAATCGCAAATCCACGCAGTTCTATAACCCTAGGCAAGGACGTTTAACCTAGAATTAGCATAGAGAAAGGATATGTAAGATATAATATCAAACAATCAAGCTACGAGTCAATTGCAAGATAAAACAATCAATTATATTCTTAATCCTAGTTGCATAAACAACAGGTCTAGGTTAAGTTGTTTTCATATATTAGTTTTGTCCACAGTCCAAACCCAATCCAACAGTAGATCACCAATCAATTCAATAGGTTCATGACTCCTAGAGAAACAATCAACATTTGTATAATGAAGCACAAGAGAACTAATATTAACCAAAGGATAGAAATCAATTACCAAAACCTCACGAGTTCATAAATCAGAGCTTCTCCCTTAAACAAACCCAAGGAGACTAGCTCTCCATAGAAACTAAACTAAAAAGAATTAATTTGAGAGAATTGGCGATGAGGAAGAAGATAAGAAGTATCTAAACCTAAGGCAGGCTCCTCCTTATATAGACCAAAGGAACATGCTCCCCGAGATAGATAAGGAAAGAGGCAAAAGATAAAAAAGGAAAGAAGATAAAAATCTCGCCCGTCTCGGATTCAGTATGCACCGCCCCCACATCGTCTCCACCGCAGGTGCGCTTTCACGACAGAATGAAACTCGGTCTCTGGCCATCCACCGCGGACGCGGATCCTCCACCGCAGGCGCGGAATCGGGACAGAATCGCTGGCATCACTTCGGAGGCTGTTTTGACCATTTTCAACTTGGAATCTGACTTCGGTGTAAAAAGATGAGTTCAAGATCTTCGAGTTAGCTTTCCAATGACACTGGAATCAGCTCAATCCGACCATTGTAGCTCCAGATATAGCCTTTTCAAGCAAGAGGTGTCGCGCAAATAGCTCAAAACGCCTTGAACCTCTTGAAACTTGAACCCTTGTGTCTGCGGCCTTGATATTACAAGTACGCACAAACTCTAACCTAAACACACTCAATATAGCCCTAAAATACAAGAGTTTACACATACAAACTAGAGCGAATCATAGGGGATGGTAAAACAATCCGTTTCTGGATAAACAATTAGGTTCCTAACATGGACCTGCAACACAAAATAGATACACACAATGATATTAGCAAGGATAATCCAGTCAGCAACTACATCCAGGAAAACAAGACTTGGGATTTAGACAAACTGGGTCTAGTGCTAAACCAGGATGGAGTTGATGCCATAACCAGGATCATTTTACCACTAAATTCAATCCCAGACCACTTATACTGGAAACCAAGAAAAAATATGTGGTTCTCAACCAATGCCACTATGAAATGGATCCATGACCGAAATAGAAGCCCCTCGATAGATCTAGATTAGATATGGAAACTAAACATTCCACCCAAACAGAAAAATTTTAGTTGGAAAATTTGTAACGGCCTTTGGACTAAAACAAGGCTTGCAACCAACCACATAGTCGTCTCGCAAGGCTGCGGTTTCTGCACGAATACTAATGAAGATGCTTATCACCTCTTTATTGAATGTAACCACATATCATAGGCACTGGCCTTTTTTAGTCCTAACATAGCATAAAAAGTCTGGCAAATACATACAGACAATCAACACCCTTTGAGTTTCATCTCAGAGATCCGTCAACAACTATCTAAAGAAGAAACCAAAGCCATTTTCTACATATGGTGGAGCGCATGGTACTTTAGGAATATAAACGGGGAAAATCTAAACCAAATAAACCCCAATTCCACTTAAGAGTTTGTTAGGAAACAAACTGCTGAATGGAAAGAAGCAAATAAACTAGAAAAAGATCATGTGATTGAAAAGCAAATAACAAAGGCAAAGAAAAGGAGGAATGCAAAATGGTCAAAACCTCAAAGTGAGTCTTTTAAGCTCAATTTTGATGGTGCGGTTAACTCTGACGGCATCGCTTCTTTTGGATTTGTTCTCAAGGACTCTACGGGACTCCCTGTTGCTATGGACAATGGTTTTCTCGGACATCGATCCATGATACAGTCCAAATCTTATGGTCTTCGACAGGGGATTATTGAGCATCTAGTATGGTATTCCCGTTTGATTATTGAAGGTGACAACCTACATATCATCAAAGTGATGTTGGACAATTGGAGTTGTCCGTGAGAGGTGGAGCTCTTGCGCACAATTGTCCAATCCTTATTGGGTTAGTTTCAGTGTTGGAAGATCTAACTAAATCTTAGTTTTATCCTAATATATAATTTTAATCCTAACAGATTTAACTAAATTATTAGTTATATCTTGGATTTTGAGTTGTTTAATTAATAGTTTTTATTCTAAAATTCAAATCTCAATTTTATCATTATATCTATTTAGAGGTGTCAAACGGGTCGGGTTAAGTGAACGGAAACTGTCTTTTTGGGTTCGGGTCAATCGAGTTACAGGTCAAGTTGGGTCGGGTCTTGACAGGTTATTGAGCGGATTCAGGTCTACCTAACACGTCTAGAATTTAAATTTTTAATGATTATTAAATTAATATTATGATTAAACAATAATATTTAATAATAAAATATTATTTAAAAAGATTTTTACGATAATACCTTATTTATAATAGGTTTCATTATAAACTATATTATATTATTTAAAAGAAAATGTATTTATTCTACATATATATATAGAAAAAACTCGGGTCGGTCGGTTCAGGTTTGGGTTTCAACCCAATCGGGTTCGAGTTAATGGGGTTCGGTTTTTCCCTTGCTCGCTACTAAACGGTTTGGGTTTCAACCCTAAAACTTTTGGTCGGTTCGGTCGGTTTTCGAGTCGGGTCAGGTTTTGACAGCTGTATACTTTTTTCATTAATAACTAGAGCTATCCTAAAGTTTTTTTTATTTTTTTTTTACTTATTTAAGTAATATTGTATAGATCACATATTCACATCTTATCATTTTTACCAAATTGATTAAATAGTATATTAATTAAAAGTTGTTTTTTGTAACTTGATTATTAAAATTTTTTAAAGCTCATCAAGGATAGTATATCATATTATATTGTATTAAATATTTATGTCGTATCTTTCTTTTATTAGCAAAGTTTTAAATTTTTTTTGCAATCATATTATATTTAAATCCTAATAAAATATTAATATAAAGATCAAGTGATATATTTTCCCTCCATATACCTATAATACTACATGTTGATTATGTTTTAGGTACTAGACAAATTTCTTAATTAAGGTAATGAATTGTTAATACTTTCAATTGAAATTTATACACTTATTATATAATGAATTTTTTATAGCATAATAATGTATATAAAAGATAATTTAGTTTCATGTTTTAACCTTTATAAAAATTCTTTATATCTTTAGTATAATACTATATTACTGAAAGTTTTTGTTTAAAATTAGTAGGTTATTTAGATAAAAAATTTAAATTAAGTGTTAAAACATTTTTATCAATTTTTATGAAATTTGGTAATGCATCTTATTTAATTCGTTCTCAATCATTTAAATACTTTTATGTATATATAAAGAGGCAATATACATGTGAAGATCTCACATAATATTGTTGATTTGTTGTACATTACTTTTCAATCCAAGTTATATATGTATGGTGATCATGTTATCTCAATCACCATATATATAATTACGAGTAAGGATTTATATATTAATGTAAATATTATCATTAAATTTTATTCTCATAATCATCATATTTACAAGGAAAAATGAGTAAAAATAATCTTAAGTATCAACTTTCAACAAAAAATAATCCCATGTTTGAAAATCATCACCAATGATACGAACTATTATACTATAAACTAAAAAGATCTAGACTCATTTGTCGACAAGTTTTCTGGTGGAATCGATGATATGGAGATCGGAAATATTTCAACCAAGTGCAAAATATTAATTTGTTATATCAGATTTTCGATCCCCACATCACCGATTCCACCGGAAAACTCGTCGAAAAAGGCTTATGGGTTGTTTCTGGTTAATTCTGTGATAGTTCGTATTGTTGATGATGATTTTCAAACTTGAGATTATTTTTGGTTGAAAGTTAATACTTGAGATTATTTATAGTAATTTTGGTTGAAAGTTGAAAGTTATTTATTATTCTTCTATCAATTCTATAATAAGTGTAAAGCAGTTTTTTTATCCATACGGTTGTCAAATAAAACATAATAATTTTGTTACCTTATCAACCATATTTATATGTTTTATATTCAATAATATGATTAATTAATCGTAGATGCCAAGCGCCAACCTTTGTAATTTAGTATCTGAATCCCCAAAATTATTAATTATGATATTTTGAATAAACAAAGTTATATACATTAATTATCAAAACTTTTATTATATTCTCTATAAATGTCAAACAAGTTGGTTTGGCCGGATTTAGGAGTCCCAATTCAATTATCGATCGGGTCAATCTATGTCACGTGTTGAGATATAGTCAACCCTAACCCATATTCTGAGGGTTCGAGTTAATCCGTTGAGTAGTACTACTCTTATACCTATAACAATTTTTTCATATTTATATTTAAACATTGACATAAACAAATTGATCATCTAATTCCATGGTGAATCACACATATTTTTTAAACCACTAATACATATTTATTAGGAGAAATAACTTAAAATAATCACAAGTATCAAATTTCAACCAAAAATAATTTCAAGTTTTAAAATCATCACCAACAATACGGAATTAACCAAAAACAATTTGAAAGCCTTTTGCGACGTGTTTTCCAATAATCGTTGGTATGACGATTGAAAATATTTCAACCAAGTGTAAAATATTAAGTTGTTATGTTTGAATTTCGATCCCCGCATCATCGATTCCACCGGAAAAGTCGTAGAAAAAGGCTTCCGAATCTTTTTTGGTCAATTTCGTGATAGTTTGTATAGTGGTGATGATTTTCAAACTTGAGATTATTTTTGGTTGAAAATTGATACTTGAGATTGTTATTGACTGAAAATTGATACTTGAGATTATTTTAAATCATTTTCTATTTATTCAAAATAATTATTTTTGACTCATAATTATAAGAAAAAGCTCTTGGGGTTAATTGGTGTTTTCTCTTTGAACTCGTGACAATGGGGTCTTTAGAGAAGGCCCTTCCGATCTCATAGCCACCGCCATCGAGTGTATGTCGGTTTCTCAAGACCGGATGTCTGCCACGATGGAACGCTTGATGGAAGGCTTGAATTCGTGTCTCCAATAACAAGACACCGAGCGCGGCACATGGACAACGTTTAAGCGGTCTTGAATGGCCGCCAAACGCCGGCTATCGGCGCGAATCTACAACCCCTAGCCATGGGCCGCCACTTCAACAGGCTGCGCATCCGGCCTTGAATCCGCTGTTGGCTGTCCAATTCCACCAGCCATCCCACAACGCCAGGCTAGTGACGGGTTGTTGCCCTTACCGGTGGACCGCGCGTTGTGACTTTCACCCCAACAAAACCAGGCCGCTCTCCCTGCTGCGGACCCGACCGCCCTGCAACCTGAAAATCCGGGCGTCATTATTAGGGCTCCACCAAGCCACGAGAATTATCTACGAATCCGAATTGACGCTCCGCGGTTTAATGGGTCTGATCCGTAGGGATGGATTTTTGGTCAGTATTTGTTGACTCATAATAATTTTTTATCAGCGGTTAAATCCTTGAGATTATTTTTGGTTGAAAATTGATACTTGAGATTATTTTAAATCATTTTCATATTTATTAAAAATAATAAATTTTTCACAATAATTTTGACTCATAATCATTGGTGATCAATTGGTACCAATTGATCCGACCGGATGCAATTTTTACTAGCTCCTTTTGGCACGAGCTACATCGTTTGAGTGGCACCATCCTTCGACATAATACAACCTATCACCCGCAAACGGAAGGCCAGACAAAAGTCCATAATCGAGGCCTTGAGCAGTATTTCCGGGCATTCACACATAGCCGACCAAAACGTTGGACGGATTTTTTGCCTTAGGCGGAACTCGCATTGAATTGTACGTTTCATGAAGGGCTTTGTATGTCACCCTTTCAGGCATTGTATGGCAGGCCACCGCCTCCTTTGAATTGGTGCACCACGCCGTCTTCGGCTTCGTCTATAGTCGCGGTCGCCGTCCGGGATCGTACACAGGTCCTAGAGTTGTTGAAGTAGAATTTACGTAAAATGCAACAACGCATGGCAACCCAAGATAATTCTCACCGTCGTGATATGGAGTTCACCGTGGGTCATTTGGTTTTGTTGAAGCTCCAGCCGTATAGGCAACACTCGATGGCTCGTCCCTTTTCCAACAAGCTCAGCCGTTGCTTTTCTGGGCTATTTTCCATCATCGAGCGGATTGGTAAGGTCACTTACAGGTGGGCGCTTCCAGATAATGCCAAGATTCACAATGTCTGTCATGTCTCTCTCTTAAGACCGTTTGTGGCTTCATCCGATCAACGGGTTCAACCATCCTTTCCATCCGAGCTCATTCATGATCAGCCCGTGTCCCGTCCCGACCGAGCTGTGGCCAAGAGGAAAGTGTTGATCGACGGTCATCCAACCATTGAATGGTAGGTCGTGTGGGACGATGTAACAATTGAGGACGCAACTTGGGAACCCCGTGACAAGCTTCATGAGACCTACCCCGATCTTCCGCTTGAGGACAAGATGGCTCTCACTGGGGTGGGGTGTAATCGATACACGTATGAGCCAGCCGAGCCACGGTCAAGGTGATTCGCGAGCGCCGGGGTCCGAATAGGTTTAGAGACCAGTATTAATTTTATTTTGTTTTGTTTTGAATTATGTATTTTTTATGAAGTAGAGATTTACTCTCTTATCAGGTTTTCTTTCCGGTTCTTTCTTGAGTCACATTTCATTGAACCGATAGGGCATAGCTTAAATACTCTTTTTATAAGCTAAAGTTGAGATTATACAAAAACTATCCCTTCTGCTCTTCTCTCCTTCTCGTCTCCCTCCTACCTCGGGCCTCGTGCCCTTCTCCTCTCTCAGTTCGAACGATACCTTGCTTGGCAAGGCTTGGACGTTTCTACCCCGGAAACGTACCACTAATTAACTAACAAATATCTTCCTAGGGTTAGAGCCGCCCATTCATTAACGCCACATATCCTCTAAATTAATTTATGTTCTCTTGTTTGTAGAGTAGGATTCACAAAGACTCACTAGTTACCACGTAAAACAAAATTCAATATATATGGAGGTAAATTATAAGAAAACAATTAGTATATATAATGATATATTATGAATAAATATAGAGCATTGTATCTAAAAAAATTGGAAGACTAGACTTAATCTTAAAAATATAGAGAAAAAAAAAAGAAAATCACAAAATCTCGAAATTATAAGGGGGAAAATACGTTATTTATATGCATGCTTGATCTTGAAAACACATTATATGCATGATTTTAATACATTATATGCGTAATTATAAAGATTATATGTATGATACATTATTGGTCATATACGTTAATTAATTAAGTAGGTATTTATTGTTACTATTTTTAAAATTAACAAATATGATTAAGATAAAACAAATATAAATATATTATAATCTCACATATAATATGTTGTAATCATGCATATATCATGTAACTAATTCCATGATATCTGTAGTTATCTTATGAACTCATAAATAAACAATTAGTAAAATATCTTACATACGACGTGCTATAATCATGTATATGCCATAATGTAATCATGTATATAAGTACTTGTTATTAAGTTTTCTATAATTCTGAGATTTTGTAAATTTTTTTTCTTCCATAACTTTAAGATTAAATCTTATCTATTTATTTTGTTTAGATCTAATGGTACATGACTATCCATTATTATCACTATAAACTAGTGTATTAATACAACCAATCTCTCTCTCTATATATATATTAATGAGCATGAAAGCTAGAACAAGATGAGAAATTGTAACAAAACTTATTAAACTCACATTAAAGCAGTTTGCCATACATAGGTTTTGTTAAGAGGGGAGGAAATGATTAATGGAGTAATAGTTGTGGAATGCATGGGAGTAAATCATTTCATTAATTAGTAGGTATGAAGTTTGTTGAGAATTAAAAGATATTAGTAGTAGAATGGAGAGAGGGGGAAGCAATTAGATGGAAGTGTAGGACATGCAGCATTGGGTTGGTAACGGTGGGTGTGGGGGAAATGAATTCTCGGAAATTAAGCAGCAACCCACACCAAAGGCCGAATTGTAGATCCCCAAGTGCTGCCATGCATATGCATATGCATTTGCATTTGCATGTGTGTGCATAGCTAGGAACGCACATTTAATTTTACCCTAATTTATAATACGAGAAGTAATAACTCGATCAAGTGCTAATACTCCATTATTCAATTGTCAATGCACTATCGAGGAGTAAAATTTACTCCTCATACATACTACGAGTAGTATTTAATTTAATTACTCCGTATAGTATTTAATTTAATTATAGAATTACTGTAGTTTGTACGAATTCACTATTCAATTCCACTGAAACAGTTGGCAGGGTGGGCAAAAAGAAGATGGGGTGTACTGAAATTGCGAACAGATTCGAGGAAAGTTCAAAGGGCTTGTTTTCCTTTTTTGTAGATTCCAAGTTGAAATCTGTTGACCGCCTAATCGAAATCCGCAACAGTCAAAGGTGGAAACACCCATTAATTCACTTAGTACTACGCCCTCCCTCCGACCACTAGTTTAATTAATTACACAATCCAATGCATGCATCTTAATTCCCATAATTACCAACTCAACTTTACTCCTTACTCCTTAGTTACTAAGTGAATTGATCGAGTGATTTAAAATAATAATAATAATACACACTTCACACTTCTAACTTATAACTTCTTATATGGATACAAAAATATTAAACAAAAAAAAAAGATGTTGAATATTAAGTATTTAAACGAAAGATATAAATATTTTTGTCAACATAGTAATATATTTGCAATCTACATTAATTTCATTTAATTAACTTGACCGTTTGCATATGTATATGTAAGCCATGCATAAGAGTAATTGATTCATTTGAATTTTGAAGGGTCCTTTCTAATTTGCAGTAGTATTTTACTCCCTCCGTCCCATTGAGTTTGTCTCAAAGGACAAATTTTGCGGTTTTTAAGAAAGTGATAAAGTAGGTATTGAGATATGGGAAAGTGGTAAAAGTTGAAATTGAATAGGGGTAGTTTTGTAATTTTATATGTGTAAAAAGTTGAAAAAGTGATAAAGTAGAAGGAAAAGTTGGATTTTGGGTGTAAAAAGTGAGTTTGAATAAGGGTAATATTGTAAGAAATTGTTGACATAAAAGAAAAGAGGACAAACTTAAGGGGACGCTTAAAATGGAAACGAGACAAACTCAATGGGAAGGAGGGAGTATATATTTCTTTGATGGGATTGTAGTAGTATTTTATGGTGAATCTATTAATATATTATACTTTTATTTACCATCGTATTGATTGATCAAACAATTCTTTTTTGTAAATGGTAAACAATTTTATTGAAAAAGAGAGGGAGAGTCATAACAACTAAAACAACCACCAAAATCCGATAAAAAAACAAAATACACAAACAACCTAAACAACATCCGAACTTCCAACAAGGGTAGTGTTAGAGGATCCAAATGAAATATCACTCCTCTCTAGCACTACCACGATGCAAAGATGAGGAACAAACCGCCCAAAAATCTCATCATGGGGCTACATAAGCAACCACCACTCCACCAAGGACGAGAGAGATGTTGTTTCACAAAACAGCTACCCAAAAAATATTAATAAATATTGTTACATGATGTGAGCGGGTAAATTTCGAAATCAATTAGGTAGCGATATATTTTATTATCTTATGTATGGCTTGCATATTTTTATTTTTTTTGATAAAGGAAAAACATTAGGCTAGTTCATATGCAAGAAGAAACTATCCTATAGCATCCAACAGGGGTCCCTAAGGACTGGATCGCTACTGAGCGTGCAGGTCATCACATGATAGAAACGTGGCATCGATGTGGTCTGCAACCGAGTTGGCCTCCCTGAAGACATGTCGAATACCCCAACTCTGAAACTTTCCAAGCAACAGCTGGACGTCTGCCCGAATGAGCTCCACTTCCCACGGACAACTCCAATCACCCAACACTGCATTAACCACCTACAGTTTATCGCCTTCAATCACCAGACGGGAAACGCCACATCGGATGGCTTCAAGAATCCCTTGCCGAAGCGCAAAAGCTTTGGAAAACACTATGGAACGCCGTCCGAGAAAACAACCATCAAAGGAGACAATGTCGCCTGAAGAATTCCTGATAACAAAACCATAAGAGGCAAGACCAAAAGAATTAACGGTACCATCAAAGTTAAGTTTAAAAAAATTATCGGGAGGTATAATCCTTCTGACATTCCTTCTTTTATTGGTTTGGTTTATATTTTTTTAGCCTTCATTTTTATCATCTTTGTTTGGTTTTTTTTTTGCACAGCACAACTCTCTCCTAGTCAGCCATTTGCTTGGATGCAAATTCAGTTGTTTCTCTGGGATTAATTTGGAGTTGGCCATTCCCATTAGAAATGTTTTTGTTCTTGAGAAACCAAGTACACCACCAGAAAGTGAAAACGGATTCAATTTGGGTTGTAGTGAGTCTTGCTCGCATCTCGCTAATAATGTCTAGCGGGTATCGATTTTGTGCATCAAGTTGTCCCATCACCCGACCAATTGTGGGATTAAGCGCAATTAGAGCCTGTCGAGCATGACTACATTCAATAAAAAGGTGATATGCATCTTCATTCTGCGAAGTGCAGAACCCACATCCTTGCGGCACCGCTATATGGTTCGCAACTAATTTGGATTTAGTAGGCAATCCATTACGACAGACTTTCTAGATAAAGCTTTTCTGCTTCGGTGGGATATTTTGCTTCCATATCAATTTGAGTTCGACTTTAGGAATTGTTTTTTTTGTCTTGAATCCACTTCATTGTGGCATTGGTGGAGTACTATCCATTCTTACTTGCTTTCCAGTACAATCGGTCTGTTAAATTGTTGACCGGTAAGATTATCTTGGCGATCTCATTAGCATCGTCAGGATTCAGGACGTGTCTTAGTTTATGAAGATCCCAAGTTTTATCATCCCGTATGTATGAACACACGAGTTCTTCCTCATTGATTACATGGCGAGCCTCCGCTTTGGGTTTGATGTTGAGGTTGGCTCTCCCATCTCCAACTTGCCATGATAACCCCGATAGGAAAAGATCCTTGAGGCTCGTGACTTTGGACCACTGCCATGAAGTGTTCTGTTGCTTGTTATAGTTCCACATGTTTTTCGCTTTTAGATATTTTTCGTTAACAATTTTGACCCACAAGTTCCCCGAGTCCGCAATTAGTTTCCAAAGAAGTTTCATTTGTAATGCTTGGTTCATTTCTTCCGCTTTAGCGATACCAAGCCCCCCATGATGCTTGGTTCATTTATGGCTAGCATATCTTTTAATTGAACATGTGAGTTAGTTGCTATTCATTATATCTTGTATTTATTAATTAAGGTAGTTATTCTAGATTAGGTTATTTGTTATGGAAGTTTCTATCCTAACCGAAAGATAGTTTATCAAATGGATTAAGCAACACGTAATTGACTTGATTGGGCATGAGATACTCGATCCGATTGGCCCATAGGGTGTTTTCTAAAAACCCTAGCTCCCATCCCGCCTTCCATTATAAATACACATGTCATCGCCATGTGCAAATAAATCTGAGCCATACATCGCTTTACCTGAACGTTGCTCGACATTGCCTTGTCCCTCACCCCTTCTTCCAATTTTTTAGGCCTTGGAAGGCTGAACGATGTTTAAGGAAGATCCATTAAAGAACGAGCAGAAACTTGTACACTACGAACTTTAGTGTACTAACACATGATATTTCTATATCTTTACTAATATTAAACTGTTTGCACAATACATCTACATTCTTACTCGAATATATCTAGGAAATGCATCACGTGAGAATGTTTTTTATAGGGAGAAAAGAGAGTGCTCCCCATTCGTCAATTGTGATTAATCAAACATGCTACATGGTGCGAGTGAGATGCTAGTTTTTTCTTAAGTTCGCCTCACGCGCCTGTATCTGCATTTTTGTTACACGTTCTTTTTTATTTCCCCGTAAACTGATTTGATTGACAATTCTCTCTCTCTCTCTCTCTCTCTCTTGGAAATTCCTTCCCTTCGCCTTCCTTCTCGTAAACTTCTTCTTCCATTCTTTGCTTTCGTTTTTCATCTCTCCTTTATTCCGCCTTTGTGTTAGCTCTTCTTCTTCTTCGATTCAATATGGCTACTGCAAAGGGAGCAAACCAAGGCGAACAACGAGGTTAGGGTCAACTTGTTTTCGATTGTTTGGTGTTAAATTGGAGTAAGAATTAGGGTTGTGCATTTTTAACCAAGACCGGGAAACTGGACCGGACCGAACGGGAAAAACCCGGACCGGACTAGATGGGAAAAAACCGGACCGGATACTACCCGGTCTGGTCCCAATCCTACATATTCCCAAATTCCGGGTTCTGGTCCAAACCCGAAATTTTTTAGTCCGGACCGGAGTATATTATTATTTATAAAGCTTATATATACTAATATGATTATTGATAAATTTTAAGATATTTTATTTATAAAATATATTTAAAGTATATATAAACATATTAAAAAAATAAAATCTATTGATAAAATGATTTTTTTAATATAAAAAGAAAAACAATAATTTTAAATTAAATATATTTTATAAAAAAATAAAATCAGTCTGACCCGGTCCAAACCCGGACCGGGACCGGATTTCCGGGTCCGATCCGGTCCCCGGTCCATGTTTGTGGAAATTTCCAGTCCACCGGGTTGGACCGGACCGGGAATCCCGGTTCGGTCTGGACCAGATGCACAACCCTAGTAAGAATAGAAGCATATGTACCAAATTAAGTTTTAAGAGGATTTTATAGGGTTTATGTTTCCCAAATTTAACATGATGCCATTTTGTTTGAAGCGGCAGAACTTCCAGAAACCACAAGATATGTCGTAGAAACTGATCCCATGCTTCTTGTCGATGTTATGATTAGAGAAATCCGATACAAGAAGCAACAAGATCATATGACTCATGTTGAATCTGGTATTCATTTTTGTCTTAATTGTATGGTGATTTTCTTATTGTGTGTATGTGTTTGTAGAATATGTGTTTTGTCCAAGTTATACATAGTAGATGTGTGTGTGTGTGTGTGTGTGTGTATTCCAATCAGTGATTTGGTATTAGACATGTCTTCTGAACAAATGTTAGCTATAAAAGATATTGGGTTTGAATGTGCTATAGATTTGACATTAAGAGATATTCCTCTACACCTAGCAGATTGGCTAGCTAATAGATTTAACCTTGTTTAGTGCACCATAAAGCTAATAGACGAGACTAAGGAGGTAAGGGTCAGCGAAAACGATGTTGAGGTTTATCTTGAGTTGCCAAATGGACCAAATACTATTGTTCATCCGTATTACTCCAAAAATTCAATTCTTCTAGCCCAGTTGAGGGAAATATGTGGTGTAAGTGACTTAAATAGTTTCAGGCCCAAGCTATTGCGAGATAAGATGTCTAAGATGAATGGAGGAGATTGGTTTAAGAGGATATTTGTGTTGTAGTTTACGATAGTTGTGGTTGAAAGCAAACCTAATGGCTTTGTGAGTCTGAAGCTTCTTGATGTTCTAGTTGATACAAGTTGGATAAGCTGGTTCAATGATGTGGATTTATTTTTGACAAGCTTATAGATTTGTCCAAGGAATGAAAAAGAAGTATGAAAAACTCGAGAAGATCAATGTTGTTCTTGATCATAATTCTTTATTCCCCCCCCCCCTTGTGCATGTTTTTGTGCTTTGATTTAGCATGTCTGTGTATTTCAATACCATATGCTTGTGTATTTTCAAGTCTTATTTTTGTGTACATTTATCAAAGCATGTTTGTGTGTTGTTGGTATACATGTCTGTGTGTTGTCAATATACATATTTGTATACTTTTTCAAAGTATGTCTATCTGTTGTCAATATATATGCATATGTGTTTTCAAGCTAAATGTCTACGTGTTTTCAGTAAACACGTCTGTGTATTTTGTCAAAGCATGTATGTGTGTTGTCAATATACATGTTTGTGTGTTTTGAATCTTGATCTTTGTGTGTTTTCAATATACATGTTTGTGTACTTTGTCAAAGTATGTCTATGTGTTGTCAATATACATGGTTGTGCATGTGTTTTCAATATATATGTCTGTGTGCTCTCAATATACATGTTTATGTGTTTTCACTATACATGTTTGTGTACCTAATATATGTCTGTAGTTTTTTTCCTCTAGCTTGTGTATGTTGATTGTGTTGTGTTGTTACACAAGAGGACCCTCGAGAGATGTATATGTTATAAGGGCATGGACCTCTGAAATGATTAAATTTAGGGAGGAGAGGGAAATTGGTGATGGATGCTTTGATTTAGGTTATCCAAGGTTGCCTCATCAAGCTGTTGTGAATGATGTAGCTCCACAATCGTTTGGTGTAACTCATGAAGACATCTTTGCTCCCGACAACTTGAAGAAATTTGTGGAAGATCATATGAAGGATGAGGAGATCATTACACATCATGTCCGGAAGTTTTTGAAAAGGATGAGAGACACTCTGAACCATTTCTCAAAGAATTTTGTTGTGACGAAGGTGGGCAATGAAATTGAGAAAATTTTGAGGATGATACAGGATCGCAATTTTAGTCACAAAATGAAGGCGATGATAATTTAGAAGAAGAGATGTCCGATAGTCAATAGGAGTTCTGGGAACAAGTTGTGAGGGTCATAAAAGAGATCACAAAGACCACAAAAGTTACCGAAGATGTTCATCTGCTCTAACCTTTGAAATCCCATCATTCAATATAGGTAATTCGCAAGAAGAAGAGAATGTGGATGGCGATGTACAAGCAACCCTAATTGTTTAGTGTTGGCACTTGGCATGGGACGGTGTTAGGGACGGCAATCATTAAGATCGAATCAATGATATTTTCCCCTGGTTTTGATATCAGCAAACTTCATATTATGTAATGTGTTTGTCCAAGTGTTGCTCCCAAGAATGCTTCAAAGGATGCTCATCATATGAAAAGGACAAGAAGTGATTGTCGTCCCTAAATCATAGGGACGCTCATGACTTCAATGATCAAACGAATAAGAATGAGTTTCCTACGAGAAAGGGAAGCCGTCCCTATCAAGGAAACCGGTGGTAAAATCCCAAAAGTTCAAATTCAAACAAAGTCAAGGTTGCATGACAAAGGTGACATCATCTGCAGCCGGAGTCCTTAGAAGCTTCAGATGTCAGAGACAAAGTGCATGCTTCTAAAACGTTGTTTTCGACAAACTCATCTCAAGGAGCACGTGTAAGCTTCCCAACAAAAGAAGAGTTGATTTTCACATGGAGACAAACATTTGAAGATGTATAAGGTAGGAGGGAAAGCGACAGGATCTAGAGATATCTTTGAGGACGCTAGAAGGGCAAAAGGGTCCTAGAAAAGGAGCTCTTTCACTTCGCCTATAAATACATTCCAAATATCTTTAGTGCAATGTGACTTCTTCCACTCTCTCATCAGAGCTCCCAAGAACACTGAGAACAACTCAATAACAAAGAAAAGAGTGAGATAGATCGGAAAGAAGAAGTCCACCCAAGATCAAACCTGTTCTAATCAAGAGTGTGTTGTGTTTCTCTAAGGACTAGGGAACACATGAGGTTTAAGTTCCTTTGTACTTGGAGGTTATTAGGTTACTAGGGCTAGAGCTAAAAGGACTTTCACTAGTTGGGACGGACTCTTGTAGTTTAAGGAAGTGTGATATTCGCATGCGTAAATGTAATAGTTGTAGGGACTCATATAATACAAGTATAAGGAAGTCATTTGAAATCCTCCTCGGAGGTAGAGGTTTATTCATCTAGACTATTACTTGTATTCTGCATCTTGTCCCTGCTTTAGTATTCCGCTGCCAAGGACGTCATCCCTAACGACACCCTTATTCTTACTAACTCATATCGATCCAACATTCGGGATGAAGCATCTCCGACTATTCATGAATAAGTGTCCTCCCCTATTGTTTAGGAAGTAGTGGCCTCACTTGTTGATGATGTCCAACATGACCTGGCTTCAACTTCAAAAACTCCTGTATCAAAAGCGCCTATGATTGATGTGCTCTTTTTACTATGTTTATTTTGATATAAACTTAATGTGTATTTTTCGTGTACTAATTGTGCAATTTCATTTTCGTAGATTCCACCTCATTTGGATGGTAATAAAGGAATGGGGGCTTCTAAAGCTCGAATCATTGACCCACCATCATTTAGCCTGGATATTGATGAGGTTATGGGTGATGTAGGAATGTTGCACAAAGAGAGCCAAAACCTATTAAGAACAAGAACAATGAAACATATGTATGATGTTTTTTAGTTTGATTGTGTCGTTTGCTAGACTATGATTTCAATTGAAATCTCCATCTGAGTCCCAAGTAATTATCTATAATTGGATAGCTGTAAATACTGGCTCCAATGAGTAAGTATTATATTAACTATGCGAATCTGTCTTATATTGGATGTGTAGTTTTTTCTAACTGATTATCAACGTGTGTTTCCTTTTCTTTATTTAGGTGTGTGCTTTTCATGATGGGGACAACTAAGCTAACTAGGAAAGATTTTGAAGTTATGAAGGAGGGTTTGTATCTTGATGTGAAAATGATCAATGCGTGGTGTGCTTTTCGAAAATGAGAATGAGAATAATAGAAACAACACATCTCCAATGATTTTGCATCATGCAATGCATTGGTATGTGGCTTCATTGTAATTTGTATTTGATTGTGTTTGGAGTCATTGACATTTAGATCTCTAATTATTTTTTATTTGACATTTTCAGCTTCTATCAATGATATTCGAATGTAGTGATTTTGAGGAAAGACATAAACTCTACGTTGATGGTTTAGAATCAGATTTCAACAATTGTGCCATCTTCCGGAAGTACGAGCAAAAATTCTCTCACATCCCTTAGTACGAAAATATGAGTGTGTTCTTTTTTTTTTTTTGCTATGAATGTGTGTTTTGTTTTTTTTTTGTTATGAATTCGTTTCCACCGTTATGGACTGTGTATCTATGAATGTAGTACATGTTCCACATTATACATTAAGAGCACTAGTTTGTTATTATTCTAGACATTAGTAAACTTAAATTCTACATTCTCGACTATTCAAAAGCCAAATATGGGAAAATCCTAATCACCTGCTAAGTATTTTTGTGCCGAAGGTGTTGCATTCGAAGTTTGTTTTTTCCTTTCAATATCTTATGGATTTGTTTTTCTTTTTTCAGAAAGAGAAATGTTTCTAAGGTTCTTGAAGTCTCGAAACACGACTATGTGTTGGGACGATATTAAGAACACCAGTCATTAATATCTAACCAATAATGATCATCCCTAGTTTTGATAATGACAAACTCAAAGGTATTTGATAAGTTGTTCAAATGTTGATCTCAGGTAAGTCCAGAGGATGCGCATGAGTGAAAAGGACAACAAGTGAACGAGAGTCCCTAAGCTATAGGGACGCACTCCATCATAACTTCCAAAGCTGAACAAAAAGAATGGAGTCCCTGCGAGATAGGACAGCGTCCTCATCGAGTAGGGACGCGCGCCAAAATACGAATGAAGTTCAAAATTCAAACCAAGGCCGCCCCAACATGATTACATCATAATCAGCCGTAATCCTCAGAAGGAAGCTTCCTATGTCTGGGCACATGTGAACACTTCCAAAGATGTCACTTTCCAGAAGATGGTCCCCTGACCATGCGGAGGCTTCCCAAGCGTCAACAGAGTTGACTTCCTCAAGTTGCAAATCGCACCGTTGAAGGAAGACGACGGATCCTACAGAAGCTTCAGAGGACGCTATAGGACAAAAGCCACTACCGCTATAAATACCCCCCAAGGGTTATGCATAGCGGTGTGGACTTTGAAGGTTCTCTCGAGCTCACTCCTGAAGCATTCAAGTTCAAGAACGAAGATCAAGTGAGCTTGAAGCGAGAGAAGAAAAGTCCAACCACATCAAATCCAAAACAAATCCCAAAGTGTTAAGAAGTTAGTTTGTCTCTCACGACGTATTGTGAGAGACGCGAGTGTTTAGCTACCTTATAGCTAAGAGAGTTAGGCTACATGTTAGGTTGAAAGGAGAGTTACTAGTGAGACTAAGGATGCATGCTTAGCTCAGAGAATTGTAACGTCTCGCCTATAAGTTGTAAGGACTCTCTCTGAATAAGATAAGGACGGCTATTCGAAAATCTTCCAACGGAGGTAGAGGTTTACCCATAAGACTAGTTGGTCTTAATGGGGTTCCTCTATAAATACTTGTGTCCTTTATCTTATTCGTTTTCCTGTTTAAGTCGTTTTATTCCGCTGCATTCAAGAACGCCCACTCTAATTGACTTACGATCCAGCAATTGGTATCAGAGTTGGCGCTCTAGATTGTGTTTCAGTTGCAGGAAAACATGGATATGGAACCTATAGGTATTTCAAGCGTGAAGCCTCCTCGCCTCACAGATGGAAACTTCAACAGATGGAAAACAAGATTTGAGAACTTTGTGTGAAGTCAAAATTACCAATGCTGCAAAATGGTGGTTTGTTCCACTCTATGGCATCGAGAGGTTACTTGGAGGGAGTGCTAGGCATTGGGATCTCCATGTAAACCTCCTTGCTGGAAGTTCGGGGGCCTTAGGTGCTTTGTTTTTTTGGTTTGTTTGTACTTTGGATCGTTGTGATCTTTTCTCATTCAATAAAAATCGTTTACCATTTGCAAAAAAAAAAAAAAAAAAAAAAAAATTACCAATGCTGGCTGGTGATAAGGAATGGAGACCTCAAAGTCCCTGCTGCCAAGGTAGGCAAAGAGGATGAATGGGGTGCCGAGGAGTTCAAACTCATGGAGACGAACACCAAGGCTATTTGTTTCCTACGGACGTCCCTCTACGAAAGGGACGCTACTCGTGTAAGCAACTTATCAACCGCTATGCTCTAGTGGGAAGCTCTCGAGAAGATGTAGACATTGGATGCAGGCTTGAACTTTGGGTGTAAATGTTTCCTACAAAATGTACATTCATGTGTTGGACGATGTTAAGGACGCTAGTACATAACATTGTATCAGTAATAATTATCCGTAAGTTTTGATAATGACAAACTCAACTTTGATCTAATGTTTGTCTATGTTGTGTCTCAAGAGTTTACAGGGACGCATATCATGCTAAAAGGCCAACAAGTGTACAGCAGTCCCTAAGGAGTAGGGACGCAGAGACTTAGAAGAATGAGTTGCTGTGAAGATGAGGACGCAATCCCTATCAAGTAGGAACGCATGCCAAAGTTCAGATGCTCAAAGGCAGGCTGATGACAAAGATGACATCACTAGACAAGCCGTAAGTTCTCAGCAGCTTCGTATATAGGGGACCAGGACACGTGTAAGCTTCCCAGGAAACCCTAGGAAAGAATGCAATAGTGTACGGACTCCCGATCTGATAGTGTAGCTGAGGACTACTAAAGGGCAAAGAAGTCAAAAGAAAGATGCCCTTCCCAACCACTATAAATTCATTCAATTGTATTCATAATGAAGTGACTTATTACACACACTCAAGAGCGAATCTCAAGAAAACCAAGAACAGCTGAAGAACAGAGTGAACTATGTATGTGAATCGAGAAGAAGTTCGAGAACAAAAACAAAATTGTTTGTGACTAAGAACTGTGTATCCGAAGGACTGTGAGATACGTGAGTCTAGCGTCCTTGTAATTTGTGAGTGTTAGGTTATCAGTTTCGGCTAAAAAGAGTGACACTAGCGAACTTAAGGATGGTCACGTTAGTTTAGAGAAGAGTGAAACTTGCCTTGTAAATTGTAAGGACTCATTTATAAATAAGATAAGGAAGGTATTCGAAAATCCTCCTCGGAGATAGAGGTTTACCCATAAGGACTAGTTGGTCTTAGTGGGTTTCCTCTATAAATCAATTGTCCCGTCCTTATCTTATTTCTGTCTTCGCTGCATAAGGACACCTCTCTAAGGATGTCCTTATACTCTTACTACTACTAACGATCCAACATCATGCTTACAGGGTATACACAGTCGTATATAGGTGTTTGCGCACTCAAATGAAATCACACAACTTGGATGCAAGCTTGAACTTTTAGTTGATAGATATTCTTATTTCTCTCTAAGCGGACATTCTCGCCGGAACCACGCCTATACATCTATATGTACTATATCTATATGAGTATATTCTATCTTTATCCTAATATACACCCTTTATAAGATATACACCATTGCAAGATTGAAAAATAAATTATTTATCATCCACCACTAGACCTATCAAAAGCTGACTCGACCTGACCCGAAAATTTTAAGATTTCAACCAAAAAACTGAACCTAAATCCCAATTTAAATCCGACACGGTAAACCCAAAAAATTCTAGGTTAGGGTCGGGTCAAACCCTCCGGGTCACAAAGATTATAAGGAAAGAAACTTATTTTAAAATACACTATAATATAATAAAATAGCATATTGGTGGGTAATTGAGCACCCAATTCTTAACGATCCCAAAGTCGAATTTGTCATTCCGGAAAAAAAACCTGAATCATACCACTTTCTCTAACCTCTTCATCATTGAAGCTAGGATGTCACTTTGTCATCTCATCTCAAGATACACACGGAAGCTCTCCAACGAAACCAAAGCTCACTTTCGGATAAAGATAGGGTTGTACAACGTTGTGGAAAGCGATAGGCCTGACACTGTTTCTTAGGACGCCAGAACGGAAAAAGGTTCCTAGGAAAGGATCCCTTGTCTCACCCACTACGACATCACTTGTATTTATTGTGAGGTGACTTCTTTGATACTCTCTCATGAGCTACCAAGAACACCACGAGCACTTCAAGAGAGAGAGAGAGAGAGAGAGAGAGAGAGAGAGAGAGAGAGAAAGAGAGACATCCAGATTCGAAGAAGAAGTCCAAAACAAACCAAATCTATTTGTAATGAGGAGTGTTGTGTGTTCCTACGGACTAGGGAACACGAGAGGGTTAAGTTCCTTTTTACTGTGTAATTATCATGTTAGGCTACAAAGGCTAGGGCTTAGAGGAATTTCACTAGTGAGCTGTAGGGACGGACTCTTGTAGTGTAAAAAGTGTGAAATTTGCTTGTGTAGTAGTTGTAGGGACTCACATAATGCAACTAAATGAGTCATTCAAAATCCTCTTGGAGGTAGAGGTTTACCCATCTAGACAACTTTGTCTAAGTGGGGTTCCTCTAAAATGCTTGTGCCGTCCTTACTTGTCTTAGTCCTGCCATTGTCATTTCATTTAGGTATTCCACTACATAGGACACCGTCCTTATGTGTTACTAACTATTCACGATCCAACACTCAAGTTTGAAAATCATCACCAACGATACAAACTATCATAAAGTTAAAAATGATTCGGAAGCGTTTTTCGACGAGTTTTTCGGTAGGATCGATGATACATGGATCGAAAATCAAACATAATCACTTGATATTTTATACTTCAAAATTTTTTATCGCCATATCAAAGATGCCATTGAAAAACACATCGGAAAAGGCTTTCGAATCGTTTTTGGTTAATTTCATGATAATTCATATCGTTGGTAATGATTTTCAAACATGAGATTAACTTAAGTCATTTTTCATTTTTTTTTATATTTTATATAACTTAATACTCAATGATTTTTTGAGTGACAATATTGACTCGTTAGGCAACTGAACCCGCCCAATAGCCTGGTATTACACATAATCCGATTGATCCGAACTTGAACTCAAATCAAACCGAAAACAACTTGATCCGAACCCGTCTGACTTGACCTATTTGACAAGTCTATCCAACATATTAAAATCAATACATATTTTACCATATTTTGTCCTTTAGAAGATTAAATCCCAATATTGTTTTTGGTTGAAATTAAATCCCAATGTTTCAACTATATTAATCCTAATATTACATGATAAATATATCTTCATGCATGCATAATGTAACATTATACCATTTTTTTGTACATATCTTCTCTAAACTCAATATAAAAATAATTTCCAAAAAATAAAGTTTGAAGACTAATATTTTGTTTGTTTTTGAAGAACATTATGCAAAGCCTTTTTCAAACAAAAAAATTACATACAAACAAATGCATAGTTAATGGTTATTCTTCTATTAACTGCGAGTATTATCCAGCCATTTTTTAATTCAAAAAATATTTTACCAAATCTTATCTATTAAATACAATATTTTATTTTATCTATGATTTTACTTTAATAATATTATATAAAATATAATTCTCATTCTTAACATCATATGATGATATTGAATTAAAAAATATTATCATGGTTTTGGATATAAAAGTATTATCAAATTTAAGTCTTAATAATATTGTTATATATTGTTCAATCAATTAGATTATACGTCAAAAAAAAGTTATTGATCGTGTCCCCGTACAGGGTACCGACAATGAACTAGTTATTGTTTATATTTTAGTCGTTATTGTTTAGAAAGTGTGAGGTTTGTTTGTTAGTTAAATTTCTTTTTGTAAGGTATATCAATTTTATTTTTTTTAGGAAATTGTTTATTTTTTTTTTAAAAAATAGATTATTATTGTGTAACCATTAGAAACACTTATTTTGTTTTCGAATAATATATAAAATGTCGTTATCAGAAGGAATCTGACAATAATGTAACAAGCATCAACTCAATGTGTATAAATTATGGAGTAGTAAGAAGGAAAGTGTATTGTAGGCGGGCATGATTCCATATCAATTAGTTAGCATTTATTTTTCTATCTTATTTATTTCCTTATCTTATTTATTCTGCTTTATCCTTTATTAGGGTAGTTACTCTAGATAGGATAATATTTATGGAGGAGGATCTTATCTTCGTTTGGGATAAGATATTGGTTGACTTGGTGAGCAAGATATTCGCCCTAACCCTAGATAGGCCCGATCGGCCCATAGGGAGGCGCGCCCCCTCCCCTTCCTTTATAAATACACATGTATTCGCTCATGTGCCTGGTAAGTTCTAAGGTATCGCTCTGCCTGAACGCCTTTTTATTCGACATTGCACCTATTTGACTTAAGCATCGGAGGTGGATTAGGGGTCGCTTGCCCCTAGGTCCATTGTTTTGCAGGTCATTGAAGACGAAGAGGCGCGTAGAGGAGAAGAACATTGAAGAAGGAGTCGAAACTTGTACACGACATATTTTGTGTACTAACATTTGGCGCCGCCCGTGGGGAGAAGAGCGACGAACTAGGTTTTTGACCTTCGTCTTTATCCTCCTACGAGAACCGATCCACGAGCCCGGATCGAGACAGCCGCCGGGACGAACCGGCGAGACAACCCTGGGGCAATCGCGCCGGGCGAAGCTTTCGGCAGCCCCAGAGCCGCGACCGCGGATCTTCACCCGCGACCGCGGGTCCGTCACCCGCGACCGCGGGTCCGTCACCCGCGACCGCGGGTCCGTCACCCGCGACCGCGGGTAGAGGCCAGAACGTGCGATCTCCGAAATTCGCTCGGAGAACGAATCCCAACGCGCGTTGAACCCGATACTCGCTCGGGATGATAGTCCACATCGCGATCCGGGCAAGGCACCTTGCCTGGATCCGACTCAATCCGTGACGTAATCCCCCTCGCAAGCGCGTCTGTTCATCGCACAGACCTATGGGGACTCGAGTCAGGCAACGGAATTACGAGTCATAGCATTGCGAGGTATGAATCAAGTAATCAAGTACGGGATTCGGCGGTGCGTCTCGCTAAATCGGACCTTGGATTGTCGATCCAAGAGGTTGCCCTAATCAAAAATCATTGTTGATTATCGATCCAATGAGAACCCTAAGTTGGGGGCAACCCTAATCACAATCGCGTGTACGTAACGCAGGGATATACGTATGAGCATACGGAATCGATCGCTCGAGCCCGGGGCGGGTGAGCGGTCGGTCCGATCCGTCACCCAGACCGAGCCGGGGGCAGCCGTTGACAAAATCCTAAACAAATTGGACGATTGGACCTGCGGGCACGGTCCAGGGTCCCGCGAGCGCGGGCCCACGTCGTAACGAACTCGGCGCGAGTTCGGAAGAGGATTTCGGGATCGGACACCTAGACCTGCGGGCGCGGTCCAGGGTCCCGCTAGCACGGGCCCACGTCGTAACGAACTCGGCGCGTGTTCGGAAGAGGATTTCGGGATCGGACACCTGGACCTGCGGGCGCGGTCCAGGGTCCCGCGATCGTAGTGTGGGGCAGAACCGCGGGCGCGGTAGCCTCGGCCGCGGACGCGGTTTTACTCCAGAGAATGTAACCTCTGTTCTGGGGAAAACCGCGACCGCGGGTCCATCACCCCCGACCGCGGGTCGGTGACTGACAAGATTACCGGTCGTGCTTCCGACTCACTTTTCGGGAGCTGCGCTTATCGGATTCGGATGATCCACATATCGCCGGAAAGAGGAGGAGATAAGCTACAAGTTATCTTCAGAAGTCAAAGCAAGAATCCTACTCGAGGTCAGTCGAACCTGGGCACGAATAGTGCAGTCCAGGAATCGAGCCAAAGGGTTGGAGGATCAATCAATGTCCTTGACCGTTGCGCAAATCATCAAGACACCACTTCAAGATTTGGTAAGACCATTGACCTGCGCTTCCATTCTTGAATCCATATTGGTAGACCACGAACGTCTGCGCGGACGTTAGAGTGGTCGGGAGCAAGGCCCCTTCGCTGGGGCAAAGCGGCGACCGCGGTGCGCGGAGCCGCGACCGCACCCCTCGATCCGTGATCGACGGAGAGATAGGAAAGACGGGCGTCCACGAAGGACGGATCGGAGCCGATCACACCGCACGAGTCGTCACTCATCGCCAAGAGCAAACTGCACAATAACCGCGGGCGCGGTGGCAGGCCCGCGAGCGCGGGTAGGGCGATGAACGAAGAGGGACTCACAAGCGACGCCACCGCGAGCGCGGTGATAGGTCCGCGAGCGCGGGCCCAGCAGCGGATGATGATCGTCGGCTACGAGCGCGGGTACCCGAGCGCAAACCCTAATCCCGTCGCAGGGTCCGATTGACCCGATGCCGTCAGGGTGGCGTCAACCGAGCCCGAAAAGGTATCCTACGCAGGGGCACGACGAAGCAAGTGTTGGATCTTGTGAAGGCTCGGAGTCCACCGGGGCAAGAGATCGGGCTTATGGGGTCGAAGGGCTTGATCGCCGCCCAACGATCAACGCGGAACCTCTGACACTGTAATGGTCCGATCAGGCTCCACGGTGATCGGAACGAGATGATTCAAGAGGCTCTGGAAAGTAGACTCCGAATACTACATTTCTTGTTCACATGTCAGAACCGGAAACTCGCTGCATCCGGGTCGAAATCGCGTCACAATAGACTGCTCTGTTTTTCACGGACAGGATCGATGAGCCGACTTCCGATCAGTCGTCCAGGAGCTACACGCATCGGAATCTAACGATCCATATATCAACGGAAAGAGAAAAGAGCGATCTGCAAACCATATTCAGTAGATGTCCCCAGAAACTCTCTCGACGAGGGTCAAAATGACGTCCAAAGGCTGCTGTCCTGCAGAAAGCGCAGAACAGGGAAGCCTGCTTCTAGCTCTTCGTTCGGGAGTTAGAGACGTCGAAAGATGGAGAGCTTTATGTCTCTGGAAAGCTGAAGAAACCACCTACGAGTCTTCTCTTGGCGCCGAGGCCAGAATCGCACTTCAATTGGTCCGAAATCGCGGATCAAGTCGGAGCAATCTGGCTCTCGTGACAACAACGCCCTGCTACGTTGCGCAGGCTCGTTCGTGAGCTAAGGTCGTCCGATCAGGACGATTCAAGATGTTTTGGAAAGCTTAGAGAGCGTACTCTCTTTTGTCTTCAGGAGCCAATGCTGGAAACTCACTACAAATGGCTCGAAATTGGGTACGAACCTGACTATAAAAAGGGGTATGTCCCATGCGAAGGGATAATCGACCCTCCTATGAAAGAGATTGCTTTCATAGAGAAATTGCGGGTTCCGAGCACCCTCCCAAGAACGACGGTGTTCCCACACGAAATAAGGACACCAAGGCTTACGTGGTGGGAGCATCCGACCCCTGTGATAACCACTTACCCGCTCCAATCTCTACTGACGAAGTCGAACCTCTTCGAAAGAGTCGTCCGGCGGTCCATCAAGCGGGGGCGTAAGACGTCAACTTACGCGCCCGGAACCAACATTATGATACCACCCGCTCCAATCTCTGCTGTCAAAATCGGGTCTCTTGGAAAGAGTCGCAAGATGGTCTGTCGAGCGGGGGCAGTATGACGTCAACTTACATGCCCAGAGCCGACATCAAAAGACCGGTACCAACCGACTCTGTTACACGATTCCCTACCAATTCGCGTTTGACAGCAAGATCAGCGAGACGACATCGAAGGACCAGCCTTGACCGACTTCAACGCAAAACACGCTATTTTGTTCGAATTCGGCTACGAGAGCCGCGAGCGCAGGACCGGGAGCCGCAGGCGCGGGGAACCCTCAAAGAGCCTTGATAAGTCCTATGAAACGAACCGCGAGCGCGGGCGGCACACCGCGAGCGCGGTAGGTGCAATGGGAAACCGCCAAGAAATGCCGAGCATCCTACGGAGCGCCGCTGAGCGGGTTATGGTGCGGTGCGCACACCCACTAGGGCCACGAACCTTCCGAGTTGACAATGTGATGCCACGATTGGCCATGGGGAGCGCATCCCGATAATGGCAAGGCTCGGAAGGGCCCATGTGTTATGGTTGCGGTGTTAGGACGGGGGCATATGGGCTAGTGCTTTGCACTTAAAAAATGGCTGCGAAAAAGAAAGGTCACCCATGATGAGAGTGCAAGATTCGATATGCTGGCAATGGCGCCACTTTTTTAAATGGATCTTTTTTACAAAACGCTTTCATTTGGGGGACGCCCCGAGAATTGTTTTTACATGTTTTTCGTGATTTTAAATTGTTTTTCCGGCATAGAGAATCGAGCACTTGAGTCATGGGAGGATTGGCGCTGTGTGTACGCCATCACACGTGTTACGCAGGTCACGCGTTATTCGCACGCGTTTGGCCAACGAATATATGAATATACGAATGTACGAACATATGAATAAGAGCACCTAATCTGCATGGCCACTCACCGCTTGACTCCGGTCCCTATACACGGGATAGTGCTTGGTACACGAGTATATGGGTCCCGGAGGGGGCAATTGTAGGCGGGCATGATTCAATATCAATTAGTTAGCATTTATTTCTCTATCTTATTTATTTCCTTATCTTATTTATTCTGCTTTATCCTTTATTAGGGTAGTTACTCTAGATAGGATAATATTTATGGAGGAGGATCTTATCTTCGTTTGGGATAAGATATTGGTTGACTTGGGGAGCAACATATTCGCCCTAACCCTAGATAGGCCCGATCGGCCCATAGGGAGGCGTGCCCCCTCCCCTTCCTCTATAAATACACATGTATTCGCTCATGTGCCTGGTAAGTTCTAAGCTATCGCTCTGCCTGGACGCCTTGATTCGACATTGCACCTATTTGACTTAAGCATCGGAAGTGGATTAGAGGTCGCTCGCCCCTAGATCCATTGTTTTGCAGGTCATTGAAGACGAAGAGGCGCGTAGAGGAGAAGAATATTGAAGAAGGAGTCGAAACTTGTACACGACATATTTTGTGTACTAACAAGTATATATCAGTGAAGTTTCTTATTTCATTCTTCGTGCATGCAGTCGCGGATTAATGGATTGTTGAACATGATCGAGTTTCCCCTTGTGTCATTTAATTTGTCAATATATCCTTGATCAATAGTATCTGTCAGAACATGAAAGATTAGAATAAATGAGAAAATGAGAAAGTAAAATCGCCTGGCTAATGTGTCTTAAGCTGCACGATTATCACCAAATTCTTGCAGAGCATACATATGGTACATTATTACGAAATGCTGCATAAACAAATCTACAAAAAAAAGCCCTTTTTGTTGACCCATTTGCTCCTACTCATGGAGACAACCTCCGATTATCCCCATACACTACCTCATGTCTTTTCTTTTTAAATGTACGATTAATTAATCCTTATATGATTATCGACCATATTAAATCGAATGAGAAGAGCTATTCGTACAATCCTTTTATGGTTACTACTATACTTACTTATTGTATTAGAGACGGTAGGTCAGGGATTTGGAATATTGTTAATGCCGCCTGTTCAATTTAAGACCCCTGATTCAACCAAAAAATAATTAAGACCCTGATTAGCCCTTCATTAACAAAATAAGGTCACGTAACACTTTCTATTTCTAATCCTACTAATCCTTTCGTATCCAAAATATTGTCTGACATTTCTTTTCAGGTGATGGTAAAGCACACTTTCTATTTCTAACGCTTTTTAACTTTTCGCTTCTATAAAATTGTAAAGCTCTCCTACATAATCGTAATTTTCTTTCATATTATCCAACTTCTTTTAACTTAAGAGGTTTTTATGTTTTTGGACAAACTCTTGAAAACGGAGAGTAATAGTAGTAGATGAAAAAGTGGATCATGTATGTTCATGATGGGCTTGAATGAAGGTTGAGAATCCAGAGGCCAATTCGGAGTTCCAAGGAACAATGGGAGTAAACGCCGGAAGTTGCTCGTGCCTCCTCGACATTCACTAACTCACTTGTTTATATATATATATACATAGGATCGATGGTAGTTGGCTGTCACTCGCACTTGAACACGTCGTACAAGCATATCATATAACAAAACCAATCCGATCAACCGAGATCCATCTCCTTCGAAATTCAAAGACCGAATATATATAACAGCAAATTAAGCTAGCTCGTCCCTGCAGGAAATTAAGCCTGTTTATTGAAACAACATGCGTAGTTGTACCACGTACTACTCAGTCTCACCCACTAACACTAATAGGCACCATAGCTACGCTAGTGTCTCTGCCCAAAACATCAAGTCAATTAGGCAACGCCTCTTACATTTACTTCATTTTAAGGTTTTCTTTTTGTTTAGTTTGTGTTGGCCCCCCAGGAGTTAAAGCCCATTACGTGCCCAGGAAAAGCCCAATAAAAATTACAACCCATGATACCCACAATGGTCCGATCAATGGCCCGGATATCTTGGTTGCTGTGAAGTGGAGCCAAAGGGTTACTTAGAAATCGAAGGACGTGGTCATTGTAAGTTTGAAACCCACGAATCTCGGTAGTCAAGTAAAGTAGTTTAGATACAAGATCTTGTATACAAGATAGCAATAGGCACAAGATAGGATCATCGTGTAAATTTCACCGTTAAGTATTGAATACGAACCTTAGCGTACTTTGCTTTTCTCCATCAAATTCATACTCAAATTCCAATCTTAAGTAAAAAACTCAAAAATCAATCGAGGCTTCCACATTCCTTGGATGTTAAAGTTCATCCTAGGTTTTTTTGTCCAAAACAGAACAACGTCCACCGTGGGGTCTCGGTTGAGTTTTTGAGTGTTTTTTTTTTTTTGCCATTGTCGCAAACTTCTCTCCCATGGATCCAAACTCCAACCTTCCCTCTGACGAGAACGTTCGCACTCCTCCTCCCTAGGATGGGAACGACAATCCAACATCCATCAAGAGGAGTTAACGGTTCTCGCTCAAGGGATCCAAGATCTCCAAAAAGTGTTGGAAGACTAGCGCCAGAGCTTTCAAGCCATGGCGGAGCGCATGACCGCAGAGAACGCCCAGTTGAAAGCTATCAATGAGCAGACTTCCGCCGAGAACACCGAGATGAAGACCTAGATGCAAACCATAACGACTACTCACTCCAACGCAAGACTCCCTCGCAACATCGACAGATTAGTCACGTGTCTTCCCCTTGATGAAGGAGCCGGCTGTTCCAATGGGGGCGTGGCTAGGACCCGCTCCGAACGAACGACGAAGCCTCCTACCATGCTAGAGCCTCCTCGTCCAGCCTATGCCCGGAGAACGACGACCCCACCAGTCGGCTAGAGATCAACAACCATCTAGACAACAAGTCTATTGGGATGATGAAGAGGATGAGGACAACGAGAGGCGTCCTCCAACGGTCCTCGAAGAGTTGGTCTAGAAGATAGTCAGGGAGAAACTCAATGCATTCTCAAACCAGCTAGCCTGTGTCCTTGGCATGGCCCGACCCATCGAGAAGGAGGCGCCCGATGACTATGACGAGTCGCCCTTCACCCCGCATATTGCCAGAGCGGAAGTCCCCAAGAAATTCGTTGTGCCTTCTATGCCCACTTATGACGGTACAACCGATCCCACGGATCACATTGCTATATATAAACAGAAGATGATGACCATTCCAGTACCATATCACTTCAAGGCAGCCCTGATGAGTAAGGGATTTGGCATCACATTGTCCGGACCAGCCTTGAGATGGTTCGCCAACCTTCCTCGAGGGAGCATTATCTCTTTTTCACACTTGAATGATGCATTCAGAGAACAATTCGCCAATAGTTGATAGTTCAAGAAGCGCTCAAATGATATATACAAGATCAGATAGAAGTCAAACAAGCCAGTAAGGGAGCATCTCGACCGCTTCAATCGCAAGAAAGTAGCCATACCGTCTTGTGACACCACTACTGCTATCAAAGCTTTCAGACAAGGGGTGCTCCTAGACAACGACTTATATGAAGAACTCACCAAGTTCCCATGACATACATTCGAAGAAGTGTAGAGCAAAGTGTTAGCCCATATCCGTCTGGAAGAGGATAGACCCATGAGATGTCAGGGCACCGTCTAGGACAAAGTCGAAAGAAAATCCACGAGCCATGATCACCGACGTAAGAGATGCCACCAGTCGTACGACCGTTGATATACTCTATTTAGGTTGTGATAACTCCTATATTTTAGGGCCTTATAGAGTGTTCTATGTTAGTCTTTGTGCTTAATTGTAATATCGAGATCGAAGACACAATGATTTAGGATTCAATAGTTTTCATGACGTTTCACTAATGAAGAGCCAATTCTGCACACATAGTGCGAGCGCGGGTGATGGGTCGCGAGTGCAGTAGCATCTCGGGGAGTTCAATATTCCACCGGAGAAAACCGTGTGTGTGGATCCTGAAGCATGTACACGGTACGAGGCGATTTGCGAAGAGCGAATAGTTTTTCGATCGCCAGTGACGCAAGCGCGGTTTCCATGGCGCGTGCGCGGTGGACCTCAGATCCGAGACGACTTTATTTTTCTAACTTCTTCTTAGCTTTTGTTTTCGGGAAGTCTTTCCTTTTCAACATTATTAAGTTAAGGTTTTCCTAGGTTTTTAGGATCAAACAAGTAACTTTTTTTTATTCGTGGAGTATATACATGTTAGTATGGAGAACTAAATCTCTTAGGAGGATTATTCATGAAGCCACATATTGATGAATTCGTGAAGTTTTGATATAGTTTCTTACCTTGATTAATATCTTTTTCGTTTGTGCTCAATACCATAAACATTGTTTGATTCCTTAAGCTTGGTCAACTGATTGAGTTATCTTTGTTCTACAATTGGAATTGATTTGATTCATGTCTATATGATTTTTTTTATTTTTATGAAAACAACTTGATTTCTAGGACCGTGGACTAAAATTAAGAAAGAGATTTGATTGTTTTATCTTGCAACTGACTCATAGATTGATTTCCTAATTTGATATCCTGCATATTTCCTGTTTTTATTGCTAGATCTAGGTTAAGTGTTGGATCGTAAGTCAGTATTAATGGGCGTCCTTAACAAGTTAAGGGCGCCCTTGGTGTAGTGGAAGTAAATATAGGACTTAATAGGTAAAAATAATAAGATAGAGACTCAGGTATTTATAGAGGAACCCCACAAGACCAAAGTAGTCCTTGTGAGTAAACCTCTACCTCCGTGGAGGATTTTCGAGTAGTCGTTCCTTATCTTATTTATGAAAAATCCTTACAACCTTAATGGCGAGTTTATGTAGTTCTCTGATAAGCGGTATTTTAGTCGCCTTAATACCTATCAAAGTAATCCGAACAACCCAACTAATGTAGTAGGGAAGTAAGGGTCGATCCCACAGAGACTCAGGTTTTCAGTGTTTATTGTTGTATTACTCAGAGTTAGAAAAGGGGGGTTTGAATATGAATCTAAAAACTAAATTAACTAAGGAATGTAAAATAAAAGATGATTTGTAAAATATGGGAGAAGTATGCTTAACTAGTTAATATCCATTGCGAATTCGATTATTGATCATTGATTATCAAAATTCTCTTTTTACCTTGACTAATCTACTGCGGAATGCTAATAACCCAACTTCATGGAATTATTAATCCTACTTCAATTCTAGTTATTAGCCCGACCGGTACTAACAACCCTAATTATCAAATAACCTAAAGACCTCCTAGATTCAATTTGACAACAACATTAAGATTCAAGTATCAATAGAAACATGCATTCAGAGCAACCAGACATCCAAATAACATGCGATTGAATTCTCTTCTCTAATCAACTAGTCCTACCAGTCCTAGGTTGATTAAAGGTTCTACTTATGATCTAATTAACACCGACCGGTAATTAGAAAGATCTAGTTGTAATTCAACCTAGAGATTCAATTAGATGGCCAGTCTAACAAAACCCTAAATCAAACTTATTCAATCAAGCATAGATAAATCAATCTAATCAAGACAAATTAAGAACAATCAAATCTCACAATAATACATAATTCACAACTTCAATTAACTAGTTAAGCAAAAGAAATTTAGCTACTCAAAGACATGGAAATACTTACAAAGTTTCCCATACGGTTCTTGTTCTCCAAGTCTTCAATAACCAAACAAAGATTCAAAGATATGAAGATAATCCAAACCTAGAAAACAAAATCTATTTATATATCTCTAAGGTTCCCAAAAATATATCTAAAAAGATAACCCAAAAGGCCCAAAAAGAATCCCATACAAATCTCGGACATAACTCGGACACGGGCGAAAACTCGGGCAAGCACCCAGAAACGCGGTCGCGTTTTCGATGTCTTGCCCGCGCTTTCACGGCAGAGACTCAGGTCTCGAAACGCGGGATGAACCTCTAAAGCGCGGGCGCGCTTTCGAACCTCCTGCCCGCGCTTTCAACACTGGTCATCACGTATCACTTCAGAGGCTGTTTTGACCCACTTCGAGTTGGAATTTGGACTCGGAGTAAAAAGATGAATTGTAGCTCCTCGAGTTAGCTTTCCAATAACACCAAAATCAGATCGATCCGACCACCATAGCTCCAGATCCAGCCCTTACAAGCAAGAGGTGTCGAAACAACAACTCCAATACATAGTCCGGATCCAAGTGTGCTTTTCCCATCACCTCTTGGGCTAATCTCATAGCTTGGCTCTCTTCTTTCTTTCTCCAATGCTTTGGCTTCACCTCCTCTCCACTTATTGTCTTCACATCTACAATCAAAAGGCACAACAAAGTGTAGATATCCGAATCTTTCTACAAACTAACAAAACTAGCAAAACTAACTACAACTAAACCAAAAACCATAAAAATCCTAAATAAACATGCCCTAAAACACTACCTAACATGTGTCTATCATTCTCTGAAAAAAGGAGTGTGTCCCTAAGTTCACTAGCGAAACCCCTTTAAGCCTAAGATTGATAACCTAACCTCAAAATGTAAGGACACTAAACAACACGTCCCTTACAGTCCGTTGTAAGCGACAACTCTCTCTTTTTGTCTTTTTCTTACAAACTTGTTTTGTGATTTGTTTTCACTTCTCTCTCGATCTAACACCTAGTCCTTCACTATTCTTGGTCGGTTCTTAGTGTTCCTGGCGATAGTGACGATATGCTCTAAATATTCTCTGAGAAGCGTTAAGTCACAATAAATGCCCGTGGGGTATTTATAGTGACTTGGGAAGGGCATCTTTACTCTGACAATCATGCCCTTGAGTACGTCGCAACAGGGATCAGCTTCCACAGGATCTACCTCCACATGGACTTCATGATCAAGGCTTGTCGGTTGATGTCATCTTGTCGGGTAGCCTTGTAAGGACTCCAGAGTTTAAGCTTGGGTTCCTACTTGCTTGGGACTGCGTCCTCGTCGAATTAGTAACGTAGTTGGTCCTTTATTCTAAGAAGTAGCGTCCCTACACCTTAGGGACGGCTACACAACTTGTTGTTCTTTTCATGACCCGCGTTCCTGAAATACTTGGACAACTTATTAGATCAAAGTGAGTTTGTCATATCAAAACTAAAGGACGATTGTCCTGGGCACAATGTTAAGTACAAAAGAGTCCTTATCATCGTCCCAACATTAAGCATCTTTGCATATGTTTAAGTATTGCCTAGACCGGGCAAGTGATTAATTAAGATCGGAATTGGAATTAATCAAGAAATTTTAAAAAACTGGATAAACTAATGATCGAATGATTCTTGTATGTCCATTTGATTGAACAACCTCTATTTCCCTTTATTGATATCACCAAAGTCTGTTTTTATGTGTTTGTTACTCAAACCTTCTGAACCCTTGTTTTCTTCCTTTGATTGATTGATTGATCTAGTTTATGAGAGCACTCGATTCCTCTGGGATTCGACCCCTACTTGTATGTTATACTTGTTTATTTGATAGGGTTAATAATATGATTGTTGCATAACGACCTCCGTAGCGAGTCAACCGTTCACAACCCGAGCTAGCAAGTGTGATCGGCCCACTCCACCTCCTTTGGATCAATTCAGTCTTGGTTTGAGTCCAAAGGAACTAGTGCACAATCCATCCAATCTCGAAAGGATGATTAGGTGGCCTCATAAGAAGGATCGAACATACCCAAACCAGGATATGACAAAGTCATGTGACTTTCATGACAATCACGACTATATGAGAACAAGGAGATCGCGTACCTGATATCCAGAGAACTGATCAAAGAGGTGGATCTAAATGACTAGATCCCTGCCAGACTGTCAGGTGTCAATTTGCCTGAAGAAAAGCCCCCAACTCTAGAGCATGAATGGGTGTTGAACGTTATCTCGGAGAGTCAGATATCTGTGTTCTAACATAGTCAATGGCCGAACGCCATACGCGAGTGAGAAACCTTGATTGGACAATCGTTCCCACATGAAAGAAGGAGACGTATGTCAACGCCACCATCACTTTTGATGAAGAAGATGCGGGAGATGTGTTCGGACCACAACATGATAGCTTGGTGATATCACTGACCATTGGGAACGCCTTGGTGAGAAGAATCCTGGTTGATACAGGCAGCTCAGCTAACCTAATAACATTAGACTCCCTGAAGGGGATGGGCTTGTTGGAAGCAGACCTTGATAAAAGGCCAATGTCTCTATTAGGCTTTAGCGGCGAATTAAAGCACATGCTGGGGGATATCAACCTCCCAACGTATGCCTAAGGTCTAAATTTACAAGTCAGATTCTCTATGTTAGATTGAACTTGTTGGGGTAGCCTTGGATCCATGAGTTGAAGGTGGTCCCATCCACCTACTATCAGACTATCAAGTTCCCCATGCCTTGGGGGGTGAGAGAAATCAAGGGGGATCAAGCCCTAGCACGAGATTTCTATAAGACCACTTTAAAGCCAACCACAATCTAGAGGCAAGCATAGCAATCACAAACATCCGTGGGCCAGACGTCCGCAGACCAACCCGTGGAAGAAGAGATATCTGAAGTGGCTTTGGATCCTGCTTAACAAGAGAGGACGACCAAAGTCGGCTCCGATTTAGAGCCCGAGACCAGGAAAGAATTGTTGGACTTCCTTAGAAAGAATCAAGGGTGTTTTGCCTGGTCGCACGAGGAAATGGTCGGGATAGACCCAAAAGTCATCATGAACAAACTCAATGTCAATCCCGATCATGCCTCGGTAAAGCATAAAAGAAGGAAGTTCGCTCCAGAACGCAACAAAGTAGTTGATGAAGAAGTCAAGAAATTGATCGAGATTGGAAAGATCAGCCAAGTTAGATATCTGAATTGGCAAGTCAATGTGGTGGTAGTCCCCAAGAAAAAGGGGAAATGGAAGGTGTGCGTAGACTTCACAGATCTGAACAAGGCGTGCCTTAAGGACGCTTTCCCCCTCCCCCACATCGATGTCATGGTCGATGCTACTGTTGGTCATAAGGTTCTCACCTTTATGGACACCTTCAATGAATACAACCAGATCAAGATGGTTGAAGACGACCAGGAAAAGACGGATTTTATCACCACCCAAGGCATCTATTGTTATAAGGTCATGCGTTTCAGGTTGAAGAATGCAGGGGCCACCTATCATCGGTTAGTCAACAAGATGTTTAGAAATCAGATAGGTAAGACTATGAAGGTATACATCGATGATATGCTTGTGAAGTCCAAGAAATCCTAAGAGCATCTAGTTCATCTAGAAGAGGCTTTCCCAATCCTTGAGAGATACGACATGAAGTTGAACACTACCAAATGTACCTTTGGGGTGAAGTCTAGAAGGTTTCTAGGATATCTGGTCACCCAAAGTGATGAGATTCAGCCCCTGGTGGAACCAGGTCCCGACAAACCCTAGATGACCAAGGCCATAAAGACTTCCTTGGAGGCCTTAGTTGGGCGAAGCCTTCATTAGGATAATAATAGTACTCCACCTAGACAACGTTCTATCCGCCAGGAACTCATTTACTATCCCCAAAAGAGTTATACTAAACTTAAAGTGCTTTCCAATAGATCCATCAAATGTTCGCACACCCTTTTCCACACCAATAAAAGCTCATAATTAAATATCTATTCTCTTCTTTAGATTTTATAAACCTAAAGCAATAGTGTTTAAGAACAAATAAGGAGCTTTCATAAACATATTTGGCGGTTGGTTGTTAGGGGTTACGATCAATGACCATTTTGAGTACGACTTGCATAACTTAACTAGAACGATCCATCTAAACACAAATAGAACATCACATTAAAAATCTCTAAAACAAAGTTTAGAAAGATCAACCGTATCATGCTTGTGACATGTTGTGCTTAGTCTTCAACTTCATGTGAGAATTGTCATATAATGGCTCATCTGCTGCTCCTAATACATCGGAAAGATGCAAGCAAGAACCACTAGGAAGACAATGAATTCAACATAAAAATGAACGAACACCCAAAGAACATGGAAGAATTAGGCTTGAGGCCGACTAAATAAATAAGGTGTGGGTGATGAGCTCTCTCCTTCGTTCTTTGGGTTCCTCTTCAGGGAGTGAGCTAACACGCTTGAGTTCTCAATGACCAACCTATAGAGAGTGGAGAATAGGTTTCCTCCATACGGCCCAACAAGCACGATCAAGGGGGTTAGTCGGGTGTTAGTAGCTCTAGATACCCACGATAAATTAAAAAACAAAGAAAGAATTTGGCTCGAGGTGAGTAGGTACTAAAACATAGCACAAGACTAATGATATCGATCCTAAAATGTGAGAAATGAACTGACCTATGCTTGACCAAGAGGAAGAATCCACATATTCAATTTCAGTTTTTAAATGTATATAATTGTTTTTTCGCTCTTTTGGAGCTAATAGAACAATCCCACTGAAGAGGATGAAATTTCTAAGATTGATCAATGACCATTACAAAAATCCCTCAAGTGGAGTGTTGGACTTAATTGCATTGGATGATTATCTCTCTCTCTCTCTCTCTCTCTCTCTCTCTCTCTCTCTCTCTCTCTCTCTCTCTCTCTCTCTCTCTCTCTCTCTCTCTCTCTCTCTCTCTCTCTCTCTCTCTCTCTCTCTCTCTCTCTCTCTCTCTCTCTCTCTCCCCCTTGCGAAATCCAAGCTAAACTAATCAAGGTTAATGGTTCTCATCATTCATTTAATCCCATTTTAAGCAAAAATCTCTCTTCATTTTTCCATCATTTTGTTTCTTCATCTACGCATTGATATCTTTGGCTGTAAGTGTAATTATTATTCTGATTATTTGATAATATATGGTTTGATTTGTTTACAAAACTCCAGTAAAAGTTCATGCTTTCTTGCCTATCATATCTTATGATAGTACCATTTCCTTGCAATTACTACTCTTTCCTCAAATTTGTTTTTAGGTGAATTCGTTCGTGGTTCAAGGGAAAAAGTCAAAGGCAGATTCGTTTAATATCATATTAATCAATTTATTTATGTTTTGACAAATCTTATTTCGATATAACACTTTCATACATATGATCTTATTCTATTGTCATCTCAATTCTCAAACCAAATGAAGGCACCTCAACAATTAAATTTTATTTTGTTGAAAAAATATTTTCTTTTCTAGCTATTTCGAACAAAAAGGCGAGGTTTGTCGACATCGTTATAAAAAACCTACTAGGTCCTGCTAAGTTGCTATGCTACCCCTTTTCGCCTAGTGTTTTAATCTATCGATCTAGCTATCCATCTGGATAGCCAAGACAACCATATAGACCGCTTAGTCGATAGGCATGTCCTCTTTGTCTAAAGACTAGCACCGCTTAGCGTTTTTTAGAGGACTGCCTGTTGAGGAGCAAGAAACCTAATTCATTATTTCTGGTCTCCAAATTCCAAAACTGCAATGATTAGATCGAGAACTTCCTCGAATAGCATGTAAAATCTAGTGGTTTGAATTTTTGCAAAATGCATGTAAAATCTTATGGTTTCCTTCATATATCGTATCGGATACTAGCTAGTATCATTCCCATTACTTTCCCTTTTAGGTGCATGTGTTCTTGGTTTACGGGGAAAAATATAGAGATTGTCTTAATATCAGATTAATTACTTACCACTTTTAAACATATCTACTCCCTCAAGGTTTGTATATATTTGATGTTTTATCATTTCAACCTGAATTTAAGAAACGCTCTAAGATTATTTAATCACTCTAATTGAATTATTCTAATTATTAAAAGCCTAAATCAATTCTTCCTTATTCTATCCAAAAATTAATCAGTCCGTCTTTTAATTATGTTGATTAGTAGTTTATTGAGAGAACTTTTTGAGAAATTTATAAAGGTTAATTTTGGAAAAATATGTATATAAAATTGCCAACATCAAATATTTTTTAACAAATATAATAGGCTAACACATCAAATATAACCAAACGGATGGATGATTAATTAGGTTTCTCTATCGTCCGCTCTAAAAGCACATTATAAGCGTACTATTTATGGAAACTAATTCCTTAGAGAGGAAATTGTGAATCTGTCACAAAAAATTCCCAAATATAAGATTTAACAAATCGTTCTACTATTAGCGTCTTATAATTTGTCCTTATAGCACATAATAGAAAAATTGCTATTAATATCTATCTATTACTATATACTAAAGCTGAAGCAAATTTTGTTAACATATTGCATCACATCATCCCCTATTAAAAACTTTATATTAATAATTCCTAGTTTGATTATAATATATAATCCCAAGGTTATACCTATTTATTTAAAATATTATTTCTATCTTAGATTTTGAGATGTTTAAGTATTAATACTTTCCTTATATTTACATCTCAATATTATTAGTATATCCATTTAATTAATAAACTGATCTCTCCTAAAAACATATCTTTAAGAAAATATTTTTTTATTTGTAGAAATCACAATGTATAGATCATAATTTTATCATTTTTACTCATTTAAATAACATATTAATTAATTTTATTTTTCGTAATTTTATTACAAGATATTTTTTAAACCATGAAAGGTTGCAAATTCTACCACTATATATATGCCACATCTTTCATTAAATAAAAATAATGTATTAAATATATGTTTTACTATCATATCATATTAAATTCCCAATACAAATATTAATAAAAAGATTGGAAGATCTATCTACCCTAATTAAATCTGTAAAATTACATACTCATTACATTTTAGATACAAGTTAGATTTCTTAATTAAAAGAACTATATAATAATATTTATATTTTCTATTATATACTTCTCATTTAATTAACTTTACATAACATATTAAGATGTATTCAAGATAACTTTGTTTCATTTTTAATCTTAAATAAATATCCTCTATTTAATATTAATCCAACATTTTGTTTAAAATAATTAATAATTAATATAAAACTCCATTTAAAAGTGAAATGATTTTGATCAATTTTTTTTATAAAATTTGATATTGCATCTTATGTCACTCTTCGTCGTTTTTTGAAATATATGTTTATCTATGATAAAACTTTAATATGAATAAAATAAATTATACATTTTATATAAATATTGGATCATATATGAAAATTATTTTGTTTTATAATCTAAGGGATAAGCATCGTTTTAAAAACAAAATAGGCATATAATATTCTTAATAATCGCTATAGTTAATTTATATATAAAGAAATAAATAATTAAATAACACCCCTATAAGTTACAAGTAGTGGTAATTGAATTGAGTTGGGACTATATATCTCTTAAAGGCACTATAAATATAAATAAAATGTGACGTTGAAAAAAACATGTCTACTAACATCCTAACATCATGAGTTGGGACTATATGTCTCTAAGTCTCTAACATCTTATGTTTAGTTATTTTAATACCCTGCTATTGCGAGTTGTTTGTATGATACTAGTTTACTTATAGGGCTAACCGTGGTGCTACTAAGAGGGGACATATTTTGGCAAAACTATGGCTGACACGCATCAGTACCCAACTGTGGCTCAGAAGCTCGCTGGTCAGCTTCAGCTTAGGCGAGCACCATCAGCCGAGGAACGACATAGGCGCTATGGAGGATTGGTAAACCACGGTCTTTGCATAAGGGATTATCCTTATGGAAATTATTCCCGTCCCGGGTTGCGATACCCTACGACAAGGGACTTGCCATTTGTTTCAACTGCATCCTCATCGCTTCTTGTTCAAGCTCCCTCTGAGAGAAAAGCCTTGTCAGGATTTGTAGTTGATTTTTTGATGGGTGGCGTTTCAGCTGCTGTGTCTAAAACAGCAGCTGCTCCAATAGAGCGTGTGAAGCTCTTGATCCAAAACCAAGACGAAATGATCAAGAGTGGACGTCTTGCTGAGCCTTACAAGGGCATAGGTGATTGCTTTAGTCGTACAATTAAGGATGAGGGTGCTGTCGCACTTTTTAGAGGAAACCTTGCAAACGTTATTCGTTATTTCCCCACTCAGGTATATAAATTGATTGATCATCAGATCGTTTTGGGAAGCAATTATATGTGTACATATATGAAACAATTAGCTTGTTGTTGGGAAATCGACCCTCCTAAGACACTTGTACACCCACTAAAATCCAATAGACACAAAGATACAATATTACAGAAGTGACTTTATATTAACAGTGGAAGTATACAAGACTCATTTATACGAGTGACTTGAGACTCGTTATAATGTGGGAAACCTACATAATCTAGGTTACACGTGTGACACTACTCACACTGACACTCGATCGAGTGTCGGTGTGGGTAGTGTCAAGGACTACTTCAAGAGACTCTTTATCATCAGGCTTGATTCTCTCTTACGTTTATTGTATTAATGTTGTCGTTTTGGGGCGTTGTAGGCTTTAAACTTTGCATTCAAGGACTACTTCAAGAGACTCTTCAACTTCAAGAAGGATAGAGATGGTTATTGGAAATGGTTTGCAGGTAACATGGCCTCCGGCGGTGCTGCTGGTGCTTCTTCCTTGCTTTTCGTCTACTCGCTGGACTATGCCCGTACCCGTCTAGCGAATGATGCCAAGTCTGCTAAGAAGGGAGGGGGAGACCGCCAGTTTAATGGCATGATCGATGTCTATAAGAAGACCATAAAGTCAGATGGTGTCACAGGGCTTTACCGCGGGTTCAACATCTCATGTGTTGGAATTGTTGTGTACCGTGGGCTCTATTTTGGGATGTATGATTCAATCAAGCCTGTCATCTTGACTGGGAATCTGCAGGTTCCATCTATCATCCCCTCTCCCACCCACATATGATTCAGCTTGTTTCATAGGTTACTAATAATGGCAATATATATTTGATGGGATGCATGCAGGATAGTTTCACGGCTAGCTTCCTTTTGGGATGTGTCATTACAATTGGTGCTGGTCTTGCCTCCTACCCGATCGATACAGTTCGTCGAAGAATGATGATGACGTCTGGTCAGGCTGTTAAGTACAAGAGCTCCCTCGATGCGTTCAATCAGATTGTGAAGCACGAGGGTCCCAAATCCTTGTTTAAGGGTGCCGGTGCAAACATCCTTCGTGCCGTTGCTGGTGCCGGAGTCCTCGCTGGTTATGACAAGCTTCAAGTGCTTGTCCTCGGCAAGAAATTTGGCTCTGGAGCTTCTTAACTCCCCCTTCCTCGTACATACGAATATACGATGTGGATGACTTTTCCTAATATATTTTTATCTATACAATTCTTGACATATTATCTAGTAGAAACATTTAGCATCATTTAAATAAATTATAAATTGGAGTGTTATGAGATTAGAAGCAGTAATCTTCTTATTGTAGGATCTTTGTTCAGAACAATACGTTCTGGTGGTGTTACATTACTGCTACATGGAATTTTGTTTTTTAATTTTCTACTTTGGTCTTTTGAGGCCTTGTATATGTCTATCATGTATATGGTTATAGTGTAGGCAAATAAAGCCCCCCTTGCAACTGATTACAGAAAGAAGAAATTGGCATTGCGATAGCTTGAGTTATCATACTACAAGTCATCCTCTTTTTGTCAAACAAAACTGTGTTTCTGTAGTTGTATTTTATGACCTCCCCTCACCTCATATTTTAAGAGTTGAATTACTTTGAACATGTTATGATTAAATAATGATATTTAATTATAAGGGAAAGACTCTAAAGAGAATAGGAGCTTGGCTACTGAATTGGAATGTCTCTCATTCCTTTTATTATACCTCATCAAATGGTAATTAAAAAGTACATTTTAACTAAATTTTGGGAGGATGCGCCTTTAATCGCGAACACGCTACTTTTAACTTTTGACTTTTGACTTTTCAATTTCTTTTTTCCGGTCTCTTTTGAAAATGTTTCACCTTCCAACCTGCGATATCATTCTCCCGTCAACTACTCAAGCAAATCGATAGCCTTCTCTCAACCTCTTCAATTTTTCAAGCAAAGCAATTAAAAATAGGGATGGCTAAATTTAATTCAAGAAATGAGCGAGGTTTGTGCATATTCACATCTTTGAATTTTGCTTATTGGAACCCTAGATTTTTTGTTTTCAGTTTTCTACTTTGTTTTCCATGATAGTTGATGATGAATGAGATAATTGAAGTCATTTATAAGTGCACAATTGTGATTGGAACGATTTTTTAGTTGATTGTTGTCCCTACCACATGATTTGGAGTCATTTTCGTCCTTACCACTTTATTGCTGGTTATTTTTTGTTATCCGAATCTATTTTTCATCTGGTCCTTCGACTTCGTGTTTTTTTGTTGATTCTTTTTAGAATATTTTAGATCTAAATATATTACCAATATTTGTTTCTTTTTGCAGGAAGATTTGCTTATACGAATGTGTATGTGTGGTTATTTCATCGATTTGTTCATTTCAATTATTGATTTGCTCAAATCTATAATTTATTCGGTGTGTAAAAAATTGTTCACCAATATTTCATATTTAGATCTGAACATGTTACCATATTCTTGTATTTTTGTGAGAAGATTTGCTTATACGAGTGTAACCGGTGTATATGTATGGTTATTTATTCGATTTGTTCATTTTCAGTTATTGATTTGTTTAGATCTACAATTTGCTTAGTATATCAAAATTGTTCGCCTGTATGCTAAACTTTTTAACCCCATATGCCAAAACTCGCTCACTTGTATTAGAGATTTGTTCAACTGAGTGCTAATTTTGTTTAATCACGCTCCATGTTTGTTCTACCCTTTGTGCCAAATTTGTTCAACTCAACTATGTTCGTCTCTAGTGGTGATTTGTTCTTTTCCATTATTTACTTGTTCACATCCCTTATTGATTGTATCATTGTGTTCGGAATTATTTATAATTAGGTAAAAAAACTAAAACTTCTTCCGAAAGTTAAAAAGATAGTAAAATATCGATGATTTGGTACTATGACCATTAGAGAAGATCCATCGTCTACACATAGAAGAGGTTTTTAGCATATTATGCATATGTCCCTTACAAATATGTCCCCTCTCTGTTTTTGTTTTGTGTTTTTACTGAATCAACTGATGGTAGAGACATTGCTGATTAGAATCTCTGATATGCTCTATTTGGGATACGTTATCTTGTATTTTAGGGCTATATTGAGTGTTCTAGGTTAGACTAATTGTAATATCTAGTAATGTTATGAAAAATGCTAGGCGGCTTTTAAGCGGAGAGGGGCCGCCTAGCGCCTAGGCGGGCTAAACGGTTGCCTAAGCTGCCTAGATGAACACCTAAGCACCACTAAGGCGGGTTACAAGGCTAGGCGGATGGGGACCGCCTAGCGCCTAAACAGGGCCTAGGCGGAGCCTAGAAGGTATTGGTAGAACACTGATATCTTGGCCGAAGACATAAGAATTCAAATTTCAAGACTTCTGAAGATGTTTTGAGTTATGTACCCAACACCTCTTGCTTGCATACGTTGTATCTGGAGCCACAATGGTCGGATTGAGCTAATTCTAGTGTCATTGGAAAGCTAACTCGAAGAGCTTCAATTCATGTTTTTACACTAAGTCTAGATTGCAAGCCAAAGAGGGTCAAAACAGCTTCCGAAGTGCTGTCAGTGAAGAGTACCGCTAGCACGGTGCATAGGCCGCGGGCGCGGTGGCTGCCCAGAGATAGAGTTCCTATCTTTAGAAGGTCGTGAGTGCAGGTGAGATAGCACGGGCGCGGTAGAACCTGATTGATATATCTTTGACCCGACGTTGACCGCGAGCGCGGTGCTTCTGGCACGGTATAGCTACATATCTGAACGTTGATTTTCTGTCTTCTTTCCTTTTCTTATCTTTTCCTATATCTTTAGTAGTCCGATTGGCATGTCTATCGACTACAATAAATAGAGAGGTTTGGTCTAGGTTTTAGGTATCCAATTGACATCCAATTCACATCAAATTAATTATTTCCTTTAGTTTAGAGTTCTTTTGTTTTATGGAGAACTAGTCTCCTTGGGTTTAATCAAGGGAGAAGCTCTGAGGCATGAACTCGTGAGATTTTGGTAATTGATTTCTATCCTTTGGTTAATATTGATTCTCTTGTGCTTCATTATATGAATGTTGATTGATTCTTCATGAGTATCTACCTTGTTGAATTAATTGATTTTCTATTGTTGGATTTGGACTTGGACCGTGGACAAAATTGTTTTGTGAAAACAACTTAGAACCTAGACATGTTGTCTATACAACTAGGATTTAAGAAGATAATTGATTATATGTTTCTGCAATTGACTCATAGAATGATTTCTTTTGCGTGTATCCTGTATATCCTTGTTCTCTATGCTGATTCTAGGTTAAGCGTCCTTGCCTAGAATTAAAGAACTGCTTGAACCGTGGACTTGTGATTGCTAATGATCAGGATAGGAATTAACCATAGGTATAAAAGGAGTCAATATGATCGAATGATTATTTCAAAGTGAATCTTTTTATTTGTTTTCTAGATTAGTTTAGTTTAGATATTTCTCTCAGATCCCCCCGTGGACTTGCGATTGCTAATGATCAGGATAGAAATATTAATACTAGTTTGTAATTTTGGGTTATTTATCTTTGATCTTGGCATGACAACTTTAGCCAAGTCAAATTTTAGCGCCGTTGTCGCGGAACTTTGCTTTAATTCTAGTGTTAATATTTTTATTGACTTTGAGTAGACTTATCTTATGGTCTACACTTGTATATTCTAATGTCTGCATTTAGATTTTGTCAGATGTTGGGACGATATCAAGGACTGCTTTGTACTTGATATTGTGTCTACACAATCGTCCCTTAGTTTTGATATGACAAACTCACTTTGATTCTAATAAAGTTGTCCAAGTGTTCAGGAACGCTAGTGATGAAAAGGACAACAAGTGTGCGGACGTCCCTGAGGTGAAGGGATGCCATCTTCAATGTGTAAGGACAAACTAAGTTACTACTTGTGCCAAGGACGCAGTCCACAAGCAAGTAGGAACGCAAGCCTCAACTCCAAGCGTCCTTACTTAGAACCCGACAGGATGACATCACTCGACAATGTTTGATCATCAAGGACACGTGGAGACCGATCCTGTAGATCAGTCCATCACCACGTGGAGGTAGATCCTCTAGCGGAGTTCAATAGCTGGAAACAGGAAGCTTCCCTTCATCACCGCCATACCACGTGGAAGTCGATCCTGTAGCCACGTCCATGAAGGGCATGATCGTCAAAAGTAATGATGCCCTTCCCCAAGTCCTATAAATACCCCCAAGGCATTTATTGTGACTTAAGCTTTCAGAGAATATTAAGAGAGAATCAGAGTGAAAGCGACTTCGATCAAGAACGCCAAGAACAAGTCAAGAACTCTTCTAGACTAGGTGCTTGATCGAGAGGAAGTTTGTAACCAAATCACAAAGTGTTTGTAATCAGAAAAACAAAAGAAAAAGAGAAGTCCTACGAAGTACTGTGGGACGTGTGAGTAGAGTCCTTTAGAACATTAAGCTAGGTTTCAGTTATAGGCTTAAAGGATCTTTTACTAGTGGACTTAGGACGTACTCTAAGTGCCAAGAGAAGTGTAAGGAACTCGCCAGTATAACTGTAAGAACGCTTAATAAGAAAGGAAAAGTCTATTCTAAAATCCTCCAAGGAGGTAGAAGTTTACACTCAAGGACTACTTGGTCTTGAGTGGTTCCTCTATAAATTGACGCGTTCCTTGCTTATTACTTTACCTGTTTAGTCTCTTTATTCCGCTGCAAATCAAAGGACGCCCTTAATACTTGTTAAGGACGCCTCTCTCAAGGACGCCTTTATCTATATAAAGGACGTCCCTCTTAAGACTAACGATCCAACAATTGGTATCAGAGCAGGCGCTATAGATTTATGTTGAGTTGGAGGTAAAGATGGACATGGTACCCATTGGAATTAGTAGCATGAAGCCTCTGCGTCTGACGGACGGCAGTTTTAATAGATGGAAGACATGGTTTGAGAACATTGTAAGGAGTGAGAACTATCAATGTTGGAGAGTGATCAAGAACGGTGACCTTAAAGTTTCACCTGGCAAGGAAGGCAAGGAGGAAGAATGGGGTTCCGATGAATTCAAGCTGATGGAAACAAATGCAAAGGAAATGTGTTTTCTTCAAACGTCCCACTGTGAAAGGGACGCTACCAGAGTTAGCAATTTGCCAACAGCCAAACAACAGTGGGAAGCACTTGAAAAGTACCACATTGGAATGGCAGAAATGAAAGAGGACGTCCAGCTAGAAGTCAAGAGGGACTTCTACGCATTCAAAATGCTGCCAAATGAAACTATCAAGGATTACTCCTTCCGTTTTGAAGCTCTTATCACCAAGTTGAAGAATTTGGTAATCCTTGAGGCTGAAATCTCAATGAGAAACAAAGTCCAAGTGTTGATCGATTGATTAACAGGAGTGTGGAACTTCGACAGGACTACCTTCAAATAGAATCAGGCCAATAAGAGTCTTGAAATGGAAGAGATCTATGGGAAGCTTAGGCAGTATGAAGCAAGAAGGAATGCAGACATGGCTGAGTTAGGAAGGAATCCTCAAACTGATCTAGCTTTGGCTACTGCATCAAGGACGCCAGAGTATGCAGAGTATCTTCGTCGGCAAAGCGAACTAGCCTTGATGATGGACGCCAAGACAAAGGAGCATCGTGAAAACTTGTGTCTTCAGGCTTTGGTAGAAAAGCAAGGAAAGTCAAAAGAACAACTCGATGAAGAAGAAGAACTTGCTCTCTTGCACAACACTCTCCGTTCCTGGGCTAAAAGGAACAAAGTTCCAAGGTTAAAAATGCCTGACAAGAAAGAGAGTCCCAAGTACACTGAGGCTGAAATGAAAGAACTAACTTGTTATAAATGCAACAAGAAAGGTCATTTTGCTAAGAAGTGTACCTCGGGACTGTCCTCCAAAGATATGAAGAAGAAGGCCTTGATAAGTGCCTATGAGGCTGCCTGGGACGACATTGACTCAGACGATGAAGAACCAGCTGAACATGTTGCTTACATGGCTATGAAAGACACTCCAGTTGCTCAGAAGGACGCCTCTGAAATTGAACAAGAGGTAACCCATGATTCTATGATAAGTTCTTTAGATAAGTGTTCAAAGCCTAAACTGATTAAACTTATTGCTCAAATCATGCAAGAAAGTTATGCAATGAAACAAAGGCTTGATGAACTTGAGGCTGAAGACATTGTAGTTGAATGTGAGAACTGTAGTACTATGACTTTTCAACTAGAGTCCTCAATTGAAGAATCTAAGTCCCTAAAAACTGAAGTCATGTGTCTCAAACTTGAGAACGCCAACCTTAGGGATGAAGTTAAAGTTTTAGGAAAGAGTCCTATAACTGAAGTTGTAAAACCTGTAGTTTTTGTCCCCGCCAAAAGAGGACTAGGATATGAGTCGGACTCTAAGAACTCTTTTCCTAGTGACTTTGAAGCTAGCAAAACCTCTGAGCTAGAAATTGAAAGGGAGAAAACTAAGAACCTTCTTGAACGTATAAGAGTCCTTGAAAGTGGAGAAAAGGACTATTATACTAATTCCACAAGCCACAAGATCTATAAGAAAATATCAAAGGGGGAAGGTTCAACGGTTTACAGCCCAAAGAAGATGGGAGAAAATAAAATTCAACGTCCTAACAAAAAATATTACCTTGGTGATTACTATAGGACGTGTTGGCACTGTGGTCAAGGTAGTCATTACAAATATGATTGTTTAAAGTTGTAGGAAGACCTTGAAAAGGGTAAACATACTAGGACTGAAAATGAAAATGAAAAGTCCGTTCCTAAGAACAATGTTAGACGTCCTAGACGATCTAGGACTTCATTCAGAAAACATGCTACGTCCAATGATGCTAATATAAATGATTACATGCCAGAACCAGAGTTCTTCTATTGTAACGAACCAGGTAAGGAACACCTTGCCTGGGTCGCCAAAAACTAACTCTTTTTAACAGGTGGAAGTGAGAGGAAGCCCGTGGATCATTGATAGTGGCGCCTCAAATCACATGACAGGAAGCCAGATCCATCTCACTTCTATCCAAACAAGTGCCACGGGAGGAACTGTCTCGTTTGGCAACAAGGGCAAAGGGAAGATCAAAGGGATGGGCATTGTATATCTGAATTCGTCCATCAAAGCATCAAATGTTAGTATTGTTTAAGGACTTTGCTTCAATCTCCTTAGTGTCTCTCAAATTTGTGATCAAGGTGAAAACCTAGTCACATTTGACTCAAAGGAATGCCTTGTTATCAACAAGAAAACAAACAAAGTGGTTCTTAAAGGAGTCCGCCAGAACAATGTGTACATATTCAATCAAAAGTTCAAGCCTGCTACTAAGTTGTGCCTATCTGTTTCAACTGAGGACGCTGACCTCTGGCATCGCCGTCTTGGTCACGCTGGACTAAGCACAATCCTCAAGCTACACCAACAAAATCTTGTGAAAGGACTTCCCCGAATCAATCCTGAGAAAGCTGAGCAATGTGAAGCTTGTATCAAAGGAAAGCAAACAAGATCGTCCTTCAAGTCCAAGAAAGAAGTGAGTACTAAGAAGCCTTTGGAACTTCTTCATATGGATCTTTGTGGACCAATGAAGATGATGAGCTATGGTGGAAAGAGGTACATGTACGTTCTTGTGGATGATTTTTCTCGATTCACTTGGGTTCTTTTCTTGGTGTCAAAAGCAGATTGTTTCAACGCCTTCAAAGTCTTCACCAAACAAGTGGAAGTTGCTCTAGGGACGCACTTGAAAGCCATACGATCAGACCGTGGGACGGAGTTTCTAAACTCAGAGTTCCTGGCCTTCTGTGATCAAAATGGCGTCTCCCACAACTTCTCGGCTCCAAGGACTCCCCAACAAAATGGTGTTGTGGAAAAAAGAATAGGACGCTAGAGGACATGGCAAGAACTATGTTGCTGGCAAATGGCGTTCCTACGCATTTCTAGGCTGAAGCCGTTGCTACTGCATGCTACATCATATATCGAGCCATGATCCGGCCTTTGCTAAAGAAGACGTCTTATGAGTTGTTGAATGGAAGGAAGCCTCGCATTGATTATCTAAGGGTTTTTGGATGCAAGTGTTTTGTTCACAACAACGACAAAGAAAGACTTGGAAAGTTTGACGCAAGAAGTGATGATGCCATATTTCTTGGGTACTCCCTTACAAGCAAAGCCTATAGAGTTTTTAATAAAAGGACTCTTAAGCTTGAGGAGAGTATTCATGTTGTGTTCAAAGAGAGTTCTTCCCACAAAGAAAAACCAAGTAAGAAAGAACGCTCTTCCTCACAACAACAGGACGACTCTGAAGACGAAGTTGATGATTGGTCCTCAGGAAAGTACTATGTTCCTAAGGACGGCAACGCAAATCCAGAAGAAGTCTCAGTGGACGCTCCTAGTGTTGATCAAGGAGTTCCCTCTCGCAGTGAGTTTCCAGTCCAACAAGATGTGGCCGAATCAAGTCAACAAGGTGAACAACGTCATGGTGTGGACGCTCTCTTTGAGGGGGAATACACTAAGGACGATGCTCAAGATGAAGATGATGATTCTAATGGTGATATTTGATCGGTGTGAATCGCGAAGGTCTCAGAATACAATTTATAACCCGATCCCGTTGCAGCACGTGATGGGTGTCGAACACTCGGGAGTTTTGTCGTTTGGTGCACCTAAAAGACTTGAAAACTGAAAAGAGAAGACAAAACGAAAGAACACAAAAGAAATCGCTCGGGACCGACACTAGGTGACGTCGGGCCCGAGGTGGATCCACGAGAAAGGGAGTCGGGACCGACACAGACAAGTCGGGCCCGAGGTTGCTGGGTATGTCGAACTTAAATTTGGAGAGATAGATCTCGGGTTTTTGGGCTCGTCCTCTAGTAGATGTGGGCTATTCCAACCCAATTTAAGCAATAAGTGTTGATCCTCGTAGGATCGAGGTTGTTCGCCTCGTTCCCACCACTTCTACACATCGACCCATAGGGAATTTGACCTCCCTTTCGATGCAAGGTCTCGTGATGGGCAATTGATCACTTCCGTTCACTCTTGCTAACCACAAGCCCTTGATCCCTTGCTTCCACAAGGAATTGTAGCTCTATGTAGAGTGGGTTCCTAGATCAAGCGCTCAAGGCTATGGAATTGGGGGTTCAAACCCAAAATAGCTAGAGGTTTCCCCCATAGCCCAAGATCAATGGAATCTACTTCATATGGCTAGAGTAACAAGCAATCAAAACACAAAGCAAAGCAAAGCAATCTCAATCATCAAACTCAAATCAAATCCAAATCTCATTAACCAAACAAAGAAAATCCACAAATACCAATCCAAATCCACAATAGCAAAGCAAAACAAAGCCAAACTCACTAACTATCTCTAGATCTCTCCTTCTCCTCCACCGATTTCTCTTCTTCTCCCTCTCTTCTCCTTGCTCCTTGCTCTCTAAGTCTCCCTAGAGCCTTTGAGAGGTGATTAGTGTTGTGTCTTGTGGATAATTGTCATCCTCCCTCTAATTAGAAGCTAAGAATGCCTGAAATAGAAGAGGGGCAAAAGTGGTAGATCACATTTTTTTGCCTTGGAGCCCAATCCTCGTCCAACCGACTCGGACTGATACGGAGCCATGTCGGGCCCGAGGTGCTGGCACTTCGGTCCGAGGTCGAAAGTCGATCTCGGTCCCGATGTCGCTGGAACTCGGTCCTGTACGTCCTCTGGCCACCTTTTCTTCTTGGCTCTTCTCTTGCTTCTCTTCATGGGTTGCTCCGCTCTTTTGCTCCTTGACTCATGTCTTGCTCCTTCGGGTCTCCTTCAAAACATCCTCGAATCATGCCAAAAACACCTACAAAATACACAAAAATCGCATAGTCTCCGAATCTCATAGAAAATCGGAATCCAAGCTAAAAAGGGGCAAAACACACAAGAAAAGGGACAAAAGACACATATTTACAAGGGAAAATAACCTATAAAACACCACCAATTTGAGAGACATCAGAATACCCCATACTTAAACTTGCTTGTCCTCAAGCAATAACAATGTAAGCAAGACCGAAACATAATCTTCAAGTAAAGCCTCGCATGAAAACACATTCAAGCACAAGTGATAGATATTCAAGCAAGATTACATCATCACACATGATCAAGTGTTCATAGGAATAAAGTCAAATGGAACTAAGCCTCACTTTAGGGATATGAAAATGTGTATCACTCATCATGTGTATAGGTATAACAATGATCACTCAAGCTCAAACATCATGTAAGTAAAGACTTTACTATTGAAGCTAATATCACCAATTCCTCCACCTAGAGATGCCTATTACAATGCACACAAAGAATATGAACTTGGCTCAATGGAGATCCTAAAAGAGGTTCCATTCGGCCGGATTGTAATGGGGCTTTTAGTATTTCTCAAGGTAGGAATCATTTTGGTCTTGTGGTGCTTACAATGGGGATTGAACTTCCTAATCTCTCACCAACTTCACCAAAATTCCACAATAAACTTTCACTCTCATCCAAAAGACTTTGAATTTTCTTCTCTCAACCCACAACTTCACTTAACATTCCACTTCATCTTTGCACTTAGGCTTTTCGTTGGATTTTTCACACTTTTGTACACTGGATCGACTTTGACACTAACTCGGGCCCGATATGGCCTTGAACTCGGTCGGACCACTTTTCTTCACTTAAGCTCTTTACTTTCAATCCACTTTCTTTTTCCAACAATTTCTTTCTTACTTTCTTTGCTCAACAAGGATGCACTACCCACATGATTTATAACTCCATTGTTTGCCCTTAAACCCAAGAGAATCTTAACTCTTCAAATACAATCCAAACCTCTCTTCTATAGTCCAATCCCGTAAGGGTCAAGTCATATAAGGCCGGGAATAATATCTTTGAAGAGTTTCAAACAAAGGTCTAGTCTAGAACGGGGCTACAAACAAAGGATTCACTTCAAGGTAGGATATGGAACATTTATGTGACTAAAAACATAAAGTTCAAATCAATGTGACAATGCTAGAACAAATCTCATGACGGTCTTGGAAAATAGATAAACACCGCAATAGCAAGTTTTACTAAGCATGCATGAGCTAATCACACAAGAAACATGAGGGATATGCAAATATGAACAAGCATCCCTAAAATGGCCAAAAATCAATCTCACAAGGGTCACTCATACTTAGTTGCATAAAAACTGATCCCAGAACTCATATGCCACTACTAGGAAAGGGGTTTTTAACGACCAACAAACTTGTCGTTAAAGGTATTAACGACGACAAAAATTTCGTTGTTTGTTCGTTGCAATAGGTCTTGACGTTATTGGTTTTAACGACCATGTTCGTCGTTAATTATTAACGACGAGATTAATTGTTTGTCATTAACATTAACGACAATATGGAGGTCTATCGTTAAGCATTAACGACTACATGCCTTGTCATCGTTATTGGTTAACGACGATATTTGCGTTCGTCGTTGTTAGTTAATCAATAACGACAAAAGTATGAACTATATATAACGACCAAATAATTCCTCGTGGAAAAGATTCTAACGGGTGAAATATTGTACAATAACGACCATATTTTTCATCGTTATATATGCCTGCTCAACAATGTTTATTCGAATCGGGATTTAAAGCATTACTCTCATAATTCATCTAAGTGCTTAACAAACCAAACGAATCATATATAAATTATGAAACTATATATTTAATCATAAAATTAAATTCACATTCAAAGTTCACAATTTTTGTATATATCCAAAGCAAAATAAAATGAAGGAGTCCATATGATCTAATATTCTGATTCTAAAAGCATATATACATATATATATACATATATATATATGCACATATATACATATATATATGCACATATATACATATATATATACATATATATATGTTCTAGTCGGCTACAAATTATGGATTTGGACAATGAATGCATGACAATGTGCTTCTCATCTTCAAGTACCTATAAAATCAAGATAGAAAACAAAAGTGAGTAACATATTGATCCCAGTTTCAAAACAGAAAACAACATAATCTCAGTTGCGTTATAGGAGAGTGTCATCTCTAATTTGATCATGACATTAACAGCCATCTCTTCGTGCGCTTTGAATTCACCTATCAAGAGCAAAACAGAGTTAGCAATTACTCAATATGGAGGCCACTGTGGACTAACTACCTGCAAAATCATAATTTCTAATATTACTGGTGCGTAACTACCAATCGAATAACCTGAGCCTGCTCCTAAATTCAATATATATTAGATTCACACGCTAGCAAGTCCAGGTTTCTTCTATAAGAAAATTCCATGTATTTCCTGATTTAGGTGTAGCTATGAGCATTCAAACAAATTTTATTAAAACATCACAACTATATTGGGGATACAAACCCCATCAAGAGGTCAACACAACAAGCAATCTGTTTAAATTAAGGATTACGGACTACCTCAAGAGTGCTAAACACGAGACTCACTCTACTGGCAACAACAGAGGGTTCCTCAGCATGTCCTATAACTGCCATCTGCTCCATTTGTAAAGTCTTCACGGGAAGCCTATAGTCAGTATACAGAAATCAACATCCATACCAAACAGTTCTGAATGTGCCAAAGATGAAACCTACAACAAAATAAGAGAATATTCAAACACCATACAATGAACAAAGAAGGTACTACCAGCTAATACAAACTACATACAATGAACCCAAACAAACATCGAACATATTCAGTTCATCCTCAAACAACTCTTCTACTCAATTCACATCCCACTTGCATCAGAAAACAACATAGCCAAAATCATGGCAAGGTAATAGACTAGAACAGAAACAAACACCAAATATATTCAGTTCATGTATATACGTATTTACCATATCTCAGTTCTGTGTAGAGATATAAATCAGGAAAACACTAACAACAAGCAAACACTACACCATTCAGACGATTTGGCGTCCACAATTTAGCGTCCACATTATATGGTCGCCAAATAGCGACCAAGTGGTCGCCAAATCTCTATATTGTATTTGGCGACCAAGTGGTCGCTAGTTTTTGCGACCAAGTGGTCGCCAAATACAATATAGAGATTTGGCGACCAAGTGGTCGCTAGTTTCTGCGTCCAAGTGGTCGCCAAATACAATATAGAGATTTGGCGACCAAGTGGTCGCTAGTTTTTGCGTCCAAGTGGTCGCCAAATACAATATAGAGATTTGGCGACCAAGTGGTCGCTAGTTTTTGCGTCCAAGTGGTCGCCAAATACAATGTAGAGATTCAGCAAGCAAATCTTGTAGCCTTTTATTGCTAAAAGTTGGATTTAAGGTTGAGGATTGATTCAAAACCGGAATTTCGGGAATTTGGTGATGGTTCAATTTTTGATAAATATAAGATTTTTCTTTGAAAAATTGAATCGAACCAAAAGCCTAAAATTTCTTGAACCGAACTCCGTTGGTTTCAATTCGGTCAATTTTTCCGGTTTTAATCTAACTATGCTCAATCCTAACTAGATTAGGCAAAATAAAATTACTCCTACCATTATACTAGTACAGTGACCAAAAATCAAATTCCCACTTTCCATAATTTTTCGCACGTAATTTTGAGGGTGGCGACCATATGGACGCCAATTTGGCGGCCATCTAGTCGCAAATGACAAAAAAATTTGAATTCCCGCAATTTTAAGGAGGGCGACCATATGGACGCCAATTTGGCGACCATGTGGTCGCCTTATGTTTTTATTATTATTTAGCTTTTTTCGCATTTAGGGTTTAGCTTTCAATTGCTTCGATTTCCTTCACAAGTTCTACCGATCCCATTCCCACAGTTCCACGCTCTGCCGTTCGCCTTCCACCGCCCCGCCACTGCCTCTGCCACGACTCCGTCTCCGCCACCCAACCACCATGCCTCAGCCTCCGCTTCCGACTCTGCCACACTCTGTCGTTCGCCCTCCGTTGCTGTCGTTCGCCCTCACTGTCTGTCGTTCGCCCTCCACTGCCCCGCCAACGCCTCTGCCCCGCCACCGTCACCACGCCGTATCCTCCGCCTCCTCCACGCAACTGCGCGCTTCTGACTCTGCCACAATGTAGTTCGCCCTCCGACACATTCTGTCGCAATTACCACCGCACGCGACCACCTCTTCCACGAAACCGCATCCGCATCCGCCCTTCTCTGATCTCTTCTTCCCATCGGTATCCTCTTTCTCCTCCGACCACCTTCCTCTCTGTCTATTCATCGACTGCTGCAGCCTGAATTTTGTTGAAGTCAAGGCGAAAACACTACATTAGTTTGTACTTGCGAATCAGGTTTTAGCTAGGGTTTTTGGAGGCCCTCGATTGGTTGTCAGTAGTGGAAAGAGGGCTGAAATCCAACGATGTATCCATTGACTTTGGTGAAGCGAATTCAGAAATTGAGCTCGAGAGAAGCCGATTTGGGCATCTCTGAGGCTGCTTCTTGGCACGCCAAGTACAAGGACTCCGCCTATGCTTTCGTAGGCGGCTTACCGTAGGATCTCATCGAAGGCGATCTCCTCGCCATCTTCGCTCAGTGAGTCCCTCTCTTTCCCTATTTGTTTCTGTTCTTTCTTATATTCGTAGAACCCTAGTATCTGGTCACAACAATTATGTGGTGAATTTATAGCTGACTTTTTGATTGGAAGCTTACATATAAGCAAAATTGCATCTTCATGTGTTATTGTGGTGAATTCATCCAGACACTTACTATTTTTCTAGACAGTTTGGTCACAGCATGGGGTGTTATTCTGATCTCTGTGACTATGATTCTCTTGTTTGGAGAGGTGACATTCTAAATCACTTTGAAAACTCTATATTGATCATTCATTCCGGTTCTTGAATTGAGTCGTTTCGTTCTTCGCGTTTGGCCAGATCATTCCACAGGCAATTTGCTCAAGGTATGGTCTTGCAATAGGTGCAACAATGGCTCCTCTTGTACAACTTGCAAATCTCCCACATCTGACTTCCTTTAACATTACTAGAACCAACCAGCTGAGCTTGAGAAGAAGAAGCACAAGCTGAAGACTCGCCAATCTCCCTCATCTGTCCTTTAGCCGACTGTCGGGTTCTTCAGAACGATATCGATTTGCTGAACCCACCGGCTGAGCTTGAGAAGAAGAAGCACAAGCTTAAGCGCCTCGTTCGGTCACCAAACTCCTTCTTCATGGTTAATTGGCTTTCCTTTTCATCTCAATTTCATATTTTGATTTGGAATTTATTGTTCTCTGATTGTGATTTGTTTTTTTTTTTTTGTGTGTTCATCGTTGTTTGTAGGATGTCAAATGCCAAGGATGCTTCAACATGTGAGTCACTTGTGTTCTCGTTTTTGTTCTGTTTTGTTTCATACATATGCTCTTTTATCTTGGTTGTTGTGAGTGTTTGTATATTAGTTTATGGATGTTTATGTGTTTGTGGAAAGTTTTCTTCTTATAGCCTATTATGAGTAGAATGATATGGTTTTCTGGGATTTTTTTGTGGCTAGCATAAACAATGACGAGTTGATATAAAGTCTAGCAAATTTATATAATCTTAGTGCTTGAATTGAACATTTGAAACAAGGATATGAGGGTTTTATGTTGGAGTAAAGATTAAGGCCTTGAATCTGTTGATAAGTTTGGATCTACAATGCTCTAGTTATGGTTTGATTTAATATATGCAGATCACGTTTCTTGCAAGAATGAAATATGGTTTTATTTAATATAGTATTCTTCATTTATCAATAGCCACAAAGAACCTTTGCTTAATTAATTAATTATACCTTTGCTGATTCCTTGTTTCTTCTAAACATTACATAATTTATACCTTTACTGATTTAATATAGTATTTTACGATCTTATGCACTCTTCTTAGTGACTTGGCTTCAATGATTGATCTTGATTTGTTTAATGTCATAATATATTTTGCTGAATATTCATGTTTTGTCCTAGTTTAAGCTCTTCGTTTTGCACTGTTGTCCTTGTTGGTCCACTCCCAAACATACTCAATTACACTGTTTTGATCTAATGTTTTTAATCTCCAGTTGTGTGAATTACAATCCAGCCTTGCTAGCAAGTTGTACTCCGAGAAGTTTAAACCAGTCAAGCCAAAGTTCAAGCCATTCAAGCTTAGTAGATTAAAACTTTTCAACGTTGTATGGATCAATACATGGCAAATCAGAAACCGTCGTCTTGTACTGCTTCATACTATTGTATTAATATTTTATCTACGTTAATTATGTAATTATATATTGAATTTCATTTAATATAATTAAAAATCGTAATATTATAAATTCACGTTTTATTTTTTAATTTTCAATAAAATATTGTATATAAATTCAGGATTATATATATAAAAATAAAAATGTACAATAATTCGTAAAGAATACGTATTTGGCGTCTAAGTGGTCGCCAAATACATCTACCGTATTTGGCGTCCACGTGGTCGCCGAATACGTAAGCCGTATTTAGCGACCAAGTGGACGTCAAATTCGCGTCCAAATGGACGCCAAAATAGGCTGTGTATTTGGCGACCAAGTGGTCGCTAAATGCGCGTCCAAATGGACGCCAAAATTGGTTGTGTATTTGGCGACCAAGTGGTCGCTAAAATTACGTCTAAATGGACGCTACGGCCTAACTCCGTATTTAGCGACCAAGTGGTCGCCAGAATTGTGGTCGCTAGATTTCGCGACCAAGTGGTCGCTAAATTGCATTAGCGACCGAGCTTTTAGCGACCACATTTTGCGTCCAAGATCTGGTCGCTAAATGCGTATTGCGTCCAGATTAAGTGATTTTGCGACCACTATAATGGTCGCCAAATCATTTTTTTTTGTAGTGAAAAATAAACAAGAACTGACAGAATATGAGTGCATGATACTTGAAGTTATCAGAACTGTAACAATCGAATAAGAAGTCATTACATTCACCTCACAACGAAAAGATACCATAGCAGTCATTTGCATTCTGACAATTACATACCTTTCCTTCAAACAGTGAGGCATGATATAATCTTTCAGAGCAAAGGTTGTATACTTTGTATTTTTCCTACATGTAAGACACCAACTGCAATTTCAAATCTCAGCTAAGGAGCTACCTCAGCAATATTTGGTCAGGAATTTATTTTTAAAGACAAAAATTTAATAAGAAAGTTTACTATAATAGAAAGGGATAGGCATCATCATTTCACACTTAAGCATCATGCATCCTCATCAAAAGTTCTAAAGATAAGGATGCACAGTGAAGAAATGGGGTAAATGATACAACCTCCATATCACTAATATGTGGTTCAGTTCAAAGGAGATGATAACCATTGATTTGCTTTGTTATTTAAGGTGATTGGACTTAGATAATAATGAGATTTTTACTCGTTTTTTTTTGCTTTAAATTACAATAAAAGAGTAACCATCTATTGCTAAAAAAGAAAAGAGTAACTATGTATTGCTTAAAAAAGAGAGTAACTATGAAGCTAACTTTTCAAGACATGATGTAGATAGAGTTAAATCACCTTATGACGAGTTTCGAAGAAATCGATCACTTCCTCCATGTGGTTTCAATAGATACCTTACATCACGTGGTCACTTCAGTATTAGAGCTTATGTAAGAAGAGATTACCTAGCAGATTGAAACAGCTGTAAATAAGTTTCAAGGAACTACCTCAACATATCCGAAAAAACCTGAACTCATATCACCAGCAGGTAATCCCATAACAATTATGTTCTCTGTTATGTATGTCATATCCAAATCAAATCCACCTTCCTGAAGATATAGCAGCAGAAATATTATGCAAGAATATTTAAAGGATCAACACATTCTAATGAGAACTCTACACACAGAAACAGGCCAAGAAGTCACATAGGATATTAACAATTACATGATGGGATAATGAATGCACCATGGAATACTAAAAATATATAAATGAAAAGAAACATACAAAATGTTTTTCTATTTTGGAACACATTCATAATATAATAATGGAAAAGAAGAAGTTACTTGCCTGGTATCTTCTTTTGTTTTGAGATACAACATGTCAAGCTTTGACAATCACATCTTTTACAACACTCTTGGATGAATCAACTATTCCTTTAGTGATGTTTCCGAAAATATTTGAATGTGCTGACGTCCCATCAGATCCTTGTTCCGAAGTTTGAGCTCTAGGAGACAATCGCATGGATAATCCACTCGTAAGCCTTGCAAATGCTGATTTGGCAGGACTTGGTTCACCCTCTCCTCAAGCCGCCAGTGGCTGAGGAATTTTCAGAGTTTTTCCCCATAGAGATACACCAGAAGTGGAGGTCTTAGATGATGCATCAGTAGCGGTATTTGATACAGAATCAGCTGAAGTTGTTGATTGTACATCAATTGCGTTATTCGATATAGAATTAGCTGAAGCAATTGATTGTGCATCTGGTTCTCTACCTATTTTTGACGAATCCACAGAACCATCATCCATTCTATCAATTATCTTGGATCTCAGGAGGCCAGATCCTAAATACGTAAGAAGTTAGTCCTAGTAAAATTGTAGAATTTGACACGATAAGGAGCTTTACCTTCTTATCATGGGTAACACCTTGAGAGAAATTAAGATTCTAATGAACTATGCTGAGTTTCATAATGTGTCAAGGAATTTCCACAGAAAAATAAAACTTAACTTCACTGTTCACAATTCAAGAAGTAGCTGTGAGATTCGGAGTAAAGAACTAGGGCTTCCATAAACTCAGCTAAAGACAAAATATAGATAATCTCCTCGTAATGGTGGGAGCCTTTTTTCCCACACAATCCAGCCAAATAAAAGCTTCAAGCTCGCCATATAACAGACAAACTAGTTCTTTACTGGAATGTGGTGTTATCTTGCTGCCTAGACCATCAGAAGATAATGGAGGCAAAAAACAAGATAATGGAGGCACAAAACAAGATAACACCACATTCCAGATTTAGAGAATTCATATCAAATGAAATTTTCTATATAAACGACGATCTAAACTAACCTAATCGCCCAAACAAATCAGCAATTCAGGGTATTCGAAGGTCACGAGACGGTTAAGCTAAACATCTAGCTAGTAACAGCAATCACATGTTCGGAACAATCGATTAAACAACAAAAGGAATTGCACGGGAATAATCTAACCTTTTTCCTGTACAAAAACTCCGAAATCACGAAATTTCGAAGGTGAGGCGTAGAGGCAGAGTTCCGGAAGTAAGCGCTTTGTAGAGACGGGAGAGAGAAGTGGGAAGAGGGAACTTTGGGTTGAAGAGAGGTGAGTTGTGAAATGCAAATGGGAGTTAGGACTCGGGCAATAGAGGTTACGCTGATCGGTCACTCGAAGCGCAATGCGAGCCGTCCATTTGAATTTGATTTGATGATGATCCGTGGTTGTTTGCTAATAACAATCTCCCCTATAAAGTACTCTATAACATCAGCCGAGCTTCTAGATTTAGATTCTCATGGAAGTCTTCACATCCGCCTCCGACAATGGCTTGCAATCCATCAATTGCTCGATCTGCCGATCCAGATCTGTGTGAGATAGCATGGCTTCACCCAACCCGATTTGTAACTTTGATGGATCAAAACCTAAAGGTCTATGGATACGTTGCTCTCTCAATCAACTAGAATCGATAATCTATCGATCGATGGCGAAGAAAATGGCTGGATAGACCAATGAGGGCTAGGGTTAGGGTTTTTACAAAAGTTTCAAGATGAAAGAAGAACGCCGGAACAGATTCAAACAAATATCGATCGCTCGGCTACAATTGAAAAATTCATCGGCGAACAACCAAAGGACAAATTACAAATTCAATCGGTTTTGAGTAGGTTTTCAACATAGAGAACGAAGTATCTCTTTTTTTAGCGAGAGATAGAAGTATCTGAATGGGAAAGACATTGATTTTGGCGTATAATTTGAAATTTGGTGAAAATTTTGGCATAAATTTGCATGTGTTATCTATTTTTAGTAAATAGAGGAAGAATTTAATTTTTTGTTTTTTTAAAATACTTTATTCAATAGCAATAACGACGGTACTAAAAGTATGTACAATTTACTTTTTAGGCTTATTACGACCAACATTTATATTTCTCGTTATTTAAGGGTGTACATATATCTTTAGCAATGAAATTTTCACTTCGTCGTTATAGCTTGGTCAAAGGCCCATTTTCTAGTTATGTGCTCAATAAAAACAAGCAAGATATCACGATCACATCAAAAGCAACATCATTTAGAGGCTAAACCATCCAAAAATATGCAAAGGAATTTACATGCTCGCATCATCATTAGCTTTCATTTGGACATCTAAGATGGTGGTTTCTAGACCAAAACAAAATCTTTTTGTTGTTTTCAACACAATTTTTCAAATTTTTATGGATTTTTGCAAAAAAATTTCTCAAACAAAACCAAAAACAAAAACTCATCCATTCAAACCAAATCAAGCTCAATCATTCATGTCTTTCATCAAACCACTATCCAAAAGCAAACATTCCAAACACAAACTAAGAACAAACATCTTCAAAACAAACACATGAAACTAACAAATGAAACTAACACATGAAACTATAAGCAACTAACCCCCACCCCATACTTAAAACATTGATGTCCCCATCAAACAAGGAAACCAAAAGTCAAAGTAAGAGAGAAGAGTTCGAAAAGCTCACAATTTCTTATTCTTCATTGGCATGTCTAGATTAGTCAAAGGGGTGCTCCAGCCGATATCCTCGTTGGAGCCTTGCTTGTCTTTCCCTTTCATACACTTGCTCTTGAAAGAAATCTTGGGTCGGTGGTTGAAGTTGAGGCGCCGGGCGTGTCCATGGATCCTCTCGGGAAGGATAATTCCCGCTCATCCAATTGTTGAAACTCTCTTGGACTTGCCATCTTTGATCTTCCACCGTCCTAAGTTCATCCATCTCGCGCCTAGTGTAGCCGAGGTTCCGGTTCATCTCTTCTTGTTGGGCTTGGTAGACACTTTGTTGTTGGACGAGTTGTTGTTGTTGTTGATACATGAATTGTTGTTGAAGGTTGACTTGGTGGACCTCTTGGAGCACACTCTCTTGTTGGATTTGAAGATGGGACATTTGATTGGCCAAAAACGTCATGTCTACCGGTTGTTGCCTCTCGGGAAAGACCATGTCGGGGCCGTACCATTGAGCGTATCCCTCATATCCACCAAATTAAGGTTGCTCTTGCCTAGCTCCGTTCCCTTCACCTTGCTCATAGTGCCTCGGGACCGAATCGAGAAGAAACGCACCGGACGGACTTTGGTGGAAGTCGGGCCCGACGTGCTCTGCATCTCGGTCCAACAATGTTGGAGCTTGTTGCCTTGCTCGGAGGTTAGCTAGCAAACCTTGGAAGCGCTCATCCTCTTCCGGGTCTTGGTCAATGTCCATGTCTTCGCCTCGTCTTGCAAACTCAAAGTTGTCTTGATCGGAATCCGGTGTGGTCGAGGGAGAGGTGAAACGAATATGTTGAGGTTGTTGACGACCTTCCCTTGAACCTTCCGGATCACCGAATGAATGTGGCTTTCCGGGCCACACTTGGTACCAATTGTGGTACTTTGATAGATCATAAAGGTTGGGACCCAACCGGATAGCCACTTCATCGAAGTTTGAGTGAGGGACCAAAGAGGTGATGCTAAGCTTTTCCTTGATGATGTTTGCCTTTTTGAAGTACTTGATGTTCATGTACTCCACGCCATTAGGAGCCGGAGTATACCTTGTAAGGTCGACCTCAAGACGCATGGCAAGACGAGCAATCATCCCACCAAAGTAGATCCAAGAGGTGCTTTGGAAGTCTCGCACCATCTTGACCCACTCCCAAGTGAGGTTCAAGGGCTTGTCAGTGTGGAAGAGCATCTCGTGGGGCAACATCGCCTCCTCCTTCATGGGTTTGCTCAACTCATGGCGTGCATAGATGGCACACCCCAAGACGCGCACCATTACTCGGAATAGAGGGCTAGCAATCTCGGTTGTAGAAGCTCCTTTCCTCATCTCACTCCTCCCCGCCACATGCTTCCATACATAGTTCACTTTCTCATTGTCCACACCGGCCTCCTCTCTTGGAAAAGGAAACTCGAAGTAGGTTGCCAAGTCCCTAAGAGTGAGCTCGTATGTCTCATTGCCCAATTGGAAAGTGATGGCGCCTTCATCGTCCTCCACGTTGTCATATGTGCAATTGAACGTGGCCATGAACTCCGATGTCAAGGCGGGATAATGTGGGTTGTCCCACCTCAACATTCCATTGAGGCCTATGTAGGAGTAGCATCGAGGGAGGGCTACCTCCAATCCCATCTTCCTCACGGACTCCCAATCTAGCCACCTAGTATGGTGAGCTAGCTCCTTGTACCTTGCATAACTCTTGGCTACATCATCATTTTCAAACCGAACATCATCCATCTTAGGCTCTCTCCTTGACTTCTTCGACTTCTTTGAGGGCCTTTCCGCATGAGATGAGGATGAACGGGTCTCCATCGTACCTACACACACTCAAATCAAGCAAAAGGCTACAAGATAAGATCCATACAATCTCAACAACATCACACATATATACAACTCACAACTCAACACACATGAACTACCCCATACTTAGGCTCTAGACACACATCTTACAAAATCCAACATGAATAATCAAGGAATTCCTAAACAATGGCTAAGCTAATGAATATATCATATCATGATCAAGCTATAACCAACAATCAAACACATGAATCCTCATGACATCACAAGTAGAAAGCAAAAACTAAAGGATCGACTTGCTCATGACATCGGGACCGACACACTTCCAACCTCGGTCCACTAAGTCGGACCGACTTCCACAAGTCGGGCCCGAGGTACCTGGGTAACTCGGTCCTGTTCATGCTTCGTCTACTTCAACAAATCAACCCAAATCAATCTATCATGCACCTAAAATCCAATTTCAACCATCTATCATCCCTAATCGACGTTCTAAAGGGATCCAAGCATGCATAAACAACATTGAAGAGCAATTTCACTATTCATGCAAATCCACCATTGTTGCTCAAGCTTCAATCTCAATCAAACATCGTAATACTCAATCTATTCAATGAAAGCACAGAATTCTCAAAGAAATAGGTAGAGATCGAGTTGCACATACCGAAATTGAAGAGATTTCAACCTTTAAGCAACAAATCAACTTAGAACTCAAATTATCTCAACCTATGTCAAGATGGGGGATGAAGAACAATGTTGATGTTGAGATTTCTCTTTGGTTTTGAAGTTGGGGAAGGCTTGTTATGTTGGATCGAGATGAGGGAAGGGCAAAGAGGATGGATCGAGTATGGGAAAGAGGGGGGGGGGGGCGATTTTGAGGGGTTGTGAAGGGAGATGGGTATTTTAGGTTTGGTGGTTATGAAGAAGGAAGTAGGTAGGTAAGGGGAAGGGGATTAAATGGGAAAAAGACAATTCTTAGGTCAAAGGGTAAAGTTGGTATCTCCACAACACTCGACTGACGTGGACCGATGTCATGGACCGACTTACCCAAGTCGGGCCCGACTTACCTGGGCAACTCGACGAGGGGTTGGTTCGACCAACAAAATCACTCCATTCTCTTGCAACATCTTTCTCCATGAATCCATTTATTTTTCCACATACTCCTACACAATCTTTAAGAACTAAAAACACCACAAATCCACTAAATACTTGCTAGGGAATGATTAGAGAAAAGCTAAGCTAAGCTAGGAAAAATAAAACTAAAACTAAGAAAAGAAATCTACTAGCTCGGGTTGCCTCCCGAGAAGCGCTCGTTTAGAGTCAATAGCTTGACTTCCTAACCTAATCCTCATGGCGGGTGAAATACGGTGAATTGCTCGCCATCATCATGCCCGTTACCATTGCCCTCGTACCCATAGAACCACCATTTATGGTTAATGTAGGCATGGTTCTCCGGTCCTCTTGCACCATACTCCTCCATAGCATAAGCTTGCAGCTCTTGACTTGCCTCATCATGATCCTTCTTTCCTACATCAAAGACACTCAAAGATTTCTTAGGAAACATCATCTTTCAAATCACTTAGGCATATGTAACTATCTCCTAAGTCATCTTTTAAATCACTCAAGCAAATGTAGGAATCACCAACATCAAAAGGATATGAGTAAGGATATTCTTCTATGCTCCTTGGACTAGCATTGATCCTCGACTCATCTTGTTGATCAACTTGTTCCATCAACTCTCTAACTTGAACTTGCTCATTGAATCTCATGTCACTTCTCAAAGGTACCACTTCTCTATCAACTTCCACTTCTTCTCTCTTTCTCTTGGCATTCTCTTGGCATTCTCTTCTAGCTTTAAGATAGCCAAAGCATCCGGCTCATTCAAAGCCTTGTTGAAGTGAAACTCAACTTTTTCCTCTCCGATCTCAAAGGATACCTTCCCATTTTTGACATCAAATTTAGCCCCCGCCGTTGCTAAGAACGGTCTTCCTAGAATGATTGGAACCAAGGGATCTTCCATCATGTCTAGAATCACAAAGTCATCGGGAACGAAGTACTTTCCAACTCGAACCGGTACATCGTCCAATATTCCCCTAGATTTGGTGATGGAGCCGTCGGCCATGGTGAGAGACATATCGGCCGGCTCAATTTCTCCAAGATTTTAGCCCTTCTCCAAATACTTGTAGGCATAACCGATACACTCACCCCAAGGCCACATAGGGCTTGAAAGCTTTGAGACCCCACACCATGTTAGTTTTGTTGATTCCTTTTAAGCAAGTTGAAGGACGTCGGCCCTTGTAGACCCTTAAGGGTAATCAAGGCTTAGTGAGTAGACCCCGTAGGGTAATCTCGTGAGCAGACCCTAAAAAGGGTAATCTCGTGGGTAGACCCTAAAAAGGGTAATCCCGGGTGTAGACCCTAAAAAGGGTAGTCACCACCGACTTATTTAATCCTTTATAGCTTGACCTGGATAATGGATACGAGTCGTGCACGTGGCACTTTCCTTCAACGCTTATTGCCCCTATATTTGCCAAGGGTATTCCGCAACAAGGTTGTGGGATAAAACGTTCCAACCAATGATTAAGTGCCAATTAAACCATTGATGTACATACATACCTCGTTCTCTTGAAGTGCTTGTTTGATTTCCCAATCAAACTTCTCGAATGGATCTTCAATTCTCTCCACCGAATATTCTTGAATTTCGTGCGGATCTGCCTTGTGATTTTCACACAATTGGATGCCCTTTTCCTTGCGCCCTTGACCCTCTATTTATAGAGAAAATCCCAGGCCAAATGGGGCGGTTATGGGCTGTGAAATGGAGGTTACAAGCGGTTACCAAGAGGGCTAACAAACCTCCTAAAATTAAGGAAGTAACCGCCACTCTCTCTCTCTCTCTTTAATCCACTTTATAAATATTGGATTGGGGACCCAATTATGTTTAATTTAAACAATAATATGGGCCTGATTTTTAACCCAAGGATAAGGCCCAAGTGTGCCCTCATGTGGCCCACATGGCCGGCCCAACATCAATCCAAAGCAAGGCCCCAAGGCCCAGCCCAAGGTAGGTCCACCTAGGTGCCAAGCTAGCATACCAAGCTAGGTACCAAGCTAGCTTACCTAGCTAGGTCCCAAGCTAGCATGGAGCTAGCTACCCTAACTTTAGCTAGGTCAGAGCTCGGTCCCGAGCTAGCTTGAAGCTAGCTTCTCGAGCACGTTTTTTCTCCCAAAACGTAAAATGTCTAGGACATATACATCTTGCCTTGGAAAGCTTCAACCAAGCTAAGGCACCTCGCGTAAGTGCTCTAGGCGTCGCCTAAGGGGCGTGCCCAAACAGGCGGCTGCGCATAGGCGCGCCCGCACACGAGCACACTCACGTATGAGCACCCGAGCGTCGAGTATCGGGCTATGCCCTTACTTGGAACTCTTGGCACTCTAGCTCCCTTTACACTTCCTTTTGTCTACCTCCATAGACACCTTAGACATGCCTCGGGTCCCTCACTTAGGCCGTGCCTCCCGCACACCCAAAGCCATGTGATACCCTCTAGGAATGTCTCGCACTTCCCATTCACAACAAGCACAATATGGTCCGGTGACTTACGCAAATCGCCAACATTCCTCCCCCATTTGTGCAAGTCACGAAAAATGAACATTTCAAACTCTATGCCATAGAAGTAAATATCCGTAGATTTGAATTTACAACTTGTATCCATACAATCATACACCAAAATTTTGCGGTGTTCTAAGAATTGAACCACTTTAACTTGTCAAGGTGCATCCCGCATGGTACGACATGAGTTACCCTATGTTATGTACACTAGTGACGCTTTTATTTTACAAGGCTATTGCGTCCCATATCCTTTCACATATGCATGTAGGCGTTGGAAGAAGCCTTTAAACTTCCGCATATGTATACTTGAGTTTCTACCATGCACCTACAAATGCAAAATACCGAAACTCATTAATAAAACTTAATTCAACACTCCTTATTTTGTAGGCCAGAGCACCTTCCTTGGATGGGCCTTTTCTTGTGCTCTCAAGACTCCATGTGATTGACTTACCACATTGAATTCAGCCCTACACCTTTCGGTAAGGGGGAAATGGGCGTTCAACCTACAAGTCTTAAATAGGATTTCAACCCCACCCCCTCGGCTGATCTAAAGCACCAACTCTTCGTCAAGTGATCGGCGAGATTGTTGTGCGTTCGAAAATAGACCACCGAGACGACTCTTTGTGTGTGATAAGTTCTCGAACCAAACTGTGCCTCACCCCTAGATGTCGTGACTTCCCATTGTACACTTGGCTATAGGCCTTTGCCAACGTACTCTGACTATCACAAAAGATAGCAATTGGGGAAACCGGCTTTGGCCACAATGGTATCTCAGTTACCAAATTCCTTAGCCATTCAGCCTCCTTGCCCGCAGTCGCGAGCACCACAAACTCCGACTCCATGGTCGAGGTCGGTATGCAAGATTGCTTCTTGGATGCCCAAGATATGGTGCCACCACCCAATAGGAAAACCCAACTACTTGTCGAAGTGGTCTTCCAAATTGGTGATCCAACTTGCATCAGTATAACCTTCCAAGCTTGAAGGCGTACCCATATATGTAACGCTATATGTCATAGTCCCATACAAGTACCTTAGTCCTTAGGGCCTTCTAATGACATTTACTAGGTCGACTTGTGAATCGAGTCAACCTGCCCACGGAAAAAGCTATGTCTGGGCGTGTACACGTCATGGCATACATCAAGCACCCTATCACTTTAGAATACTCAAGTTGAGAGATAGGATCTCCACTACTAGGGAGAAGCTTCTCACCTACTTCCATAGGCGTGCTCACGGGGGTGGATTTATCAACATGGAACCGCTTCACCACCTTCTCGACGTAATGGGATTGTGTCAAGGTAAGAGCCTTCCCATCCCTCTTGATCTTTATTCCCAAGATCATGTCGGCCTCTCTAAGATCTTTCATGGAGAACTTGGTTGACAAAAATTCTTTTGTCTTGTCAACCACCTCTTGGTTTGTACCAAAAATTAGCATGTCGTCTACATATAGACATATCATCACACCTTGACCGGAGCGATCAAATTTTCTATATACACATTTATCCGCTTGATTGATCTTGAATCCATCTTTTAGGACAACATATCAAACTATTGATGCCATTGTTTAGGCGCTTATTTTAGTCCATAAAGAGACTTTATGTTGGATCGTTAGTATAACTAAGGGACGTCCTTTACTTAGGTAAAGGCGTCCTTTGGTCAGGCGTCCTTACGAGGAGTAAGGGCGTCCTTTAGTTGTGCAGCGGAATCTAAACTAAACAGGTGAATAATGAACGTAGTGAATTATAGAGGAACCACTCAAGACTAAGTAGTCCTTAAGTGTAAACCTCTACCTCCTTGGAGGATTTTTGAATAGCTTCTTCCTTTATATTAAACGTCCTTACAGTTGTACTGGCGAGTCTTTATAGTTCTCTAGCACTTAGCGTTCTTCCTAAGTCCACTAGTAAAGGACTCCTCTAAGCCTACAACTTAAGCGAGTTTAATCTTCTAAAGGACTACTATCCCTACGTCCTACAATACTTCGTAGGACTCTCTCTTTCTTTTTGGGTTTTTCTGAGTACAAACAAGTTGTGATTTTGGGTTACAATTCTCACTCGATCTAGCACAAGTCTAGCACTGTTCTTGAGAGTTCTTGAGCTAGTTCTTCGTGTTCTTGAGTGAGTCGCTTTCCTCTGATTCTCTCTGAATATTCTCTGAAAGCGTTAACATCACAATACATGCCTTGGGCTATTTATAGGACTTGGGGAAGGGCGTCTTTCTCCTTCGGACAATCATGCCCTTCGTGGACGTGGCTACAGGATCTTCCTCCACGTAGTAGGGCGGTGATGAGGAAGCTTCCTATATCCAGCTGTGTATGATGGACTCCGCTACAGGATCTGCCGCCACGTGTTGATGAACTCTGCTATAGGATCATCCGCCACGTAGTGTTGGACTCTGCTACAGGATCGGTCTCCACGTGTCCTTGGATGATCAAATGTTGTCGAGTGATGTCATCCTGTTGGCTAGTGAGTAAGGACGCTCGGCTTTGCGTTCCTACTTGCTTTAGGACTCCGTCCATGCTCAAGTAGTAACTTGCTGGTCCTTACTTTCTGTTAGCTAGCGTCCCTAAGCCTAGGGGACGCCCATACACACTTGTTGGCTTTTTGTCACTAACGCTCCTGAACACTTAGACAATTTTATTAGAATCAAAGTGAGTTTGTCATATCAAAACTAAGGGATGGTTGTGGGCACACTACCAAGTACGCAAGCGTCCTTGATAGCGTCCCAACAATTTCCTCTTTTTGATGATGACAAACTCTTCAGCTAAATAGTTTTGGCATTGGAACTTAGCATGCATGAAAACTTAGAAGCGTCCTCTAACACTTAGAGAAGTTTCAGTAAGCACAAGTTTTCATTCTTTGATTCTCTAACTTTTGGATTTTCAGGAGAGAGTAGCGTCCTAGAAAACTTTCTAAGCGTCCTCTTGTTTATTCTAGCATGGAGTTCCTTAGACCTTTCACTTAATAGATCCCCCTTAACACTTGCTTATTCTAGATAACTATTTTATAGCGCATCTCTGCAAAACTACACTTCCCCCTTTTGGCATCATCGAAAAGGATAACAAGTGATAAGGACGTTAGCATAAAAGCATAACTAGAAGCAGTGGAACGCTTAAACACATATGTAAGCAAACAATCGAATTGCCATTCAAACAAAAGTAGAATAATTGTCATTACAGACCAAGTGTTTGCAAAAATAAAAGAAGCACAGGCAAAATAGTGGGGAATTAAAGGGTAGGACGGCGATCACTGAGGGTGGCGGCTTTGATCTTGGTAGAACCGAAGTAGCTTCTCATGAAGTTCCGCAGACTTAGTGAATGCCGTTGACAAGTCCTTGAGGGAAGAGAGAATTAGACACTGATTGTTCAAGATAGCAGCCATGAGTTCAGAGGGAGGATGCTGTTCAGGATGAGCTGGAGCTGGAATAGGTGCAAGACCCGAGCTAGAAGAGGGTGCGTCCCTATGAGGTAATGAGGAAGAAGGGGACGACGCCATCAGCATCTGGTCAAGAGCAGCAAAGTTTACAGCAGGCTCATCTTCAAAAGCTGTCTCTTGATGCATTGAGGCAAGACGCTCTTGTTCAGCTTCCTGGGCGAGTCGTTCATGCTCAGCTTTCTTCTTAGCTTCCTCAGCTTCAGCTTCTAACTGCTTCTTGATTGAAGGCAGTTCCTCATTGTGCCTGATTTCCAGCAGTCCTTTCTTCTTGTTCCAAGTCAGTACCAGCGTCTCAGTGGGGGCTTTGTCATCATAAGCATTTTGAGACTGGAGAATTTGCTTGACAACCCCTGGGTACGGCAAAGCATGACGCTTCCTCCCACACTTAGCCATATGTTGCATTGCAATTCTGGTAAGATTGATTGGGCGGCGTTGGAGAAAGGCGTCTAGTAATAAAATATCATGAGTTTGCACTACTGAACGCTTCTCTTGCCTTGGAAAGACTACTCTGCAGATAAAGTAATGAGCAATAGCGCCAACCGTGGAAAGCACATGAGCAACCCTGTCCGTCCCATAGGGTCTTTTCCCTTGGGCGTTTCACCGGTTTTACGGCGGCGAAAGGTATGCTCAAAGGTAAACCTTGCTGGACGTCCTCTGGGTCACTCTCAGATGAAGGACGACGGGACCTGGGAGTCTCGGGGTCCTTTGGCAGGGAGATGTGGGCCGGGGCTGAGGGGAAGTTGGCAAAATTGAGAGGAGACAAATGAGGGTTGGGTTGGAAGGGAATAACTGCGTTTGTCTTTGATGGTTTGGGGGACGGAGGAGGAGTTGGGAGTTGGACAATTTTGAGAGCTTGTTGGGGTGGAGGAGTGGATTGCTTTGAAAGTTTGGAAGGGCCTTTTGTGGAGCTTGGCCTTTTAGTGGTGGAGGGGACGCTAGTTGATTTGGCCTTTTTGAGGGGCCTTGGGTCATGTTTCTTCTTGGAGTGTCCCTCCGACAAGTATTTGGGAAACTTGTCCACTATTTCGGTTGGGTTGGAGGAGGAAAAGGGTTTGGAAGATTTTGAGAGAGGGGACGATGGGGCTGGACGTTTGGAGGGCAAAAGCTTCTTTGTGGTTACTGTGGGAATTTGAGGAGGTGGGGGAGAAGGACTTGGCAATCTATTTTTCAGCATTTGGAAGGCTGGGGAGTCTTTTGGGTACATGGGAAAATCAAGAAGGACAGCATTATGCATATCGGGAATGAGATCAAGTAAAGGAGCAAGATTCTCACCACCGTACTGCGAGAAAAAGAGCACGTCCTCAATTCTCCCAGGCAAGTCCGTGTAGTTATTTTTGTGGAGGCCGTGAATGATGAAGCGTTCTATGAACTTCTCATAATTCCTTGTCTTGACCTCATCCTGCTTGACGTCTAGTCTATCCATGCCTTCCCTTATAAGCATATAGAGTGTCCTGGGCTTCCTGTTGATGAAGTCCACTAGAGATTCATTGAGAGCAATTTGCTTGGGCTTCTCTATGGTGTGGGACTTCACCAACTTCCTTCTCTTACCGCCGGCAGAAGATCCGGCCACGTTCCCTAGTCTTTGAGACATTTTTTGATTGCTTTTAGTGAGAGAAAGTCGTCGGAATGCTAGAGAGAGGGCAGAGCAAAATGAGAGCAGGGAAGTTTGGTGAGAGCAATAAATGAGAGACAGCGACTGTTCTGTCCTTATATAGAGGAAGCGGTGGCACAAACTGTAATTAACACTGATTTTCTTTGCGACAAGTGGCATAACTTCCCCCTTAAGATTTGAGCAAGTACAACGGTCACTATTCAAACGTTCAACATTCAAATTTCCGCCTCTTCAACTTCTTCTCAAAACTAAACTGGCGTCCTCTCTTACAAACACTTGGCGTCCTCTCAAACTTAGCAAAAATTACCTCTTTAAGTAAATCAAGAGCCAAAACAACCGTCCCAGTGATCACCTTGCGAATCATTTGAGAACAAAGCAAGTACGTCCCGTAAAAGAAAAATATAAAGCTCATAGGACGCTTTTGCAGAGTTCTCGGCTAGGGTAAGCTTAGAGTTCCCATCATTTCGGCTTATGATGCGGGTTGGGTGATCAAGGATACTCTTTTCAAGACAAATAGAGAAATTTGAATGGCGTTCCAAAGTAGCAAACACATGAAGTTTTAGACTAGCGTCCTTGCAAATATGAATTCAATGCATAACAGTCCTTAAACACTTAGAATCTACTAAATATAGCCAATCATTGAGGGAATAATAGAACGGGACTTGCTACTTAAATGTTATCATCCCCAAGAGCAACCATAGATGCTCATAGGGACGTCTATCAAGCGCCTTAGTGAAAATATCAACTATTTGGTCTTCAGTCCTTACATGCTCCATACTAATAAGTCCTAGTTCAACATTACCACGCAAGAAATGATGTCTTATATGAATATGCTTTGTGCGTGAATGAAAAACAGGATTCTTAGAAATTTCAATAGCACTTGTATTATCACAGCGAATGGGAATAGTTTCAAGATTGATACCGTAGTCCTCAAGTTGATATTTGATCCAGATGACTTGTGAACAACACGGGGCAGCAGCAACGCACTCGGCTTCCGCAGTTGAAAGCGCCACAGAGTTCTGTTTCTTAGATCCCCAAGAGACTAAGCATGAACTAAGGAACTGTGCCATTCCTGAAGTGCTTTTCCTATCATTCACATGACCAGCATAATCAGTGTCTGAGTAGCCAACAAGCTTGAAGGACGTCTTCCTTGGGTACCAAAGGCAAAGATCATCGCGTCCCTTGAGGTAGCGAAAGATCCTCTTGACTTCTTGCATGTGGGACTCCTTTGGATTCGCCTGGAAACGTGCACACAAGCAAACGGCAAACATGATATCGGGACGGCTTGCGGTCAAGTAGAGTAAAGAGCCAATCATTCCTCTGTAAATCTTTTGATCAACGTCCTTTCCTTGTTCATCTGCATAAAGACGCGAATTTGGGGAACAAGGAGTAGCAACTGGCTTGGACGTGTTCATCCCATACTTCTCAAGCATTTCACGGACATATTTTTGTTGATGAATACGCGTCCTTTCCTTGAGTTGGTTAATTTGTAGTCCCAAGAAGAAATTGAGTTCTCCAATGAGAGATATCTCAAACTCACTACTCATTAAGGACTTGAACTCATCTACAAGTTTCATGTTAGTACTACCAAAGACTATATCATCAACATAGACTTGGGCAATTAAAATGTCCTTGTGAACTTTCTTAATGAACAAAGTTTTATCAATTAAACCTCTTGTGTACCCATGAGACAAAAGAAAGGACGCAAACCTGTCGTACCATGCACGAGGGGCTTGCTTGAGTCCATAGAGTGCTTTGTCCAAGTAGTACACATGATTTGGGCGAGAGGCGTCCTCGAAGCCAGGGGGCTGAGCAACATATACTTCCTCCTTTAGTTTTCCATTGAGAAAGGCAGTTTTGACGTCAATTTGAAATAACTTGAATCCCTTGTGAGCGGCAAAGGCAATAAGGAGACGAACGGCCTCAATTCTAGCAACAGGAGCAAAGGTCTCATCATATTGTATTCCTTCCTCTTGCTTGAATCCTTGAGCCACCAGTCTTGCCTTGTTCCTTGACACACGTCCACTTTCATCAAGTTTGTTTCTGAACACCCACCGCGTCTCAATGGTGTTTTTGCCTTTGGGACGAGGGACGAGGGTCCAAACTTTGTTCCTTTCAAACTGGTTGAGTTCTTCTTGCATTGCTTGAATCCAGTTAGCGTCCTAGAGTGCTTCTTTGATGTTCTTTGGTTCCACCATAGGCACAAAGGCATTAAAAGCACAGAAGGCCAAATTTGCACTCTGGGACTTGCTTACAGCTGACCTAGTTTGAACTCCTTGAGAGGGATCTGAGACAATCTGAGAAGTTGGGTGATCCCTAGAGAAGCGGGACTACCTTTGGAATGGTTGAACAAATCTTGGATCAATATCTCTATCAGAATCATCACTATCATTTTGAGCATCGTCCTCAGTGTGTTCCCCCTCAGAAAGAGCGTCCACACCTTGGCGTTGCTCGCCTGGTTGACTTCATTCAGCCACATCTTGTTGAACAAGAGATTCACTTCGAGAGGGAACTCCTTGAGCAACACTAGGAGCGTCCATTGAGACTTCTTCAGGATTTGGAGTAGCGTCCTTAGGAACATAGTATTTTCCAGAGGACCAATCTTCAACTTCGTCTTCAGAGTCGTCCAGCTGTTGTGAGGAAGAGCGTTCTTTCTTACTTTGTTTTTCTTTGTGAAAAGAACTCTCTTTGAACACAACATGAATACTCTCCTCAAGAATTAGAGTCCTTTTGTTGAAAACTCTATATGCTTTGCTGGTGAGAGAGTACCCAAGGAATATGGCTTCATCACTCCTTGCATCAAACTTTCCAAGTCTTTCTTTGTCGTTATTGTGAACAAAGCACTTGCATCCAAAAACTCTGAGATAGTCAATGCGAGGCTTCCTTCCATTCAACAACTCATAGGACATCTTCTTCAGCAGGGGACGGATCATGGCACGATTGATGATGTAGCATGTAGTAGCAATAGCTTCAGCCCAGAAGTACTTGGGGACTCTATTTGCTAGCAGCATAGTCCTTGCCATATCGTCAAGCGTCCTATTCTTTCTTTCCACAACTCCATTTTGTTGAGGAGTCCTTGGAGTTGAGAAGTTGTGCGAGACGCCATTTTGATCATAGTAGGCCAGGAACTCTGAGTTCTGCAACTCCGTCCCATGGTCTGATCGTATGGCTTTTAGAGGCGTATCAAGGGCAGCTTCCACTTGTTTGATGAAGACTTTGAACGCGTTGAAGCAATCTGCTTTTGACACCAAGAAAAGAACCCAAGTAAAACGAGAAAAATCATCCACAATAACATAAATGTACCTCTTTCCACCGTAGCTTAGCGTCTTCATTGGTCCATAAAGATCCATATGGAGAAGTTCCAAAGGCTTCTTTGTACTGACTTCGTTCTTGGACTTGAAGGACGTTCTTGTTTGCTTCCATTTGATACAGGCTTCGCACTGTTCAATTTTCTCAAGATCAATTGGGGGAAGTCCTTTCACAAGATTTCTTTGGTGTAGCTTAAGGATTGTGATTGGTCCAACATGGCCAAGGTGGCGATGCCAGAGGTCAGCGTCCTCCTTTGAAACAGATAGACATAACTCAGATTGTGGCTTGAACTCTTGATTGAAGATGTAGACATTGTTCTTGCGAACTTCTTTGAGAACAACTTCGTTTGATTTCTTGTTGATAACGAGGCACTCCTTTGAGTCAAATGTGACTAGGTTTTCACCTTGATCACACATTTGAGAGACGCTGAGAAGATTGAAGCCAAGTCCTTCAACAAGGCTAACGTTTGTTGCTTTGATAGACGGATTGAGAATGGCAGTTCCCGTCCCTTTGATCTTTCCCTAGCCCTTGTTGCCAAACGAGACAGTTCCTCCCGTGGCACTACTTTGGATAGAAGTGAGATGGATCTGACTTCCTGTCATATGATTTGAGGCGCCACTATCAATGATCCATGGGCGTCCCCTCACTTCCACCTGCCAAAACAAAGTTAGTGTTTGGCGACCCAGGCAAGGTGTTCCTTACCTGGTTCGTGACAGTAATAGAACTCTAGTTCTGGCAAATAGTCATTCAGATTAACATCATTTGAAATAGCATGCTTTCGGAAAGAATTCCTAGAACGTCTAAGACGCCTAGGATTAGCCTTAGGGACGGACTTATCATTTTCAATGTTAGTCCTAGCAGCTTTTCCACTTTCAATATCTTCCTTGAGTTTTAAACAATCATATTTGAAGTGGTCTCCTTGTCCACAGTACCAGCACGTCCTATAGTAAGTACCAAGGTAGTACTTCTTATTGGGACGTTGGATTTTGTTCTCTTTCATCCTTTGAGGGTTACAAACTTTAGAACCTCCCCCCTTAGCAATTTTCTTATAGATCCTATGACTAGTGGAGTTAGTGTAGTAGTTCTCTTGACCTTTCTCTCCACTCTCTAGGACTCTAATTCTCTCAAGAAGATTCTTGGTTTTCTCCCTTTCAAGTTCAAGTTCTGAAGTTTTGCTTGCCTCAAAGTCGCTAGGTAGAGAGTTCCTAGTGTCAGACTCATAACCTAGTCCTCTCTTGGCTGGGACAAAAACCATTGGTCTAACTTCCTCAATGATAGGATTCTTTCCTAACACCTTCACTTCTTCCCTAAGCTTAGCGTTCTCTAGTTTAAGACACATCACTTCGGTTTTTAGGGATTTGAATTCTTCACATGAGGACTCTAGTTGCAAAGACACTGTAGCACAGTTCTCACATTCAACCATAATATTTTCAGTTTCAAGTTCAAGTTCATCCATTCTTTGTTTCATTGCAAGACTTTCTTCCATAATTTTACCAATGAGTTTGATAAGCTTTGATTTTGAACATCTTTCTAAGGAATTCATCATGGATTCATGTGTTACCTCTGGTTCCTTCTCTGAGGCGTCCTCTTCAACAGCTGAGGCGTCCTCCATGGCCATGTACGCCACTTGTTCATCAGGTTCTGAGGCGTCCTTGATAGCCACGTACGCCGCTTGTTCATCCGGTTCTTCATCATCAGAACTAACATTATCCCATGCAGCTGAGCACGCTCCAAAGAGAGCTTTTGTCTTCATTTCCTTTGAGGACATTCCTGTAGTACACTTCTTGGCAAAATGTCCTTTCTTGTTACATTTGTAGCAAGTAAGTTCTTTTATTTCTGCCTCTGTGTACTTGGGACTTTCCTTCTTGTATGACATCTTGTGTTTGTTAAAGTATTTACTCCTTTTACCATAGATACGGAGAGCCTTGTGCAGAAGAGCAAGTTCTTCCTCTTCATCAAGCTCTTCCTTTGACTTGCTTTCTTTTTCTTTTATCACTTGGACGCGCATCTTCTCACGGTTCTCGTTCTTGTTGGCTTCCACCATCAAAGGAAGTTCTCTTTGGCGACGCAAATACTCAACATACTCTGGTGTTGTTGTTGCCAAAGCAAGATCTGTTTGAGGGTTCCGTCCTAGCTCAGCCATATCGGAGTTCCTCCTTGCTTCGTACTGCCTTAAATTCCCATAGATCTCTTCCATATCAAGCGTCTTGTTGGTTGTATTCTCTTTGAAGGTTGTTCTATCAAAGTTCCAGATTCCAGTCAACCCATCGATGACTACTTGAACTCTGTTCCTCATTGAGACTTCAGCTTTTGGGACGCCCAAGTTTCTCATCTTGGTGACGAGGGCTTCAAAACGATAGGAGTAGTCATTGACCGTTTCATTTGGTAGCATTCTGAAGGGCATAGAACTCTCTTTTGATTTGCAGCTGAACGTCCTCCCTCATATCAGCGGTTCCCACATGAAATTTCTCAAGAGCTTCCCACTGTAGCTTAGCTGTTGCCAAATTGCTAACTCTGTTGGCGTCCCTTTCACGGATGACGCTTGAAGGAAGCATATTGCCTTAGCATTTGTTTCCATCAGCTTGAATTCATTAGGACCCCACTCGTCCTCTTTGTCAGCTTTGTCAGCAGGGACTTTGAGGTCTCCCTTCATGATTACTTTCCAGCATTGATAGTTTTGACTCCTCCAAAAGTTTTAAAATCTAATCTTCCAGCGGTTGAAGTTGCCGTCCGTTAGGCGCGGAGGCTTCACAAAAGAGATTCCAATAGGTTCCATGTCCATTTTGCACCTGCAACTCAACAAAATCTAGAGCGCCTGCTCTGATACCAATTGTTTGGATCGTTAGTATAACTGAGGGACGTCCTTTACGTAGGTAAAGGCGTCCTTTGGTCAGGCATCCTTACGAGGAGTAAGGGCGTCCTTTAGTTGTGCAGCGGAATTTAAACTAAACAGGTGAATAATGAACGCAGTGAATTATAGAGGAACCGCTCAAGACCAAGTAGTCCTTGAGTGTAAACCTCTACCTCCTTGGAGGATTTTTGAATAGCTTCTTCCTTTATATTAAACGTCCTTACAGTTGTACTGGCGAGTGTTTACAGTTCTCTGGCACTTAGCGTTCTTCCTAAGTCCACTAGTAAAGGACTCCTCTAAGCCTACAACTTAAGCGAGTTTAATCTTCTAAAGGATTACTATCCCTACGTCCTACAGTACTTCGTAGGACTCTCTCTTTCTTTTTGGGTTTTTCTGAGTACAAACAAGTTGTGACTTTGGGTTACAATTCTCACTCGATCTAGCACAAGTCTAGCACTGTTCTTGAGAGTTCTTGAGCTAGTTCTTTTTGTTCTTGAGTGAGTCGCTTTCCTCTGATTCTCTCTGAATATTCTCTGAAAGCGTTAACGTCACAATAAATGCCTTGGGCTATTTATAGGAGTTGGGGAAGGGCGTCTTTCTCCTTCGGACGATCATGCCCTTCGTGGACGTGGCTACAGGATCTTCCTCCATGTAGTAGGGCGGTGATGAGGAAGCTTCCTGTATCCAGCTATTTATGATGGACTCCGCAACAGGATCTGCCGCCACGTGTTGATGAACTCTACTACAGGATCGTCCGCCACGTAGTGTTGGACTCTGCTACAGGATCGGTCTCCACGTGTCCTTGGATGATCAAATGTTGTCGAGTGATGTCATCCTGTCGGCTAGTGAGTAAGGACGCTCGGCTTTGCGTTCCTACTTGCTTTAGGACTCCGTCTATGCTCAAGTAGTCTCTTGCTGGTCCTTACTTCTTGTTAGCTAGCGTCCCTAAGCGTAGGGGACGCCCATACACACTTGTTGTCTTTTTGTCACTAGCGTTCCTGAACACTTGGACAATTTTATTAGAATCAAAGTGAGTTTGTCATATCAAAACTAAGGGACGGTTGTGGGCACACTACCAAGTACGCACGCGTCCTTGATAGCGTCCCAACACTTTACAAGACGACAAACCTTATGCTCTTGTCCATCTACAACGAAGCCTTCAAGCTGTTTCATGTAGACCTTCTCATCCAACTCTCCATTAAGAAAGGCCGTTTTCACGTCCATTTGATGGATGACCAGACCATGAATGCTTACTAGGGCAATCAATAGTCTTATCGTGGTGATCCTAGCAACCGGAGCGTATGTGTCAAAGTAATCAACACCCTCCCTTTGCCTAAAACCTTGGATTACCAAATGAGCCTTATATTTGTCAATAGACCCATCAGTTTCGTCTTCCTTTTGAATATCCATTTGCAGCCCAATGGCTTGCATCCGGGTGGAAGATCCGCCAATTCCCAAGTGTTGTTGCCAACAATTGAATCCATCTCATCTTGGTTAGCTTCTTTCCAAAACGAGACATCTTGGGATTTCATAGCTTCCTCGAATGTCTTAGGATCCTCATCCATATGAAGATATGAAATGACTTGACCCTCCTCTTCCCTAAAACCTTCCATCAAGAACACTTGAAATATAGGCTCATGGGAAACTCGGTCTATTACAAGAGCCGAGTGACTATTCTTTGAAGAGTAGGACAACTCTTCGTCATCACTAGTACCCAAGGGCATTGTGTGCCCAACCTTGTCACTATTATTGTGACTTGTGCCCTCTTCCCTAGCCGTATCAAAGGCTTTGTGCTTGTGCACACTTTCCTTACCCCAGACGGTTCTTGTCCAAGCACCCGGTGCATCTTTGCCCGAAGTGCCTTCGCTAGGTGCGCTTGCACCCAACATTGGCATAATCGGCGCACCACCACGGGCCATGGATCTTGTGACCCTACGCCCAAGCACTGATCCTAGCACCGTAGTAGGCTCCTCCTCGGTTTCATAGGTTCTGAGGATGGGTCTACTTCTTCTCGGTCCACTTCTCTAGGCCTCGAGCTAGAAGTAAATCTAGTCTCATCAAAGATAGCATCACGCGATTCTATGACGGTATTAACCAAAATCGCATGATTTGGCTCTATCACAAAGAACCTATAGGCCGTAGAGTTATGAGCATATCCTATAAAGATACACTCAACGCCCTTATCTCCCAACGTCTTGGATTTGGGTTCCGTGAGTCTTACAACCGCACGGCAGCCCCACACCCGAAGGTGATCAAGGCTAGGCTTTCTCTTGAACCACAACTCGTAGGGAGATTGTCGACTTCTCTTACTTGGCACCCTATTCAAGATATAGTTAGCCGTAAGTATAGCCTCTCCCCAAAATGAGTTCTTTAGTCCGGAGTAGGACAACATAGCTTTCACCATATCCTTTAGGACACGGTTCTTACGTTCGGCCACCCCATTTTGTTGTGGGGTATATGGAGCCGTCCTCTCATTGATTATACCACAAGACCGGAAGTACTCCTCATCCATGTACTCACCACCACGATCAGTACGCAACCGTTTGATTTTATATCCGGTTTGCAACTTCACTTCGGTTTTATATGCCTTTAACATTTCTAGTGCCTCGTTCTTGGAGTGCACCAAATAGAGGTAGCAATACCTTGAGTGGTCCTCAATAAACGTCACGTACCATGCGGGATGCACCTAGACAAGTTGAAGTGGTTCAATTCTTAGAACACCACAAAATTTTGGTGTATGATTGTATGGCTACAAGTTGTAGAATCAAATCTACGGATATTTACTTCTATGGCATAGAATTTGAAATGTTCATTTTCGTGACTTGCACAAATGGGGGAGGAATGTTGGTGATTTGCGTAAGTCACCGACCATGTTGTGCTTGTTGTGAATGGGAAGTGCGAGACATTCCTAGAGGGTATCACATGGCTTTGGGTGTGCGGGAGGCACGGCCTAAGTGAGGGACCCGAGGCATGTCTAAGGTGTCTATGGAGGTAGACAAAAGGAAGTGTAAAGGGAGGTAGAGTGCCAAGAGTTCCAAGTAAGGGCATAGCCTGATACTCGGCGCTTGGGTGCTCATACGTGAGTGCGCTCATGTGCGGGCGCACCTATGCGCATCCGCAGGTTTGGGCACGCCCCTTAGGCGATGCCTAGAGCACTTACGCGAGGTGCTTTATCTTGGTTGAAGGTTTCCTTGGCAGGATGTATATGTACTAGACATTTTATGTTCGGGGAGGAAAAACGTGCTCGGGAAGCTAGCTCCAAGCTAGCTCGATACCAAGCTCCGACCTAGCTAAAGTTAGGGTAGCTACATCCATGCTAGCTTGGGACCTAGCTAGGTAAGCTAGCTTGGTACCTAGCTTGGTATGCTAGCTTGGCACCTAGGTGGACCTACCTTGGGCTGGGCCTCGGGGCCTTGCTTTGGATTGATGTTGGGCCGGCCATGTGGGCCACATGAGGGCACACTTGGGCCTTATCCTTGGGTTAAAAATCAGGCCCATATTATTGTTTAAATTAAACATAATTGGGCCCCCAATCCAACATTTATAAAGTGGATTCAAGAGAGAGAGAGTGGCGGTTACTTCTTTAATTTTAGGAGGTTTGTTACCCCTCTTGGTAACCGCTTGTAACCTCCATTTGACAGCCCATAACCGCCCCATTTGGCCTGGGATTTTCTCTATAAATAGAGGGCCAAGGGCGCAAGGAAAAGGGCATCCAATTGTGTGAAAATCACAAGGCAAATCCACACGTAATACAAGAATATTCGGTGGAGAGAATTGAAGATCAATTCGAGAAGTTTGATTGGGAAATCAAAGGAGCACTTCAAGAGAACGAGGTATGTATGCACATTAATGGTTTTGATTGCCACTTAATCATTGGTTGGAACGTTTTATCCCACAACCTTGTTGCGGAATACCCTTGGCAAATATAAGGGCAATAAGCGTTGAAGGAAAGTGCCACGTGCACGACTCGTATCCATTATCCAGGTCAGGCTATAAAGGATTAAATATGTCGGTGGTGACTACCCTTTTTAGGGTCTACACCCGGGATTACCCTTTTTAGGGTCTACCCACGAGATTACCCTTTTTAGGGTCAACTCACGAGATTACTCTACGGGGTCTATTCACTAAGCCTGGATTACCCGCAAGGGTCTACAAGGGCCGACATCCTTCAACTTGCTTAAAAGGAATCAACAAAACTAACACACCAACGGTAATAGCAAATCTTCCCGGGTCTCCCAACTTTTGAGGTAGCTCCAAAATCTTCACCTCATCTTGCATCTCTACTATGGACCTCTTCTTGCTCAAGATCTCCCTAAAAAACTTAGCATAGGATGGCATCTCGTTCAAAGCGTCGGTGAATGGGATTGTGATGTTTAATCCTTGCAAAAGCTTGAGGAACCTTTTGAACTTGCCTTCAACCACATCTTTTGGCTTTTTCGACGGGTAGGGAAGAGTTGTGCCACCTTGAATCTTGTTAGGATCGGCCTCTTTAGACTGGCTCGACTCATTCACACCCTCCTCTGTCTGGACCGACATGGGCACCACGTCGGGCCCGATGTCCTGTTCTTCGGTCTGGGGGCAGAGCATTGGCTGGGAAGTCAGACCGACATCAGGGCAAGTCGGGCCCGACTCCCTCTCATCCTCGGTCCTAGGCAGGGGAGTGGCTCTGGTTCCTAGATCGACATCTTGGCACGTCGGTCCCGACTCACTGGGCAAGTCGGTCCGACTTTCTTCTCTTGACTTTGACACATGTGGCTCGGGTAGATTTCGACTACTCCTCAATCCAATAGCTCGAACTTCATTTTGATCATGTGGTGCACGGGGATTCTCTTCGGGTCGACCGGGAAGTCTCCCATTTTCTCTCGGGATTTGAGTTGCAATTTGGGCAAATTGGTTGTCGACTTGCCTCCTCCATGCACCAAACTCATTGAATTGGGTTTTAATCTCCTTGAATCCATCCTTCAACTCTTGCACCCATTGAGGTTGTTTTTGCTCATCAAACCCTGGAGGTCTATACGGTGGTGGTTATGCCCTTGGCTCGTTTTGGTTGTAGTTGTTGTTGTAGCCATTGGCTTGACCTTAATTCCACCGGCCATTACCTCCATTGCCTCCATTGTTGAAATTGCCTCTTCCTCCATAATTCCCTCGAACATAGTGTGCTTCCTCAATTTGCTCGGCCAAGCGAACTTGGCTCTCATTCGGACACATTTGTGTAGCATGGGCAAAGGATCCACACTCCTCACAAGCTCTAGCGGTTTGCTTGGAATGGTTAACTTGCCTTCTCAACTTGGTCACTTCACTCTCTAGGAATTGGAGCCTCACATCTTTGTGAATCTCTTCACTCTTCGGATCATAGAGCTTGCTTGTGCCATCACCTTGAACTCTCACTTCTTTACTTGCTTGGCTCACCCCATACATGGGCTCGTAATCGGAAAGCTTGTTAAGTAACTCCCAAGCTTGCTCCGGGGTCAAGTCTATAAATCCACAATCGGTGTGGAGATTTAGCTTGTCCTTGGTGGCCGGGTTGATGCCTTGGAAAAAGATGTCTTGGAGCAGCTATGGTTGTTGCCCATGGGTTGGACATTGGCGCAACATCTCTTTGAATCGGTCCCATGCCTCAATGAGAGGTTCATTTGATCCTTGTTGGAAACTTGCAATTTTCCTCTGGAGCTCAGTTGTCTTTGAAGGTGGGAAGAACTTCATCAAGAATGCATCATGAAGAGCTCGCCATGTGGTGATCGACCTAGGGGCTTGGCTCTCGAGCATATGTGCCGCCTTACCCCCAAGTGACCACTTGAATGCCTTGAGAAGCACATACTCCAACGTCTCCTCATCCGTAGAGATCGTCTCACACATGTCAACGAAACGCTTGACGTGCTCAATTGGACATTCTTACGAGCGTCCCTCAAATTGATCCCGCTTGATGAGAGAAATGAACTGCGTCTTGATCTCAAAATTCTTGGCAACCTCCGGCAAAAGAATAGCCAGCTCGGGCACCCTCAACTTCGGATGCATGTATTGGCGAGTATTCCGGGGTAGAGCGTTGAGTTGAGCCTCTATTCTCATTCTTTGCTCACGTTCCCTTGTTGCTTCCGCCTCCCGGTTTTCCGCCTCAAGTTGCATTCTAGCCATCTCGGCCCTAAGCCGAACCATCTCATCATCACATTGTGCTTGGTTCTCCATTCTTTTCTTTCGTCGGGCTTCTTTGAGAATACTTTCCGGATCACTCACAAATTCAAACTCAAGTGTTCCTCGGGCGGAACGAGCTTGCATACACCTATAAGCAAAGACACAAACAAAAACCAATCAAAAACAAACAAGGGGTTTAGGCTATTCCCTCACCCAAATCACTACCAAAGCACAAATGACTCAACAAAGTTGGTATCTCAAAGCAATTAGAACTCCCCGGCAACGGCGCCAAAATTCTGATTGGTGTGAATCGCGAGGGTCTCAGAATACAATTTATAACACGATCCCGTTGTAGCACGTGATGGGTGTCGAACACTCGGGAGTTCTGTCATTTGGTGTACCTAAAAGACTTGAAAACGGAAAAGAGAAGACAAAACGAAAGAAAACAAAAGAAATCGCTCGGGACCGACACTAGGTCACGTCGGGCCCGAGGTGGATCGACGAGAAAGGGAGTCGGGACCGACACAGACAAGTCAGGCCTGAGGTTGCTGGGTATGTCGAACTTAAATTTGGAGAGATAGATCTCGGGGTTTTGGGTTCCTCCTCTAGTAGATGTGGGATATTCCACCCCAATTCAAGCAATAAGTGTTGATCCTCGTAGGATCGAGGTTGTTCGCCATGTTCCCGCCACTTATACACATCGACCCATAGGGAATTTGACCTCCCTTTCGATGCAAGGTCTCGTGATGGGAAATTGATCACTTCCGTTCACTCTTGCCAACCATAAGCCCTTGATCCCTTGCTTCTACAAGGAATTATACTACAAAATTTGTCTAATACCTCATGACATATACCCCGGGCGTTTATATTACCGGGTATATTGTGTCACTTAAAAAAGTATGAAGCCTAATACACCGGATCGCAAACGTCCGGTGTATTTATACTATATTACAAGTATATACGCCGGATGGTCAAGGATCCGGGGTATTTGCATAATATAAATACATCGGATCTTACACGCCCAGTGTTTATGGTTAAAACGTCTAATAAACATCTCGGACGTTTATGATCCGGTGTATTTGGGCTTATAATTCAACCAAATTTAATGTAACTAGGTGTACCCGTCGTGACATGCACGACAATGACTCATGTTTAATATTTTTATTATAAATAGAATGTTAATAAGTGAAAACATATAATGAAAATTTTAGCATATGAAAAAGTTATTTTTTTCTAGACAAAAAAGATTGATTTTTTTTTCAGATTTGTAGTACCGCGCGTATGAGATTATAAACTTATAAAATATATTCTAATAATAGAACAATTTAGTAAATAAAATTTGCTTTCTTTTTCATCGTTCAAATTTTATTCTAATGGTTAATATATATCATTGTCCTTGTTATCACAATTTTGAGACATGATAAGTCAATATAATATAACATGAGATGTTTTAATTGATTATTTTGGTTTGATCGATCTTATATGTCTTTAATGGTTAATATATATATCATTGTCCTTATAATTACTAGGAATTGTTATTTAACTAAAAGTATTAAAATATAATATCAAAATTTAGACATATAAAATGAGTCATATATGATTATAATGACTTTATATATTAAAATAAATAGAATATATTAATCAACAATTATTTTATTATGAAAGATATAAGCTATGTTATTATGAAAATGATAATATATAATTTAAGTAAATGAGTAAATATAAATTGATTTAATATTAAAGATAAGAATAATAATGTAATTATAAAAGGGGATTCTATTTTTAAATTATTTTAAATTCAATTTTTTAAAATTACTTCTTGTTAAAGAGATTAAAAAGATAACTAATATTACAAAAAAGGATAGAATATCTTATCAAAAGTCAAAAAAATATCTTTTACATAAACTGATAATAAAGAATGTAATTAGATTAATTGAAAATAACATGAAAAAAATTAATTATTTGATTATGAGATATAAAAGCTAAGTTATTAAGAACATGATAATATATAATTTAAGTAAAAGTTAATAAATATAAATTGATTTAGAATCAAAGATAAAAATAAGAATTTATTTAGAAAAAGGGGCTTTCATAAAAAAAAATACTTTTTTAAACTCGAATTTCTTATATTATTTTTTACATAAATAGATTAAAATGGTAATTGAAAAGATAAGTTAATTAATATGTATCTTTTATAGAAGGAATTGTTAAAGATAGATAATATTGTCTCAAAGATGGATATTAGATGATTAAGAAAAAAGATAAAATTATAAATTAGATAATTAATGAAATTTTAAAGATATATAGTATACCTTCAAAGATAAATATTAGATGGGTAAGAAAAAAGATATGATTAGAAATTAGATAATACTCCCTCCGTCCCCTTTTGTTTGTCCAAAAGGACAATTTGCGCGGGTTTTAAGAACGGTATAAAATAGTATGGGTAATTGGGAAAGTTGGTATAAAGTAGGTGAGAGAGTTGAATAGTATGGGTAAAAGGTGTGATTGATGGGGGTGAAAAGAGATAAAGTAGGTGAGAGAGTGAAATAATGGGGGTAAAAGAGTAGATATAAATGGAAAGTGGACAAACAAAAGGGGACGCCCGAAATGGAATACTAGACAAACAAACCGGGACAGAGGGAGTAATAAAAAAAATAAAACATAAAAAATTGTTAATAAAGTGGGGTCAGAATTAATCCGGAGGCTCGAAATTTCTTGGCTTTAATATATAGTATATATATATTGATTAATTGTTTTTTTATAAAATAATTGTTTGTTGAATCATCACGTATAGACCTGTCAATCGGGTCGGGTCGGGCGGGTTCGGGTCGGGTCGTTCTGGGTTCGGGTCGAGTTTGGGTTCGGGTCAATCGGGTTACGGGTCAAACTGGGTCGGGTCGCTTCGAGTTTCGGGTCGGGTCGGGTCAACCCAACGGGTCAAGGGTATCAATTTTTTGACCAAAATTTAAATAAAATATTATTTAAATAATAAAATATAATAACAAAATATTATTTTTAAATATTTTAATAATAAAATATATCATAATTTTCCAAAATAAACTTTATATATCGTAATATAATTAAAACCTTTGGGTGCACAATTACCCGTCAATCTGTCATTTCATTATATTAGAGTGTATTCTAAAATAAGTTTTCCGCCTTATAGATTTCTTGACCCAGCGGGTTGACCCTGACCCTAACCCAGAAACTTTCGGGTTTACCGGGTTCGGGTTCAAACTGGGTTTCGGGTTCAAATTTTTGGGTTGAAACCCAGAAATTTCGGGTCGGGTCGGGTCGGGTTTTCGGGTCGGGTCAGCTTTTGACAGGTCTAATCACGTAGGATAATTGTGAATTTGAGATCAATAAAATAGTTAACTTCATCTAGTTGTTAACAACGTATTACTTGTATAATTTAGCTATTGAATGATTTTGTTTACAACTTTATTCTAGGTTCGTATCTATTTTCTAACATATGTTAGGCATATTTTTTTGACGAAATCTTTGTTACAAGGTTTAGGCTAGAAAAGTAAGAAAAATAAAATTAAAGATAGATAATATGTCCTTAAAGGTAAAATTGAGAATTAGATCATTAAGGAAAATAAAAGATAAGTAATTATCTGTTTGAGTTGGAAAAAAAAATTAAAATCAAGTAGGGCCAGAATCAACGTGGTGACTCTAAAACGGTCGGCTTTTATAATATATATTGATATTGATATTGATTGATTGATTATTTTCTTAACCCTAGAACACAAATATAGTCATTGCAATTAATTCGATTGTGAATCTGTGATCCATTACCATGTAAGTATTCCCATCAATTCCTTCAAGAATTCAACTTGTTTGTAATTCAATTCCTCAACATTGCTTATATTGATAAAGTTTTTTGCATTATAATTATGATTAAGTTTATTTATAATTTATGTTATATGACATTTTATATTCATAGTTCATGATATATGACTTATTCCTGGTCTAGAACTTTATAGTTCATTAAGGTTAGATTAAACTAGATTTAACCAATTATGTTGTTCATTAGTTTATGCAATTCACTAGTATATCTTTAAGTAAACCTTATAGATATAATTTAATTTCAATGAAATATATTTTTTCATATTTCATATACATGTGGGCCCACAATCAAACTTTAAGCAATTAAAGTATTTTAATAAAGGTGAGTGATGTGGTTCATTGTAAAGTTGACACATGTTGTATCAAGTATTATTTTTAACCTCCGTTTTAATTTATAGTTATGATGATTATGATGATTAGTTCATTAGTTAATTGTCTGATGAATTAGTTTTTTTTTCGTTTTATAACAAATAAAAATTAAACTAAATTTAACCCATAAAAATTCATAAATTTTGAATATTGAAATAAATGTAGATATATCAAATCAATAGAGTACCTTATATTTTATACATTTTGGTGGGAACGAAAATATGCTTTGGCGGGAATACTTAAAAATTGAAAATTAAAATTTACGAGAGAAATCCATAAAAAAAATCAAAACCCTAACTTCTTTCCTCAACATAATCTCCGCCCATCTTGCCTCTCGGACTCCTTCTCCTCGTCCAGGCCCGCCTCTCCACGCCTCTCTGCCCCCCCTGCTATCGGCCTGGTGGTCGCCAGCGCCGGACTGTGGAAGCTCGCCGGAGGATCGGAAATAGGTTTTGCGTTTCTCAGGCGGCGTTGTTTCTCCGCTGCTACCACCGAGGGCAAGAGGTTCGCTGCACTCTGGGGGAATGGAGATTACGGGAGGCTAGGGCTTGGCAACTTGGAATTGCAATGGAGGCCTATTGTCTGCTCCGCTTTCGATAGCCTTCGCGCCATCGCCTGTGGCGGCGCCCATACCCTTTTCCTCACCGGTAACGCTTCCTTTTTCTTGTCAATTATGAGCTAATCTTTAGTTTCCTTCCTTTTTCTGCTCGCTCTCATTTTGTTCTTCACTGTGATCACTTGTGTTCCGTTTGATCTAATTGAAAGACTCTAATTGTTGCATGATTTGAGTTTATGATTGATGGACTTCTTGTGTGGTCTAATGATTGATGTCCCAAGCTTGATCTTACTCTTTGATTTGTTTAATGTCTTACCTTTATTTTCAAGGGATTACCGTTTCATATGACTTCCATTTCAGAATCAGGGCGTGTCTATGCATCTGGACTCAATCAATATAGGCAGCTTGGCATTTTAGATGATCAAAGTTATATTGTAGTTAGTATGCATGTTAAATGATGTTAAAGGCTTAATTAATTAAGAGTTTCATTTTTGCTCACTGCTTTAGCACCTAGATTGCCTTGTCTAATGACTATCATGTAATTCAACTTCAACCAAATATAGAACATGACAGTAAATTGTGACTCTGGATTAGGTTCTTGGATACATCAGCCTTTTCCCTTCTACTTCTTCTAATTCTATATTCCCCTCAAATGCAAGGCATTCTGTTTAAATGCTAAAATTACCATGTATCTACTATAGGAGTCAGTTGAAGTTTAAATTTTTAATTCCTGTCCGAATATCCTACACTTTTTTTTTCAAACTAAAGGGCTTTTGTGATAGGATACCAAATACCAATTGCTTGTATGATTAGCCTTTGCAACAATAATTATGTAGTGATGAGAATGCATAATTAATAATGCGATCATTAATTTGAATTTTAAACCTTGTGGTTTATATTTCATGAGATGGGGAGGGGATTCAGTGTATTATAATACTTTGGAGCTGCAGCACTTGCATAGAGGATAATGTTGTTGAACCTATATGTATCACTAGATCGTAATTGCTGTAGTCATTGTTCTTATATAACTAACATAGATACCATACACCTGTACATAAAGAAAAGGATGGTAGTCATGAGGCCCCATCTTTAGTGTACTATTTTTTTGAGTTTAGAATCCATCCTAGCTGAGATACTATTTTTGCTTTTGAGTTTTTCTAGTTATTGCATATTAGCAAATTTTGATTTAAGCATTACTTGATGATATTAGATTAAACCTATTTCCAAGCACTGAAATGTGAAACTATCATTCCTAATGGGATAACCTTTTTGTTGACCCTTCCATTGCTTTAATGCCAATCTTTTGTGTAATATATTCTAGTTTGAAATTGTCTGTCACAAGAAAAATTGTATATATTATGAAAAGTTACATGTTCTGACAGATTTCAAGAGGATAAAGGTGAAACCTTGTGTGCCGCAACTATCAAAATATGAGGTAATTAAATTCATACAATTTTGTCTTAGAAATTTCTCGTATATGCTTCGTTTTTCTTTCTTTGCAATGACTGTTTTAATGATCATGAGAGTTGTGTATAAGGGAAGTCTATTTGTAATTGCATAGAAAAGTCTCTTTGTGTGATTTCAAGGATCTTAGTTTTCATGGAAGTAATATCAGTTTTAATTAGTTCTTCCTACTCAGCAAACCGGGCACTTTTTTTTCTTACATATATAGATGTGTTCTTTTAAAGAGTATATGTGAAATGCGTGTTTTTTGAAGCATTTTTCTTGTTCCTTTTTGGGTGTAACTTATGAAGTTGTAAGCTACTCATGTATACGTGTACTTGGTTGTGGGTAATTAATTTAATTTCAAGTATATATGCTACAAATCTGTTTTGTTTTATTTCCAGGTTACAGATTTGTGGGTGACCACTAGCAAACTTTTGGAAGGAGGAAGGGATCTTATGTAGAAGAAGGTCACGCTAGGGAGTATTACTTTTGTACAGATTATGTAATGGAAGTTTCTTGTGGTATACATATGTTTGATATATGTAGAAGTAGTGAAGTGCTAATGAAGTTAATATTAGTATGGTATAAACATATTATGTAATGATGTTTTAATCTAATATATAATTATAATATAATTTTAGGGATTACAGTGTGATTTAAAATTAAAATCTTGTAGATCTTGAAAATATTAACCGGGTGTATATACCAGTACCCTAATCAATATACCACGGATTTCAATACCCGGTGTATATAACCTAATCAATATATATAACCGGGGTAAATTTCATTTACTTTATACCTCAGACATTAATATCCGGTGTATATGTCCTAAACTTTATATCTCGGATATCCATAACCGGTGTATTTACATTACTAATACACCGGATCAAACACAAATCAAATATACCCCGGATAGGGATCTACCCGGTGTATTTGAATTACTAATACACCGGACTTAAGTATTAGAGAGAATTATAAAGGGAAACATTTACCTCGGACTGGATCCGGTGTATTAGGTCATTAATCAAATACCTCAGCAACCTTTACCCCAGACATCATCCGGTGTATTTGGTGTGAAACGCCCGGGGTATTTAAATCCATTCTACATAGAGCTACAATATTCCTAGATCAAGCACTCAAGGCTATGGAATTGAGGGTTCAAACCCAATCTAGCTAGAGGTTTCCCCCATAGCCCAAGATTAATGGAATCTACTCCATATGGCTAGAGTAACAAGCAATCAAAACGCAAAGCAAAGCAATCTCAATAATCAAACTCAAATCAAATCCAAATCTCATTAACCAAACAAACGAAATCCACAAATACCAATCCAAATCCACAATAGCAGAGCAAAACAAAGCCAAACTCACTAACTATCTCTAGATCTCTCCTTCTCCTCCACCGATCTCTTCTTCTCGCTCTCTTCTCCTTGCTCCTTGCTCTCCAAGTCTCCCTAGAGCCTTTGATTGGTGATTAGTGTTGTGTCTTGTGGATAATTGTCTTCCTTCCTCTAATTAGAAGCTAAGAATGCCTAAAATAGAAGAGGGGAAAAGGTGGTAGATCACATTTGTTTGCCTTGGAGCCCAATTCTCGTCCAACCGACTCGGACCGACACGGAGCCATGTCGGGCCCGAGGTGCTGGCACTTCGGTCCGAGGTCGAAAGTCGATCTTGGTCCCGATGTCGCTGGAACTCAGTCCTATCCTCGAGCCACCTTTTCTTCTTGGCTCTTCTCTTGGTTCTCTTCATGGTTTGCTCCGCTCTTCTGCTCCTTGACTCGTGTCCTGCTCCTTCTTCGGGTCTCCTTCAAAACATCCTCGAATCATGCCAAAAACACCTACAAAATACGCAAAAATCGCATAGTCTCCGAATCTCATTGAAAATCGGAATCCAAGCTAAAAAGGGGCAAAACACACAAGAAATGGGACAAAAGACACATATTTACAAGGGAAAATAACCTATAAAACACCACCAATTTGAGAGACATCAATATTGATCCAAGGTTTGCTCAACTCCTTCAAAGGGAGTCCCACTTCTCTAGGGATCACCCAACCACTCAGATTGTCTCAGATATCTCTCAGGGAGTTCAAACAAGGTCAGCTTCAAACAAGTCCTAAAGTGCAAATTTGGCTTTTTGTGCTTTCAACGCCTTTGTGTCCATGGTGGAACCCAAAAACATAAAGGAAGCACTCCAAGACCCTGACTGGATTCAAGCAATGCAAGAAGAACTTAATCAGTTTGAAAGAAACAAAGTTTGGACCCTCGTCCCTCGTCTCAAAGGCAAAAATATCATAGGGACGCGTTGGGTGTTTAGAAACAAACTTGATGAAAGTAGACGCGTGTCGATGAACAAGGCAAGACTGGTGGCTCAAGGATTCAAGCAAGAGGAAGGCATTGATTATGATGAGACTTTTGCTCCTATTGCTAGAATTAAGGTCGTCCGTCTTCTCATTGCCTTTGCCGCTCACAAAGGATTCAAGTTGTTTCCAATGCACATCAAGACAGCCTTCCTTAATGGGAAACTGAAGGAGGAAGTGTATGTTGCTCAGCCCCCTGGCTTCGAGGACGCCAGCCACCCAGATCATGTGTACTACTTAGACAAAGCTCTCTATGGACTGAAGCAAGCTCCTCGTGCATGGTACGATAGGTTTGCATCCTTTCTTTTGTCAAATGGTTACACAAGAGGTTCAATTGATAAAACTTTGTCTATAAAGAAAGTCCACAAGGACATCTTGATTGCCCAAGTCTATGTTGACGACATAGTCTTTGGTAGTACTAACATGAAACTTGTAGATGAGTTCAAGTCCTTGATGAGAAGCGAGTTTGAAATGTCACTCATTAGAGAACTTAACTTCTTCCTGGGGCTTCAAATCAACCAACTCATTGAAGGGACGCGCATTCATCAACAGAAGTACGTCCGAGAGATGCTCGAGAAGTACGGCATGAATTCGTCCAAGCCTGTTGCTACTCCTTGTTCTCCCAACTCGCGTCTTTACGCAGATGAACAAGGGAAGGACGTTGATCAAAAGCTCTATCGTGGAATGATTGGTTCTTTGCTTTATTTGACCGCAAGCCGTCCACACATCATGTTTGCCATTTGCTTGTGTGCACGCTTTCAAGAAAATCCAAAGGAGTCCCACATGCAAGAAGTGAAGAGGATCTTCAGATATCTTAAGGGACGCGACGATCTCTGCCTTTGGTATCCAAGGACGTCGTCCCTCAAGCTTGTTGGCTACTCGGACGCTGATTAAGCTGGTCATGTGATTGATAGAAAGAGCACTTCGGGAATGGCTCAATTTCTTGGTTCATTCTTAGTCTCTTGGGGATCAAAGAAACAGAACTCTGTGGCGCTTTCAACTGCGGAAGCTGAGTATGTCGCTGCTGCCTCGTGTTGTTCACAAGTTATTTAGATCAAATATCAACTTGAGGACTACGGTATAAATCTTGAAACTATTTGACTCGGGCAAAGTCGTTGTTCCCTTATCAAAAATAAATCCCAAACATGCAAACAATAGTATAGTAGGCAAGCAAGGGGTCGAACCCAAAGGAATCAGTTTTATTCAGATTTTATGGTTTTCATGCAAGTAATCAAAAGGGGGTTTGAAAGTCGGTTTCAATCAAAGGTTATCAAGTAGAGTTTATCCAATCAATTCCACTTTATTAATCCGTTGATCATGAATTCATCCACCTCTTTATATGCCTAGGTCAATTCCAATCCCAATCATTAGCAATCGCAAGTCCACGGTCCAAGCAATTCTATAACCCTAGGCAAGGACGCTTAACCTAGAATTAGCATAGAGCACAGGGATATTAGGAAATCAAATCATGCAATCAAGCTACGAGTCTCATGCACAATTTAACCATTGAATACTCTTCCCTAAACTAGTCCACGGTCCTAGAATAGAGTTGTTTCGAGAAATAGGAAAGATGCATAGACAACAACCAATCCTAAATCAAACGATAGATCTAAGTCAATCAAACAAGTTGATCAGGCTCATAAAATCAAACATAGATCATGGAATGAAGCACAAGAGTATCAATAAAGACCTAGGGATAAAGAGATTACCAGAATTTCACAACTTCATAATAAAGCTTCCTTGATTGAATAAACTCAAAAGGAGAGTTAGTTCTCCATTACAAAGAAAACTCTAATCTTTATTGAAAGACAATTGATTGACAAGTAAGTTGGATATCCTAAAAACCTAGAAAGGTTCCCCTTATATACCCCCAAAGATCAACCTTTTCGGACTAAATAAGATAGGAAACCGAAAGATAAGAAAGGAAACAAGATAGAAACGGTGAAATCTCGTCCTCTTGAAAGTCGGTCGCACCGCGACTGCGGCACCACCACCGCGCCCGCGGCGGTCTTCTTCGGTCAAGGCTGAGTCGGCTTCTACCGCGACCGCGCCACAAACAGCGCGACCGCAGCCTTCATAGGTCTTCATGGCTCGCTCCTTCACGCCACCGCGCCCGCGTCATAGACAACGCGACCGCGATATCCATGTAGTGGCGAAACTTCGTCTTTAAGCTCTTTAACTCTTGATTCTTCATATCTTGTGTCTTCGGTCTTCATATTACAATAACGCTCAAAACTAACCTAAACACTCTCTAAATCATCTCAAAATACAAGAGTTATTCTATACAAAATAGCCTGAATGAAATTCCCCCATACTTAGATCTTGCTCGTCCTCGAGTAAGCTCAAAACAAATATAACAAGGTAGCACATCTAAGATCTTAGGAAATAAAAGGGAAGATAAAAACACTCAGCTCACAACCCGAACCCAAAAATATAGAGAAATCATGAGCATAAAACAATGAAGCTCAAACGCACACCTCACAACAATATATAACACTCAAGCTCTAAAAATATGAAATAGAACAACCTAGGATCTACCCAAATCTAACATGTAAGCCCCAACCTAGGCTAAAACACTCAAATTTTACAGCTCAATTCTGCTTAGGCGCCCTTTCGGGTTTTCACCTAACCACTCTTTTCATTTTTCAATAGGGTATGCTCACAAATACTCACATCTCTCATAAACCTCATATTACCCCAGCCTAATGCTGGTCCGGGTTACCTGCTTATTACCTGAGCCGCCCTTTCGGGTTTTCGACTCATCCCAGGATTTATATGCCTTTTTTTTTTAACTTTTTATGGCTTTTTCTATCTTTTTCTTTTCTTTCTTTCTTTATTATGCAAAAAGTATGGTGCAAGTGCTCCATGAAAAGAAGAAAATCAAAAATCTGAAGCAAATAGCTAACTACACTAACTAAGATAAGCGAGTGCGAGTACTCCCTCCCCCATACTTAAATCCTTCATTGTCCTCAATGAAGCTGATAGAGCATATAGGTTGTAGTATTTAGGACATGTTTTGATTAGTTTTTCATGCATTTTTAGGTAGATTTTCCTTTATTTCGTAGTTTAGCTTTAGTGTTGGAAGTTTCGGAATCTACAATCGTTTGGTTGATATTTGCAGATATGAGTGATCGAGTGCCGGATCATGGTGACGGTGGACGTGGAAGTGAGCTTGAAGGTGCCAAAGGAGTGTGCATGAATGGAGGCTAAAGAAGAAATCAAGTGCCCAAAGTGATAGAGAGTCTCGAGCTACAGGTTCAGAAACGCGGGCCAGACAGTGAAGCGCGACCGCGCTTCAGAGTACCAGGCCGCGCTTTGACATCTGAGCATCTGGCGTGAAAACTCGGGCAGGCAGGCCAAAGCGCGCCCACGCTTCAGGGTCTGGCCGCGCTTTCACCTGCGTCAGCGAGATTGATATTTTTGTATGGGCTTGGGCTTTTGGGCTGAAACTTGCTTTGGATAGTATTTTTAGAAACTTCTTAGATATATTTTTGGATATTAGTTTCTAGGTATATATTCTCATAACTCTTGACTTTGAGGATTATTGTTGAAGATTGAGAAGAACAAGAATCCTTTGGAAGAATTGTAAGCTTTTCAATGTCTTTGAACAACTAAACCTCTTTTGCTTAACTAGTTAATTGAAGTTGTGAATTGAGTATTATTGTGAGATTTGATTGTTCTTAATTTCCCTTGACTAGATTGTTTTCTCTATGCTTGATTGAATAAGTTTGATCTAGGGTTTTATTAGCTTGATCATCTAATTGAATCTCTAGGTCGAATTACAACTAGATCTTCCTAATTACCGGTCGGTGTTAATTAGATCATAAGCAGAACCTTTAATCAATCTAGGACTGGTAGGACTAGTTGATTAGAGAAGAGAATTCAATCGCATGTTATTTGGATGTCTGGTTGCTCTGAATGCATGTTTCTATTGATGCTTGAGTCTTAATGCTGTTGTCAAATTGAATCTAGGAGGTCTCTTAGGTTATTTGATAATTAGGGTTGTTAGGACCGGTCGGGCTAATAACTAGAATTGAAGTAGGATTAATAATTCCATGAAGTTGGGTTATTAGCATTCCGCAATAGATTAGTCAAGGTAAAAAGAGAATTTTGATAATCAATGATCAATAATCGAATTCGCAATGGATATTAACTGGTTAAGCATACTTTTCTCATATTTCATAAATCATCTTAGTTTTGCATGTTCAATTTATTAGCTAGTAGAATAACACTCAAAAACCCCCCGTTTTACATTCATTCGAGTATTCAAATTCAATACACGAAAACACAAGTCTCTGTGGGATCGACCCTTACTTCCCTACTACGTTAGTTGGGTTGTTAGGTTTACTTTGATAGGTTTTAAAGGCGACTAAAATACCTCTATCAAAAGCAAAGAGAAAGGATAGAAGCAAGGAAGAAGGTATATCAGAAGACTCACAAACGATGAAGAGGGGTGGAATGGAAGAACTCTTCATAGGTGGTAGAATAGAAAGCTTCGTAATCACCATTCGGTAGGCATACCGCGGGCGCGGCACTAAGGGCGCGGGCGCGGTACCGTGACAGAGAACGAAGTCATCATCGGATATGCACCGCGGGCGCAGCTGATGAAGCGCGGGCGCGGTTCTTGTGCAGGGACGAGGTCTTGACTTCATCTCGAAAAGCGTGATGTGCAAACAACCGTCGTATCTTGGCTCGTCTCTCGAGAGATAGACTAATACTTGAACTCGAGCCGTGGAGAAGAAATCCCGGGGAAACAAAGCTCCCCCATACTTAGGCTGTACACATAGCCAAAGAATGGAAAGTACAAAGATGAATGGAAAGATGAAATCGAAGATGGAAAGATAGAAGATGGATAGAATGGATATAGAGGGATGGAAGATATAGAGATAGAATGAGACCAAAAAGTCCTCTTTTTGTCTTTTTTTTATTTTCATTTATTTTCTCTTTTTTTTCTTTTTTCTTTTTTTTTTAATAAAAACGAGCTAAAACCGAGACGCAGTATGGTTGCCGCGAGCACGGGCTAGTACCTGTTCGTCGGGGCGCACTGACGATCCACCGCGGGCGCGGCCTAGGCGGCGCGGGCGCGATTTCACGCCAGGCGTGTCCTTTCGGACCTAGTACCTGCATGTTAGCTAAAAACACAAGCAAATCCTAAGCTAAGAATGGAAAAAACAATCTAACTAATCCTTGGGTTGCCTCCCAAGCAGCGCTTTTGTTTAACGTCGTTGGCTCGACGTGGATACGATCAATATGGGTCCTCATCAACATCAATTCGGACCGTGTTGCCACCATGAGATATGGAAAGAGATCCATTGGCAACGTCGATGACCGTATTGGCGGTTTTCATGAAAGGACGACCTAGTAAGAGAACTGGGTCGTACCGCCCTTCGCCTATCTCCATCACATAAAAATCTGCAGGAAAGATCAAACCCTGCACCTGCACTAGAACATCCTCAACTAATCCTTTCGGGCGCACATTAGAATGGTCAGCCAACTCAATAACAATATAAAATTCCTTTAAAGGACCTAGGCTTAACCTATCATACATGCAAGCTGGAAGAACATTAATGGAGGCACCTAAATCTAGCATAGCACGCTCAATTTTAGTTTCTCCAATAGTGACACGGACGGTGAATCTTCCTGGGTCAGAGCATTTTTTAGGTAATTGCTTTTGGAGTAGGGAATTACAAGTCTCAATTTTGCTATCCTGTGTTTTCTCAACTAGAGCTACCTTTTCAATCTTAGGACTAGTCCTATTCTTTCTTTTTATGGTGCATAGCTCTTTCATGAATTTAGCAAAACGAGGGACACTTTGGATAAGATTAATAAGAGGAACATTTACCCGACAATTGGCGAAGGTCTCGAAGAGTTCCTTGTCATGTGCCGGCTTCCTTGTGTCCTTGAGTGCTTCAGGGAATGGAGGAGAGGGCCTGAAAGAATTCAACGGTGGAAGGGGTTGAGCCACATATCCATCGTCCTCCTCTGCTGCTGGGGCTCGGTTCCGTCTAGGAGAGCTCGGGCGTGGAGGCGAATAATTCTTGAAAGCATAATCGAGTAAAGCCTCGAAGTTCCGCTCAGCCTCCTTACCGCGGGCGCGGTCCGGACTCCGCGGTCGCGGCTCGTTACGCCTCTCGTGGTCCGAGTCCTCTGTTGGAATTTCGCGGACGCAGAGGGGAGAGCGCGGGCGCGGAATTCCAACAGAGACTTGGTCTTCTTCTCCAGCTGCCCGGCGCGGTCGCGGCCAGGGGAACGCGGTCGCGGATCATCACCAGGGGGTGATTCCCGACTCGCCAGTGCTCTTCCGCTCCTCAAATTCATGGCACTCACATTCTCCTTGTGATTGAGCGGTTGAGAGGGAAGTTTCCCGGAATCCTTAGACTCGAGCCTATTGATCATGGTGGCAAGTTGGCTTAGTTGAGTGTCGAGATTCTTTACAGCAGCTCTCGTCTCTTGGTTCTCCTTCAAGAGGGCGGTAATAACATCATTCTGAGACAGGGCAGGTGCTCTCGGGGCATAGTTATTGTTGGACCGGAATTGTTGTTGTTGGCCCTGAGGAGCGTACTGCTGCTGCTGTTGTGGTGGGTCTTGCTGATGCTGGTTGCTCCACCTTAGATTAGGATGATTCGCCCACCCCGGATTGTAGGTATTGGAATAAGGGTAATTCCGGGGCCGGGGCGCACCATAGTTGCCAATAGCATTGACCGACTCCTCGGTCTCCTGAATAGTAGGGCACTGATCTGTGTGTTGCCTCGCGTCATAGCAAAGACCGCAAGCATTGACTTGTTGAGCCGTCCTTTTCGTGAGTAGCTGCTTCATAAGATCTTTGAGCTCCCTTACTTTAGCATTCAGGGACTCATTCACCACATTAACAGACCTCACATTGGTCCTGGACCTCTGATTGCGGGCTTGTTCCGCCAAGATCTCAACTTTCTGAAAAAGCTGCAGCAGGGGTCAAGTTCTCGTAACTACCCCCACAAGATGCATTCACGAGCCTCTTGTCATTGTCGCAGAGTCCCTCAATGATATAGCAAATAAGATCTTTGGCCTGGTAGCCATGGTATGGGCAACTCGCGATGAGCTTCTTGTAGCACTCATAATAGTCATAGAGGTTCTCGTCTTCCCCTTGCTCTAAACTGCTGAGTTGTTTCTTAATAGATGTTTGTTTTGAGGCGGGAAAGTACTTTTCAAGAAACGCCTTCTTCATGGCCGCCCAAGTAGTGATAGAACCCGGCACCAAATAAAGGAGCCAGTCCTTGGCGGTGTCTTCAAGAGAGAAGGGAAAAGCCCGGAGCTTGATTTGATCCTCTGTCACATCAGTGGGCTTCATACTCACACACACCGCGTGGAATTCAGTGAGATGCTTGTTCGGGTCCTCACCGCTCAACCCGTGGAATTTGGGTAAGTGGTGGATGAGACTAGACTTCAGTTCGAACTTCACACCCTCCCCTAGTTCGGGGAATTGAACAGCGAGCTGCTGTTGCTGGAGATCGGGCGCCGTGAGTTGGCGAATAGTTTGTTCTGCCATGGCGCCTTCTGGTTCAGAATCAGAGAGAGAAAGAGATTCAAGAAGATTGTAGGATGTAGACACACTGGGGGCGCTCCTTATCTTCCGAAGAGTCTTGTCAATTTCTGGATCAAAACGAATAGGGGAAGTATTAGTAGACCGGGTACGGACCATGTGTTAGGCCCGCACCCAAAGGATGGTTCTGCGCACGAACCGCGGGTGCGCCGAGGTGGCCGCGGGCGCGGTTTGAGCGCAGAGCACAAAAACACACAAAATCAAAACAAGAAAAAGGATTCCCCGGCAACGGCACCAAAATTTGACTCGGGCAAAGTCGTTGTTCCCTTATCAAAAATAAATCCCAAACATGCAAACAATAGTATAGTAGGCAAGCAAGGGGTCGAACCCAAAGGAATCAGTTTTATTCAGATTTTATGGTTTTCATGCAAGTAATCAAAAGGGGGTTTGAAAGTCGGTTTCAATCAAAAGGTTATCAAGTAGAGTTTATCCAATCAATTCCACTTTATTAATCCGTTGATCATGAATTCATCCACCTCTTTATATGCCTAGGTCAATTCCAATCCCAATCATTAGCAATCGCAAGTCCACGGTCCAAGCAATTCTATAACCCTAGGCAAGGATGCTTAACCTAGAATTAGCATAGAGCACAGGGATATTAGGAAATCAAATCATGCAATCAAGCTACGAGTCTCATGCACAATTTAACCATTGAATACTCTTCCCCAAACTAGTCCACGGTCCTAGAATAGAGTTGTTTCGAGAAATAGGAAAGATGCATAGACAACAACCAATCCTAAATCAAACGATAGATCTAAGTCAATCAAACAAGTTGATCAGGCTCATAAAATCAAACATAGATCATGGGATGAAGCACAAGAGTATCAATAAAGACCTAGGGATAAAGAGATTACCAGAATTTCACAACTTCATAATAAAGCTTCCTTGATTGAATAAACTCAAGAGGAGAGTTAGTTCTCCATTACAAAGAAAACTCTAATCTTTATTGAAAGACAATTGATTGACAAGTAAGTTGGATATCCTAAAAACCTAGAAAGGTTCCCCTTATATAGCCCCAACGATCAACCTTTTCGGACTAAATAAGATAGGAAACCGAAAGATAAGAAAGGAAACAAGATAGAAACGGTGAAATCTCGTCCGCTTGAAAGTCGGTCGCACCGCGACCGCGGCACCACCACCGCGCCCGCGGCGGTCTTCTTCGGCCAAGGCTGAGTCGGCTTCTACCGCGACCGCGCCACAGACAGCGCGACCGCGGCCTTCATAAGTCTTCATGGCTCGCTCCTTCACGCCACCGCGCCCGCGTCATAGACAACGCGACCGCGATATCCATGCAGTGGCGAAACTTTGTCTTTAAGCTCTTTAACTCTTGATTCTTCATATCTTGTGTCTTCGGTCTTCATATTACAATAACGCTCAAAACTAACCTAAACACTCTCTAAATCATCTCAATATACAAGAGTTATGCTATACAAAATAGCCTGAATCACTATTCCTATTCTTTGTGACAATACAAGTGCTATTGAAATTGCTAAGAATCCTGTTTTTCATTCTCGCACAAAGCATATTCATATAAGGCATTATTTCCTGTGTGATAATGTTGAACTATGATTTATTAGTATGGGGCATGTGAGGACTGAGGACCAGGTAGCTGATATTTTCACTAAGGCGCTTGATAGACGTCCCTTTGAGCATCTCAGGTTGATCTTGCGGATGATAACTTTTAAGTAGCAAGTTTCGTTTTACTATTCCCTCAGTGATTGGCTATGTCTAGTAGATTCTAAGTGTCCAAGGACTATCATGCATTGAATTTACTTTTGCAAGGACGCTAGTCTAAAACTTTCTTTGTGTGCTACTTTGGAACGCCATTCAATTTTCTCTATTGTCTTGAAAAGAGTATCCCTGATCACCCAACCCACATCATAAGCCGAAATGATGAGAACTCTAAGCTTACCCTAGCCGAGAACTTTGCAAAAGCGTCCTATGAGCTTCATGTTTTCTTTATGGGACGTACTTGCTTGGTTCTCAAATGGTTCGAAAGGTGATCATAGGGACGTCTACTCATGTTCTTAGTCTGCTAAAGAGGTATTTGTGGTTAAGTCAGAGAGGACGCCAGTTGCTTAGAATCTTTCAGTATGGGATGTCAGTTGTTGCGATTTGATCAGGTTGTTGAGGAAGGTGAAGCGTCGTGAGATTTGAAATTTGAACGTTAGAACTTCGTATGTGGAAGACAGTTGTAACCGCTCAATTCTTAAGGGGGAAGTTATGCCACGTGTTGCACAGGGATTCATCGAACTATTTACCAGCGTGTGTTAGAGCTAGAAATCGACCAAGCAAGATTGGTGACCCCTTAGCCTAGATCGGGCTTGAACTAAGCAATACGAACTCAAGAATCGAGTGAAAAGAATGCGAAAATTGTAATAATCTCGTGTGTATTCGATTGTATATGCGTATGTATGTAGATAATAACGTGTACAATATGTGACCCCCCTTCATGTATTTATAGGGGTGCCTAAAGATAGAGTGTTACAAGATATACTTGCTACTAGATAGATACAAATCGTTACTAGATATAATATGCCTAAATGCGATATGATTCTTGTTTCATTAGATAAAAGATATCTTACTAGATAGAAAGTGATTCTATCTTATTCTTGACGAGCGAATTAGATTATATCGATATCCATTACTTAGACACCCTTCTAGAAACACGCTGTTTGGCTCGACGGGCTTCTCGCAGGCCGATCTGGTATTCTTCGTGGGCTTTTGGTTAATAGGGCCCAACAATACCCCTTTCAATTCAAACTCAAAATTTTAAATTTCGAAATTTGGACTTAGGATTCAACCAAATCTTCAATGGCTAATTCTTTGCCTTGGAAACCGCTCGTATGCATGTCATCATTACTCTTCTATTTAAAGCGTTAGCCTCCCCCCTATTGTACTCAGAGGCGTCACTTCAACCGAGTTGCACAGGTACAAATCCCTCTTCTTTATTTTTCATCTTCTTCTCTTTTGTTTTCTTTCAAACCTTGCTCCCTTTTGCGTTTAACCTCTCCTTTCAACCTCGTCCATTTTTCACCGTACCATGGCCGAAATCCCCCTCTTCGCACCTTAAAACTCTCTTATGCCTCAGGACCAGTTCCTATGTAACCTTACGCCCGACGATGTGGCTAGAATCATCGCCGAGGGTGGGTTTCCGGCTGGGACCGTGACCCATTGCCCTCAGAATGAGCTAATCGACTGGATCCGTCCCGGTTGGATTTGTTTCACCGAATTCCCATTCTCTCTAGGGCTCAAATTCCCCTTTTCCCCCTTCATTAGAGACTTTCTTAGGGATTTAGGTGTCTCGCCATCCCAAATCATGCCTACAACCTGGCGCATACTCAGGTGCATCGATGAGCTAGCCTCTAGGAAAGGGATTGTCATGACCGTGAGCTAGTTCTTGATAGCGTACAAGGTAGTACCCTCTAGGCCGGGTAGGATTTCACTTCATGCTAGAGACCCAAAAGACGATCCCTGGTGTCAAAAACCCTAACACGGGGTGGCAATCGCGTTATCTCTTTGTTGAGAGGCGCTCCTTGGGCAAGTTAGGAGATATTTACAAAGATGTTTTCCTAGATGCATGGAACACCACTCGTAAGAGTCTTGCTTGCTCTGTTTTGTGATTTTTACTAGTGCATATAACTAGATCTGTTATTCTGGATATTGTATCTTGCTAATGTTTGTCTGGTGACACCTTGTGCAGTGCCGAAGAATTTCAACGCCAGGTCATCTAGCGGGAAACTTAACAACGCGTTGCTGACTACCGAGTCCAAGAATCGTGCTCCTAGCAAGGTTTTCAACGAACCGGAGAAACAGAAAGAGGAGCACCAGCCCCAAAGTTCCAGCCGCGAGACTACGGATCTAGAAGCCTCACCCCTTGCTGTCAAGATGTCGAGCACCTCCAAGCCCACCAACTCTGGTAAGTTTTCTGCAATACTTCCTCTTTTGTGCGCTAGATAGACCTCCTAGTAAAAGAACTTGACCTCTGGTCCTTTGTGTAACTAGGCCGTGAGAGAAACGTTTCTACTGATGTCATGTTGCAACGGATGCTAAGATCCCATAGTTCAAACCCTCCCCTTGTACCAAAGAGGGAAGTTCATCAAGAGCGCCCTTCCCAGAAGCGCAAGCTGGAGACTCCCTCAACCATCGATCTCTCCAAGGAGGACGCCAACGACTTCTGGGGTGTTGTCCTAGAGTCTACCCCTAGTGACATCAAGGTTGGGTTCGCAGAGATCAGCGGGGAACAAGCGTTGGCGAAATCAAAGCAGTCGGTGATGAAGGTTAGCTATTATGTACTCATGTAATCTGTTACCCGTGTAATCCTCTCTTCTCGAATCGTAGCCATTAACGCAGCATCACTCGCAGGCAACTCAAGAGATTGCTCTGGCCATGGGTGTCTACATGAAGGAGATCAGTTCGCTAGAGTCTAAGGAAAAGCATGCTTCTGAGACGGCGCTTGAGGATGGTCGTCACAACCGTATTCTTGAAGACGCTCTGGGTGCCCACCGAGTTCAAGTTTCCAAATTGCAAGAAGAAGTATCCATTCAAGCTAGGAAGATTGCCGAGCTTCAGGGAGCCACGGATGATTTCACACAACAGGTCATAAGGATCGGTACTTACTACTCCACCAAAGCCAAGATCGAGGTTCTGGAAGGGGTCGCTAGTGGAGAGAGCGATCGGTGGAACCTGGAGGAGCTGAAGTCCACCTTTGAAGCCTTATTCCCCCCTGGCTCGAAGGTACCTGGAGAAGATTTCTTGCCCAACGAAGATTTGGATGACGACGCCAACTCTCCAGCCGTCCCAGTTGTGGGTTCTAGCGACGCCGTCCAGCAGGAAGACAAGGATGAGCAGCTTTCATCGCAGACTCCTTCTCCGGCTAAGTGATCTTTCTAAGTGAAGAACTTGTGCCTGCTTTTGATCATTTTTTGGTTTAAGTACTTATTCTGGCAATGTCTATTACCAAAACACTTGATGATAATTCTGGTATGGCCCGTGCGCCAAAACTTGATTTTATGGGGGAAAACGTTGTACCCCTGGTGTAAGAACCTCAAGCTATAGGCCCTCTATCTGGCCTGGTTTTATCTAGTTATGCGTGTTTTTGCTTACGATAATGCTTGCTGAAATAGCTAGGTGTTTGCTCACGAATGTTTAGGAATAGTTTCAGCCATGATATCTAGAATTCGAAACTTATTTCGAGCGGACCTGCTCGATGCTGGAGCTCAATCCCCTAGCTGACTCTTGGGAACGTGCCATGTTCCCGTGATTTTGCCAAGATATGGCTCTAGATGCCTTATCTAGAAACGAGATTGGTTTAGTATCCCACGTATTTGTATTTTTTAGCTATATTCCAGTGAGCGTATCCAGAGAAGTGCGCTTGCGTTCTATATAAGTGTGAGCGGCTGCAAATGTATGTTACTAGAGCGGGCGCCTAGGAGTGACAACGGTAGATGTAACCTTGGTAACCACGTGATTAGTAAAGTTGTCGTAGTGTGGTGATGCAGCTGTTTGGTGAATTTACTACCCCTGGTACTATTTGGGGGAGGACCACCCTTGTCTAGAGATTGTGTCTAGAAAAGCGCGCTTGCCTTTGCTAGAAGTGGCGTAGGAACCTAGTGCGTCTTAGCGGGTATTATTTGTAAGAAACAAGCTTGTTTGTACAGATTTCTAACGTTAGCCTTGTGATGTCAAATGCTGATAGTATATCTGGGTTGTACAGTGTTGGGACAATGTTAAGGACGCCTTCAGTAATTAACATTGTGCCTGGCGTTCCTTAGTTTTGATATGACAAACTCGCCTTGATCTAATAAGTTGTCCAAGTGTTTCAGGGACGCACGTTGAAAAGGACAACAAGTTGATAAATATGCAGTCGTCCTTAAGGAGTAAGGACGCTGCATCTCTCAGTGAACGGCTTGGCAAAATCATACACAAGGACACCGTCCTTATTCAATACACTAGAGTCCTTCAAAGCTGGCCGACAAAGTGACATCACCAGACAAGCTTTGATCATGATCTCCACGTGGAAGAAGATCCCTCATCCAAGCCTAACGGAATTGCCAGTAAGCTTCCTTGATCATCACAGAGACACGTGGAAGCCGATTACTGTTGCAATGTCCCTAAAGGGCATGATCGTCAGAGAAAGTCGCCCTTTCCCAATGTCACTATAAATACTCGTCCAGAGCATTTATTGTGATGTGACGCTTCAGAGAATATTCACTGAATTTGTCAGTCGCTCAAGAACACCAAGAACAAGCTCAAGAACAAGTGAGAACTAGGTGTTAGATCGAGTGAGAAGCGTACCACAAAACCACAAAGTGTTTGTAACAGAAAAGAACAACAATAGTGAGAGAGTCCTTACGACGAACTGTAAGGAAAAGGTGATAGCTTCCTTTAGAGAGATTAAGTTAGGTTACTTTACAGGCTTAAAGGAGTTGTTACTAGTGGACTTAGGGATGCCCTTGTAAGTGCCAGAGAAGTGTAACTACTCGCCAGTGTATTGTAAGGAAACTTAATAAGAAAGGAAAAAGCTATTACAAAATCCTCCAAGGAGGTAGAGGTTTACACTCAAGGACTAGTTGGTACTTGAGTGGTTCCTCTATAAATCAAAAGCGTTCCTTACTTATTGTCTTTACTTGTTTAGTCTTTTGATTTCCGCTGCGAACCAAGGAAGTCCTCAATCTTTATTAAGGAGATCTTTGTAAAGGACGACCTTAACTTTGTTAAGGACGCCCTTGTATTTTAGACTAACGATCCAACAATTGGTATCAGAGCAGGCGTTCTAGATTCTTACTGAGTTGCAGGTAAAGATGGACATGGAACCCATTGGAATCTCTTTTGTGAAGCCTCAGCGCCTGACGGACGGCAACTTCAACCGCTGGAAGACAAGGTTTGAAAATTTCTACAGAAGTCAAAATTATCAATGCTGGAAGGTCATTATGAAGGGAGATCTCAAGGTTCCCGCTGAAAAAGCTGATAAGGAGGACGAGTGGGGTCCTGACGAGTTTAAGTTGATGGAAACCAACGCAAAGGCTATTTGCTTCCTTCAAGCGTCCCTATGTGAAAGGGACGCCACTCGAGTTAGCAACTTACCAACAGCGAAACAACAGTGGGAAGCTCTTGAGAAGTTCCATGTGGCAACCGTTGAAATGAAGGAGGACGTTCAGCTGAAAATCAAGAAGGAGTTCTATGCTTTTAGTATGCTGCCAAATGAAACGGTGAATGACTACTCGTACCGTTTTGAGGCCCTTGTCACCAAGATGAGGAACTTGGGCATCCCAGAAACAGAAATCTCCATGAGGAATAGAGTTCAAGTGGTCATTGATGGTTTGGCCGGAGTCTGGAACTTTGACAGGACAACGTTCAAAGAGAATACAACCAACAAAACTCTAGATATGGAAGAAATCTATGGGAAGCTCAGGCAGTACGAAGAAAGAAGGATCTCTGACATGGCTAAACTAGGACAGAATCCTCAAACTGATCTTGCTTTGGCGTCCACAACACCAGAGTACGCTGAGTATCTTCGTCATCAACAAGAAATCTCCTTAATGGTGGAAGCCAATAAGAATGAGAACCGTGAAAGGATGCGTGTTCAAGCCTTGAAAGAGAAAGAAAGCAAGACTAAGGAACAACTTGAAGAAGAGGAAGGACTTGTTCTCTTTAATAAAGTTCTGCGTTCTTTTGGCAAAAGAAGCAAACAATTCAACAAACATAAGATGCCTTACAAGAAGGAGAGTCCCAAGTATACTGAGGCAGATATGAAAGAACTTACTTGTTATAAATGTAACAAGAAAGGACACTTTGCCAAAAAGTGTACAACGGGAATGTCCGCAAAAGAAATGAAGACAAAAGCACTCATCGGAGCGTTCGCATCTGCATGGGATAATGGTAGCTCTTCTGATGATGATGATGAAGAACCTGATGAGCAAGTGGCGTACATGGCCATGGAGGACGCCACAGTTGTTGAAGAGGACACTTCGAAATCCGAAAATGAGGTAACCCGTGAGTCTATGATGAGTTCCTTAGAAAATTGTTCTAAATCCAAGCTCATTAAACTTATTGGAAGAATCATGGAAGAAAGTGTTATCATGCAACATAGAATGGACGAACTTGAACTTGAAAATGAAAATATTGTGGTTGAATGTGAAAACTGTAGTTCTATGACCATTCAACTAGAGTCCTCAAGTGATGAAACTAAGTCCCTAAAAACTGAACTTATGTGTCTCAAACTTGAGAACGCCAAGCTTAGGGAAGAAGTGAAAGTGTTGGGTAAGAGTCCCATAGTTGAAGAAGTGAGACCTATGGTTTTTGTCCCAGCTAAGAGAGGTCTAGGTTATGAATCTGACACTAAGAACTCTCTTCCTGGCGATTTTGAGGCAAGTAAAACTTCAGAACTTGAACTTGAAAGGGAGAAAACTAAAAACCTTCTTGAAAGAATTAGAGTCCTAGAGAGTGGAGAATTAGGAAAAGAGGACTACTACACTAACTCCACTAGCCATAGGATCTACAAGAAAATTGCTAAAGGGGAAGGTTCCAAAGTTTGTAATCCTCAAAAGATGAAAGAAAACAAAATCCAACGTCTCAACAAGAAGTACTACCTTGGTACTTACTATAGGACGTGTTGGTACTGTGGACAAGGAGATCACTTCAATTATGAATACTTAAAACTCAAGGAAGATGTTGAAAATGGAAAAGCTGCTAGGACTAACATTGAAAATAACGAGTCCGTCCCTAAGGCTAATCCTAGGCGGTCTAGACGATCTAGGAACTCTTTCCGTAAACATGCTATTTCAAATGATGTGAATATAAATGACTACATGCCAGAACCAGAGTTCTACTTTTGTAACGAACCAGGTAAGGAACACCTTGCCTGGGTCGCCAAACACTAACTTTGCTTTGGCAGGTGGAAGTGAGGGGACGCCCATGGATCATTGATAGTGGCGCCTCAAATCATATGACAGGAAGCCAGATCCATCTCACTTCTATCCAAAGTAGTGCCACGGGAGGAACTGTCTCGTTTGGCGATAAGGGCAAGGGAAAGATCAAGGGAACGGGAACTACTATTCTCAATCCGTCTATCAAAGCATCAAATGTCAGTCTTGTTGAAGGACTCGGCTTCAATCTCCTTAGCGTTTCCCAAATGTGTGACCAAGGTGAAAATCTAGTCACATTTGACTCAAAGGAGTGTCTAGTTATCAACAAGAAGTCCAAAAAAGTCGTTCTCAAAGGAGTACGCCAAAACAATGTCTACATCTTCAACCAGGAGTTCAAGCCTAAATCAGAATTGTGCCTATCTGCTTCAAAGGAGGACGCTGACCTCTGGCATCGCCGCCTTGGCCATGCTGGACCAAGTACAATCCTCAAGCTACACCTAAGAAATCTTGTGAAAGGACTTCCCCGAATTGATCCTGAGAAAGTTGAACAGTGCGAAGCCTGTATCAAAGGGAAGCAAACAAGAACGTCCTTCAAATCTAAAAATGAAGTGAGCACAAAGAAGCCTTTGGAACTTCTCCATATGGATCTTTGTGGACCAATGAAGACGTTGAGCTATGGTGGAAAGAGGTACATTTACGTTCTTGTAGATGATTTTTCTCGATTCACTTGGGTTCTTTTCTTGGCAACCAAAGCAGATTGTTTCAATGCGTTCAAAGTCTTCATCAAACAAGTGGAAGTTGCCCTCGAGACGCCTCTCAAAGCCATAAGATCAGACCATGGGACGGAGTTCCAGAACTCAGAGTTTCTAGCTTACTGTGATCAACATGGTGTCTCGCACAACTTCTCCGCTCCAAGGACTCCTCAACAAAATGGAGTTGTGGAAAGAAAGAATAGGACGCTGGAGGATATGGCAAGGACTATGCTCTTAGCCAATAGCATCCCCAAGTACTTCTGGGCGGAAGCTATTGCTACAGCATGCTACATCATAAATCGTGCCATGATCCGTCCCTTGCTGAAAAAGACGTCCTATGAGTTGTTAAACGGCAGGAAGCCTCGCATTGATTATCTCAGAGTTTTTGGATGCAAATGTTTCGTTCATAACAATGATAAAGAAAAACTTGGAAAGTTTGATGCAAGGAGTGATGAAGCCATATTTCTTGGGTACTCCCTCACCAGCAAAGCATATAGAGTTTTCAACAAAAGGACTCTAAAGCTTGAGGAGAGTATTCATGTTGTGTTTAAGGAAAGTTCTTCTCACAAAGAAAAATCAAGTAAGAAAGAACGCTCTTCGTCACAACAGCAGGACGACTCTGAAGACGAAGCTGATGTTTGGTCCTCTGGAAAATACTATGTTCCTAAGGATGCTATTGCAAATCCTGAAGAAGTCTCAGTGGACGTTCCTAGCCTTGTTGAAGGAGTTCCTTCTCGTAGTGAATCCCCAGTTCAACAAGATATGGGTGAATCAAGTCAACAAGGCGAGCACCGCCAAGGTATGGACGCTCTCGCTGAGAGGGAACACACTGAGGACGATGCTCAAGATAATAGTGATGATTCTGATGAAGGGATTGATCCAAGGTTTGCTCAGTTGTTTCAAAGGGAGTCCCGCTTCTCTAAGGACCACCCAACCTCTCAGATCATATCAGATTCTTCTCAAGGAGTTCAAACTAGATCAGCAGCAAGCAAGTCCCAGAGTGCTAATTTAGCTTTCTGTGCTTTCAATGCCTTTGTCTCTATGGTGGAACCAAAGAACATCAAGGAAGCACTCCAGGACGCTGATTGGATACAAGCGATGCAAGAAGAACTCAACCAATTTGAAAGTAACAAAGTTTGGACCCTCGTTCCTCGTCCCAAAGGCAAAAATATCATAGGGACGCGCTGGGTGTTCAGAAATAAACTTGATGAAAGTGGACGTGTGTCAAGGAACAAAGCAAGACTGGTGGCTCAAGGATTCAAGCAAGAGGAAGGCATTGATTATGATGAAACCTTTGCTCCTGTTGCTAGAATTGAGGCCGTTCGTCTTCTCATTGCCTTTGCTGCACACAAAGGATTCAAGTTATTTCAGATGGACGTCAAGACTTCCTTTCTTAATGGGAAACTCAAGGAGGAAGTGTATGTTGCTCAGCCACCTGGCTTTGAGGACGCCTCTCACCCAGATCATGTATACTACTTAGACAAAGCTCTCTATGGACTCAAGCAAGCTCCTCGTGCATGGTATGACATGTTTGCGTCCTTTCTTTTGTTTAATGGCTATACAAGAGGTTCAATTGATAAAATTTTGTTCATAAAGAAAGTTCATAAGGACATTTTAATTGCCCAAGTCTATGTTGATGATATAGTCTTTGGTAGTACTAACATGAAGCTTGTAGATGAGTTCAAGTCCTTAATGAGTAGTGAGTTTGAGATGTCCCTCATTGGAGAACTCAATTTCTTCTTGGGACTTCAAATTAACCAACTCAAAGATGGGATGCGCATTCATCAACAAAAGTATGTCCGTGAAATGCTTGAGAAGAATGGGATGAACACGTCCAAGCCCGTGGCTACACCTTGTTCTCCCAATTCGCGTCTTTACGCAGATGAACAAGGGAAGGACGTTGATCAAAAGCTTTATAGAGGAATGATTGGCTCTTTGCTCTACTTGACCGCAAGCCATCCCGATATCATGTTTGCCGTTTGCTTATGTGCAAACTTCCAGGCAAATCCAAAGGAGTCCCACATGCAAGAAGTCAAGAGGATCTTTCGCTACCTCAAAGGACGCGATGATCTTTGCCTTTGGTACCCCAGGAAGACGTCCTTCAAGCTTGTTGGCTACTCGGACGGTGATTATGCTGGTCATGTAATTGATAGGAAAAGCACCTCAGGAATGACACAGTTTCTTGGTTCATGCCTAGTCTCTTGGGGATCTAAGATACAGAACTCTGTGGCGCTTTCAACTGCGGAAGCGGAGTACGTGGCTGCTGCCTCGTGTTGCTCACAGGTTATTTGGATCAAATATCAACTTGAGGACTATGGTATATCTCTTGAAACTATTCCTATTTTGTGTGATAATACCAGTGCTATTGAAATTGCTAAGAATCCTGTTTTTCATTCACGCACAAAGCATATTCATATAAGACATCATTTCTTGCGTGATAATGTTGAACTAGGACTTATTAGTATAGGGCATGTAAGGACTGAGGACCAACTAGCTGATATTTTTACTAAAGCACTTGATAGACGTCCCTTTGAGCATCTCAGGGTACTCTTAGGGATGATAACTTTTAAGTAGCAAGTCCCGTTCTGCTATTCCCTCGATGCTTGGCTATGTTTAGTTGATTTCATAATTGCTAAGTACTTTATGCACTAATTTCACTTTTGCAAGGACGCTAGTCTAAAACTGCTGTGTGCATATCTTGAGAACGCCTTTGAAATTCTCTATTTTCTTGAAAAAGAGTATCCCTGATCACCCAACCCTCATTATAAGCCGAAATGATGGGAACTCTAAGCTTACCCTAGCCGAGAACTTTGCAAAAGCGTCCTATGGTCTTCACTTTTTCTTTTACGGGACGTACTTGCATAGTTTTCAAAATTGGTTCTTAAGGTGATCTCAGGACGACAGTGTTAATTATGAGGAAGTCAGTTATTCTCTTAGACAGGACGTCAGTACAGGTTCTTTCGGAACGCGCCATTTTGGAAGTTGAATCGCTGGCAGTTTGAATTTTGAATTTGGGAAGTTACTAACGTGCCCTTCACCAACCTCCTATATATACATTGATTGAAACGGCTGTCAGAACTTTCGCTCTCAAAACTCCGTTTTGCTCTGACTTCTCTCTAGATCTCCGGCAACATCTCTCTAAGTTTCCGATCAGTCTCCGATCTAGTTTCTCCGATCAGTTCAGAATGTCAAGAGTTATGAATGCGTCCGGTTCGTCCATGGGTGGGAAGAGAAAGCGTCTTGCCAAGAGGAATTTCTACGTGGAAGGACCCCCAGAAATTCAGATTGATGAAATTCTCAAGGACTTTATTGATTCCAAGCCGCGCACCCTCTATGTTGCAGTGGCTAACTACATGAAGGACTGCAAGGATGAAGTCCGCCTTCGCAACCTAAGGACGTTCTTAGACTGATTTGTTGTGCCAGTCCTGCGCAAGACAGGGGGAATGGACGCTCCTTTCCGTGGAGGCACCAACATTTTTCTAGAAGCATTTCAAGGACAAGATTGGAGGATTCCCTTGATAGAGTCCATTCCAGACCTTTCCAATGCCAGATTTGTGGATCTTCCTCCCCTTTACACAAGAAAAAGGTCAGTACAATCGTCCCCTCCTCCTCCTTCCCCTCCCCGAGTCATTACCACCAGACCTACTCCTCCTCCATCTTGCCTCATCCACAACTCTCTCCCACAAAAGGCTTCCTCCTCCCAACCCACTCAAATCTTCGACAAATTCCCTTCTCATGTGGAAGAACGCACTAAATTCAAACATGACCGTACACAAAAACGACCCCTCAAAAGGCGAAAACTTGTAAAACCCAAGCCCAATCCCATTCTTTTAGACACCCCCTCCGCCACTCCTTCACCCATTGAAGTCCTTGACCCATCCAATCCTGATCCCTCCCTTCTCCAAATTAAACAGGCCTTCCCTGATATCCAAATTTCTGACTCCCCATCTCCACAAAATTCACCTCCATCCGCACCTCCCACTCCCAAATCATGGGGACCCTCAGTAGAAAGGGACGCTCCTTCAGCTCCTGCTGTCGTCCCGGACGACTCAATAGAAGCAGAGTTTGGCTCTGCTACATCCGAGGAGATTTCTACAACGGTCGTCCTGGATGAAATCACGAAACAGCAGATTGCTGAGGACGAAGACCTCTGTCGCCAAATTGCAAATCAACGCGACAATGTTGTACAAGAGGACGCTCTCTCTCTCGACGAGCAAATTGATGCTGATGCTCTCGAGATCCCTCCTTGGGAAGCCGTCCCTGTGGACGCGGGAGACAAATATGCTCCCAAAGGGAAAGGTGGACAGAAGCGTCCACGAAAAACAAAGGCGTCCAAGGACGCTGCTGGCCCATCTGAGGGACAGCCTGATGAAAATCTCCAAGAGGGAGATAATGAAGAAGGCAGTGACGATGATGAGGATGACAATGAGGACGGCACTTTTGGTCCTCCAAAGAAGAAAGCCAAAAAGAACAACAAACAGGAGCACATTCTGGCTCCTCTAGTGTTTGACGAAACCTTCCTGAGCTAGTTTTCTGAGGCCAAGGATCTAGTGGAGCTTCTCAAGATTCAAGGTTGGCTCAAAATATCAGAAGAGAACGTCACAGTTGATCCCAAACTTGTGCAAGGCTTTTATGATTCTCTCAACATCAACATTGAGAATGGCACAAGGACGTTCTTGGCAAATGGCGAGTCTGCTACTTTCTCTGAGAAGACCGTCCGCCAGCTAATGGGTCTTGACAAACAACGACCAGGGCCTGACGCATTACACAGGGTTCCTGCATCTGGTTTTGGGATGGAAGGCGAAGAGCTGCAAGCCTTGTTCCGAAGAGTGTTTAACGGGAAGACTCCAGATGGTCTTGACAGGGTTGCTTCAGTCCTGACTCAAACAGGTGCTATGGCACATTACATGATATGCAGGACTATCGTCCCAAGGCAGGAGAAGAAATCAATAGTCCAAACAATAGACTGTCTCCTCTTGGACGCCTTCCTACAGGGTCGCAAGATCAACCTGGCCAGAATTATGATCGAACACATGGCCAAATGCACCCGCAAGAACCATGCCCTTCCCTACCCCGGCCTTGTAAAAGCTCTTCTCATTGAAAATGAAGCTTACTCTCCTGGTGAAGAGGTCACTTTAGGACTGCCATGGGATCAAAAGTATGGCGTCTTGGAGATCAAGCATAGCAAAGAACTCCCCTCCATCAGAAAACAACTTGAAAAAGAGAAAAAAGAGGCGGAGAAGAAAAAGAAGGAAGAAGAGGCCGCTAGAAAAGCAGAGGAAAAACGTCTAAGGCAGGAAGCTGCTAAGAAAGCTGCTGAGGACGAGCGTGCTAGACAAGAGGCCGCCAAGAAAGGGAAGATTGTTGTCTCTGATCCTCCCTTGGTTGCTGAGACTGAGGAAGATCGTGTTGCCCGCTATGCAGAAGTTGATCAGTTATCGTCCTTCATTAATGCAGAGCCGATGGACTTCAACTTTTCTCCTTCCCATCTTCCTCCTCATCAACAGCCGTCCTACTTTCAGTGTTCTCCTGCTCCTTCCAACACTGAAGCTTATTCTGAGAAGCAGCTATACGCCCTTATTCTTAACAACCAAAATGTTCTTGCGCAACAAGGGAACGCCATCATTCAGCAGAACAACACGGCCATGCAACAGAACTACCATTACTTTCAGGCTGTTAAGACTCAGAACGACTTGATTAAGCTGCTAGTCCAGTCGATTCACAGGGACAGTACAGAGGGTGATACGCAAGAGGAAGAGAACCTGCTACGGCGGACGCTAATGTCAATGATCAAAGCCGTCCTGCTGGATCACCTACCGCCTAACTCTTTATTCCCTTATCTTTTTGCCTGTGCTTCTTTTCATTTTCAAAACACTTGTCTGAATGTCTGTAATGACTATCTCTTGTTTCAATGGCAATTCTCATCTTTGTGTGCATTTGTGTGTTTAAGCGTTTACTTGTCTATAGTTGTGATTTTGCGCTATCGTCCTTATGCTAACTTGTTATCCTTTTCGATGATGCCAAAAGGGGGAAGTGTAGTTTTGTAAAGATGCACTTTTATTAGTTATCTAGAATATGCAAGTGTTAAGGGGGAATTTTAGTGAAAGGAACTAAGGACGTAAATGCCTCTGAATAAAATCTAGGGACGCTAGCTAAGAAAGAAATCTTTGAATAGAAAAGCCGTCCTTTCCCTAATATCCAAAAGAGAGATTAGATCAAGAGCTGAAAACTTGTGCTTATAGACTTTCACTAAGTGTTGAAAGGACGCTCTTTCAGTTTTCAAGCATGCTAGAGTTTAAGTTCAAAACGTTTATTGCCTAGAGTTTGTCATCATCAAAAAGGGGGAAATTGTTGGGACAATGTTAAGGACGCCTTCAGAAATTAACATTGTGCCTGGCGTTCCTTAGTTTTGATATGACAAACTCGCCTTGATCTAATAAGTTGTCCAAGTGTTTCAGGGACGCACGTTGAAAAGGACAACAAGTTGATAAATATGCAGTCGTCCTTAAGGAGTAAGGACGCTGCATCTCTCAATGAACGGCTTGGCAAAATCATACACAAGGACACCGTCCTTATTCAATACACTAGAGTCCTTCAAAGCTAGCCGACAAAGTGACATCACCAGACAAGCTTTGATCATGATCTCCACGTGGAAGAAGATCCCTCATCCAAGCCTAACGGAATTGCCAGTAAGCTTCCTTGATCATCACAGAGACACGTGGAAGCCGATTACTGTTGCAACGTCCCTAACGGGCATGATCGTCAGAGAAAGTCGCCCTTTCCCAATGTCACTATAAATACTCGTCCAGAGCATTTATTGTAATGTGACGCTTCAGAGAATATTCAGGGAATTTGTCAGTCGCTCAAGAACACCAAGAACACCAAGAACAAGCTCAAGAACAAGTGAGAACTAGGTGTTAGATCGAGCGAGAAGCGTACCACAAAACCACAAAGTGTTTGTAACAGAAAAGAACAAAAATAGTGAGAGAGTCCTTACGACGAACTGTAAGGAAAAGGTGATAGCTTCCTTTAGAGAGATTAAGTTAGGTTACTTTACAGGCTTAAAGGAGTTGTTACTAGTGGACTTTGGGACGCCCTTGTAAGTGCCAGAGAAGTGTAAATACTCGCCAGTGTATTGTAAGGAAACTTAATAAGAGAGGAAAAAGCTATTACAAAATCCTCCAAGGAGGTAGAGGTTTACACTCAAGGACTAGTTGGTACTTGAGTGGTTCCTCTATAAATCAAAAGCGTTCCTTGCTTATTGTCTTTACTTGTTTAGTCTTTTGATTTCCGCTGCGAACCAAGGAAGTCCTCAATCTTTATTAAGGACATCATGGTAAAGGACGACCTTAACTTTGTTAAGGACGCCCTTGTATTTTAGACTAACGATCCAACATACAACCAGTTAATATGAGTGGATTAATCCGTTGGATGCTAGCATATGTGTCAGGAGACTTGTGCCTTGTTTGTGTATCCAAATTTTCGTGCGAGTTTTGCAATACTGACGATAATTGCCTAGGTCTCTTATGGGCCTAATCATTACGTACACAAGTTTTGTGGGATTTCTGGCGATAAATGCCTAGGTCACTTATGGGCCTAACCGTTACTTCCACGAGTTTTGTGGGATTATTTGCCTTTTCGTAACTTGATCGGGGCTACTAGGCATGTACCCTGGTATGGGTTTTTGTATCGTGCGAAATTTGCAAAGGTATGCTCGAGGAGCACATGTTTGTTTTTCGTGTGTATAAACGAAATTTGTAATAAATTCGATGCATAACTCAAAAGAATCAAAGTACTAGAACTATGATCTAGAAACCAAAGTGGGGTGATGGTTCAGGAACCCCCTTGCATCCCCCCGAAAAAAAAAAATCCAAGACCTTCTAAAACGCAAAATAAACTAAGTAACTAGAGATAGGGTTTCTAGAAATAGTACTTCTTGAGGTGAGTGGCATTCCAACTCCTAGGCACTGGTTCTCCTTCCTCGGACTCAAGCTGGTAAGCTCCTTGCCCTACGATCTTCGTGATCTTGTAAGGTCCTTCCCATCCAGGTGCCAATTTTCCCGCGTTTTGCTCTGTTGTGTTTTGGAATACCTTGCGAAGCACCCAGTCTCCAACTCGGAAGACTTTAACTCTTACGTTCTTGTTATAGCTTCTGGACACTTGTTGCTTGTATCGAGCTACTCTGAGGTGGGCTGATTCCCGTAATTCTTGGACCGTGTCTAGGTCTGCCTCGAGTTGCTCCTTGTTCTAGTCAAGCGTAGCTAGACCATATCGCGCGGTTGGGACCTGGATTTCAGCTGGGATGACTGTCTCGTACCCGTATACCAGAGAAAAGGGTGTTTGCCCTGTCGCTTTCTTGGGAGTGGTGCGATCAGCCCAATGTACGTAGGGTAGCTCTTCTGCCCACTTGCCTTTGGATTTGGTTAGTCTCTTCTTCAGGTTGCTTATGATTACTTTGTTTGAGGACTCTGCTTGCCCATTCACCTGGCGGTATCTAGGTGTTGATGGTACTAGATCGATGTTCCACCCCTGGCAGAATTCTCTCATTCTCTGGCTAATGAACTGGGAACTGTTATCACAAACGATTGTTGTTGGGATTCCAAAGCGGCATAGGATGTTGCGCTCGATGAACGAGATCACATGCTTGTCCTTGATCTCTTTGTATGCTTCAGCCTCGATCCATTTGGAGAAGTAATCGGTCATGGCCAAGAAGAACACTTTTTGCCCTGTGGAAGGAGGTAATTTTCCCACGATATCCATCCCCCATCTCATGAAGGGCCAAGGAGTAAGGGTTGGATGTAGGATCTCGGAGGGTTGGTGAGAAGTGGGCGCGTGTCGCTGGCAAGCCTTGCATTCCTGGGCGTACTTGGTGGCGTCGCGTCATAACGTTGGCCAGTACCACCCGTGTCTAAGTATTTTATTTGCCAAGCTCCTGCCACCATCATGGTTGCCGCAATATCCTTCGTGGATCTCGCTCATGATACTATCTATCTCGTCTCCCTCTGCGCACCTTTGCAAGACCCCTGATGCAGACTTGTGGTAGAGCAAGCCTTGGTGGACGACGAATCGTGTGGCTTTGGCTCTTAAAGCTCTTGCTTCTGTCTTATCTTCGGGCGCTTTCTCGTGTACTAGCCAGTCTAGGTATGGTTTGATCCAGCTGCTAGGCTTTTCTCCGGAGTGTGTGTCCAGACTGGCTACTGGGAGCGCATATAGCATGGATGTTTCTTTGGGATGTTCGATCGCCGAGTAAAGAAGGTGCACTAGCGGGATCTGAGAGTATTCACTTGGGTTGAGCACTGAGCCTAAACCTGCTAGGGCGTCGGCCGACGTGTTGTTCTCTCTAGGTACCTGTTCAAAGGTGACCTGCTGGAATTCTCCTGCTAATGCTCTCGCCTTTTCTATATAAAGAGCCATCCTCTCGTCGTTTGCCTCAAATAGTCCCAGTATCTGGTTAACCACCAAGAGAGAGTCGCACTTCACTTGTAGATTTTGGATTGCTAGGTCTCGTGCTAGCCCTAACCCGAAAATCAAGGCTTCGTACTCTGCCTCGTTATTTGTGGCGTCGAAGTCACACCTTATGGCTTGAGCTAGCCTGTCTCCCTTATTGGACTCCAGGATTACCCCTAGCCCTATCCCTCTGGCGTTAGAAGCCCCATCTGTGTTAAGTGTCCACGTTTCGTCTGTTTCTTCTGGGATAGGGGCGGGTGTGCTTGTGCTTGTTGCCTCCTCTAGATCAGGTGAGAAGTCATCGACGAAGTCAGCTAGGACATGTGACTTTATGGCTTTGCGAGGTCCATACTTGATGTCGTACCCGCTGAGTTGTACCGCCCACTTGGTCATTCGTCTAGAGAACTCCAGCTTCTGCATCACCTGTCGCAGAGGGTAGCTGGTTTGGACTGCGATAGTATGTGATTCGAAATAAGGGCGCTGCTTATTCGAACTCATGATGACGGCGAGGACCAGCTTCTAGAGTGGGGTGTATCTAGTCTCTGCTGAGGTCATTGTCTTGCTTACGAAATAAACGGGCATTTGCTGTCCATCAGCTTTCCTGACTAGAACCCCGCTCAATGTAATTCCTGATACCGCTAGATACAGTTGCAATCTTTCTCCCAGAACCGGTTTGGCTAACAACAATGGATAGGAGAAGTAGCCCTTGAGTTCCTGGAAGGCCTTCTCGTGTCGTTCATCCCACTGGAAACTTTTGTTTTTCTTGAGTATATCGTAGAATAATCGACACTTGTCAGCCGACTTAGATATGAACCTGTTAAGGGCGGCGATTTTCCCCGCGAGCTTCTGTACTTCCTTAATGTTTTTGGGTGATCTTAGGGAGGCGATTGCTTTCACTTGATCGGGACTAGCCTCAATCCCCCTTTTGGTCACGATGTAACCTAGAAATTTTCCAGACTGTGCTCCGAACGTGCACTTTTGAGGATTAGCTTCATGTTGAATTTCTCGAGAATGTTAAAAGCTTCCTCGAGGTGGTGTTGGTGTTGGACTGCCGCCGTGCTCTTGACCACCATGTCGTTAATGTACACCTCCATTGTTTTCCCGATTTGGTTTTGGAACATATGGTTAACGAGCCGCTGGTAGGTCGCGCCAGCGTATCTCAGGGCAAAAGGCATAACCCGATAGCAGTACGTCCCTTGTCCTGTTATGAAGGACGTCTTTTCTTGATCTTCGGGGTGCATTTGGATCTGGTGGTAGCCACTGAAGGCGTCCATGAATGTTAAGAGTTCCTGACTTGCGGTGGCATCGACCATTGTGTCTATGTGTGGGAGCGGGAAAGAGTCTTTGGGACAAGCCTTGCTCAGGTCTATAAAGTCCACACAAACTCTCCACTTCCCGTTCTTCTTTGGAACGACCACCACGTTAGCTAGCCACTCTGGATATTTTACTTCTCGAATTTTGCCTGTGTCTAGCAATTTCCTTACTTCTTCATCGACTGCCCGGATTCGCTCGGGGGTGAACCTTCTTCTCTTTTGTTTTACTGGGGGAAAGCTAGGATCGGTGTTAAGCTTGTGTGTGATCACCCCTGGATCGATTCCACTCATGTCCTCGTGGCTCCATGCGAAGCACTTCTAGTGTTTCTCTAGAAAGGACACGAGTTATGTCTTGATGGACGTTTCTAGTCCAACGCCCAGCCGAACGATCCGTCCTTCTCCCATTGCTACCTCCTCCACCTCTTCTTCTTCCTCTCGGGTCTGGATAGGAGGGGTAGCGCTCTGTAATTGCTATGCCTGCGGCCCAACGGCCGTCGGCTTCAGGGCTGTCTTGTAGCATTCTCTAGCTAGCCTCTGATCTCCCCGAATTTCCTCTATTCCCCGGGGTGCGGGTAATTTCACTGTCTGGTGATAAGTGGAGGCTACCGCCTTCATGTCGTGTATCCAGAGGCGGCATAGGATCACGTTGTAGCTAGATGGGCAGTCTATCACCATGAAGTTTACTTGCAAGTTAACTCCTTTTGTGAAGGTTTGAAGAAGTATGTCTCCTACGGTGTGCTTCACTTCCCCGCTGAATCCCACGAGAGGGACGGGGTTTTTGTGTACGTCGTTCTCGGATAGGCCCACCTCCTTGAGTGCGGTCAAGGTTATGAGGTTGGTGGAGCTACCAGTGTCGACCAGTATCCTTCTCATGAGAACGTTCCCTATGTGCAGGGATGTTGGGACGCTATCAAGGACGCTTGCGTGCTTGTTAGTGTACCAGACAACCGTCCCTTAGTTTTGATATGACAAACTCACTTTGATTCTAATAAATTTTTCCAAGTGTTCAGGAACACCAGTGACAAAAGGACAACAAGTGTGTATGGGCGTCCCCTAGGTTTAGGGACGCTAGCTAACAGGAAGTAAGGACCAGCCAGAGACTACTTGAGCAAGGACAGAGTCCCAAGCAAGTAGGAACGCAAGAAAGGAGTCCTTACTCACTAGCCGATAGGATGACATCACTCGACAATATCTGATCATCCAAGGACACGTGGAGACCGATCCTGTAGCGGAGTCCAACACTACGTGGCGGACGATCCTGTTGCAGAGCTCATCAACACGTGGCGGCCGATCCTGTAGCGGAGTTCATCACACACAGCTGGATACAGGAAGCTTCCTCATCACCGCCATCATACGTGGAGGAAGATCCTGTAGCCACGTCCACCAAGGGCATGATCGTCCCAGAGAAATGACGCCCTTCCCCAAGTCCTATAAATAGCCCCAAGGCATTTATTGTGACGTTAACGCTTTCAGAGAATATTCAGAGAGAATCAGAGGAAAGCGGCTCACTCAAGAACACGAAGAACTAGCTCAAGAACTCAAGAACAGTGCTAAGACTTGTGCTAGATCGAGTGAGATTTGTAACCAAAACCACAAAACAGTTTGTATTCAGAAAAACCCAAAAAGAGAAAGAGAATCCTACGAAGTACTGTAGGACGTAGGGATAGAGTCCTTTATAAGATTGAACAAGCTTAAGTTGTAGGCTTAGAGGAGTTCTTTACTAGTGGACTTAGGGGAAAAAGCTAAGAGCCAGATGTTGGGCCCTGGCCTAAAAGCCCACGGAGCACACTAGCGCGGCCCACACGAAGCCCAACAGAGACGAGGTTCTAGAAGGCAGTCCGAGTAACGAGTTACGAAATCAACATATTTGCCCACCAAGATATAAGATAGACGACAATTCTATCTTATAAGGGTTCCTTTTATCTTATGTAAACGGAATTATATCATATTTAGGGAAATTCTATCTAGTAGATGCGTATCTATCTAGTTAGTATTCTATCTTGTAAACACTCTATCTTCTAGGCATCCCCTATATATACAAGGGGAGGGTCATGCATTATACACATTGACGTTTGCACACGTCCACACACGATATCACCACATGGACACGACATACACATTCACACATGATCATACACGATCATTCAATACAAAATACATACGTCTTTCCACAAATTCTTTCGTTCTTTTTGCTTAGTTCAAGCCCGATCTAGGCCAAGGGGTCACCAATCTTGCTTGGTAGATTTTTGGCTCCAACAATTTGGCGCCCACCGTGGGGCACAGAATTTGGCAAATCACGAACGAAAGCAAACAACTTTCGGTACAATCGACATCAAATACTCGTTTTCACACGACCGGTCGGCTCTACAACCAGAAAGCGATCCCCGGTTGCACCGCCAGACCTACAGGAATGGCGAACTGCCCAGATCGCACGACGCCTAGATAACAGACGAAGAAAGTAATTCCGAACGAAAGCAAACAACTTTCGGTCCAATTGACATTCATGTCAGGAGCAAGAAGGCAACATCGAGGATCAAGACGATGCTAGAAACACCCAGCACAAGGAACAATAGGAGAAGCCTCGGGGCGTACAAGATGGCTAGTTATCGACGCCGTCCGAAGATTCTCCAGAATAAATCAGATTGACATCGAACTCTTCCACACCGGAGACAGCCAATCAAGAGATCCAGGACACGATCAGGATCTTAGGCGAAATCGGAGTTTGCAGATAGCCGATCTGGGTTTTTACACGCGATAAGAGTTTCCAAACAGCCGATTTGGGTTTTTACACGCGATCGGATTCCTAGACGGAGTACCTAGATACGATTGGAGTTTTTACACACAATCGGAATTTCTAGCCAGAGTTCCTAGACGTAGTCAGAGTTCCTAGATACGCTCTAGAATTCTGTGACACCGAGAACACCTCAAGGAGGAGCAGCCTAAAGAACCATCCAGATATCCTCAAGGCCGAACCTTGAGGATGGCGAAAAAACATCAAGAGGGGTAGCGGCTTCGACGCCATACCTTGGAGAAATACAACGCGAAACCAGCCCGGACACAACCATGACGAATCGACCTAGACGACACTTCTAGGGTCAGGATCACGTCCCAGTCCTTCATATACTGGTTTCCTCGTTCCTTTATCTCGCAACTCATTCTATACTTTTATTTTGCTAAAAGATCATCTCTCTTTCTTACAAGCATCGATCTTTTACGCTCATACATATTTACTACTCACTAGTTTTAATTGCTAGACACAATGATAAATCGCTTGATTGGAACACGACTGATTGATCTATGTTCTAGACTCCTCCTAGACTAATGATTTACATTCACTCTTATGCCCGAGAGACAGGAACCCCACATACGGGAATTCAGGACCTTTTGTGACAGCAAAAGATCCGTGCCCCCAGGTTATGCGACGCCTAGATGACCTAGCAGGATTTCCACATCTTCAATGTCAGGTGGAATACTTACACATCGACCACGCAAGAAAGGCCCGTGCCAGCACCAGGCACTGGTTATCCACAAAGCTTCAATGTTCACAAGAAAGTGGTACACTATTCACCCAGCTTTGCATTCTAGATAACAGTTCTTGCATTTAGCATTAGTTGAAACACTATTGTTCTTTCCTTTCTTTGCAATTCCTTCGGCATATTACATACTTGAAGATGGTTCACAAACTTAGCATGGACAGTGTCGTGCAAAAGCCAGCATGACACAAAGTCTTCCCCCCTAGGGTACCTACCCAGTAGTCCTGATTAGACTAATTACGGGTCACAATGTTATTGCGCAAACTTATCCTACCAGATAGTCCCCCTGGAACGGTTACAAAACATAGCCTACCAGGCAGTCCCCTTGGAACGGTTACAAAACATAGCCTACCAGGCAGTCCCCCTGGAACGGTTACAAAACACATCTTACCAGGCAGTCCCCCTGGTATGATTACAAACGCATGTTCCCGCAAACCTCGCGGAAGATATCCCGCAAATCTCGCGAGAAAGGATATAATAGGCCCATAAGTTGACCTAGGCATTTATCGCCAGATTATCCCACAAATCTCGTGGACGTAACGATTAGGCCCATAAGTTGACCTAGGCATTTATCGCCAGTGTTGCAAATCTCGCAAGGCAAAACTCGCACGAAACAATGGATCCATAAAGCATATCCTACCAGGCAGTTCCCCCTGGAACGGTTACAAAATTATCCTACCAGGCAGTCCCCCTGGAACGGCTACAAACATATCCTACCAGGCAATCCCCTTGGAACGGATACAAACACATTCTACCAAGAAGTTTCCCCTGATACGACTTTCATTCTCCCAAGAAGTTTCCCCTGGGACGACTCTCACTCTACCAGGAAGTTTCACCTGGAACGAATCCCACCTTACTAGGAGGTTTCCCCTAGTACAGCTACAAAATATACCCTACCAGGCAACCCCCTGGAACGGTCAAGAAATATCCTACCAGGCAGTCCCTCTAGAACGGTTACAAATATATCCTACTAGGCAGTTCCCCTTGGAACGGTTATAAAACACGCACAACGTACACGGATTAATCCACAGGAAAGCTACACAACATATCCTACCAGGCAACCCCCCTGGGCCGGTTACAAATTATCCTACCAGGCAGTCCTCCTGGAATGGTTACAAGATACACCCTACCAGGCGGTCCCCCTGGTACGATTACAGAACAAAATATCAAACCAGGCAGTTCCCCCTGGTATGATTGCGAGAACAAAACGGTTATACAACCTAGATAACCTATCAAACGGTTGACATCTTGAGCTAACGTTAGCAGATCGTACAAATAAGCTTGTTCAGTGATATTACAACAACGACCGCTGAGACGCACTAAAGGACTCTATCACAAACGCATACACCGCTCAAGCAAATACACACGTAAGTCTCTATATACACTCTCTAGACACGGTATCTAGAATACATACCTATCCCAAAAACCGGCACAATCACGTAAGTCGGGTACGAAGACATCCTACCAGGTAACCCCCCCTGGGACGGTTATAAACACATCCTACCAGGTAACCCCCCTGGAACGGTTACCAACACATATTATTAGACAGTTCCCTCTAGTATGATCACAAAAAGTACCCTACCAGGCAGGTCCCCTTGGTATGGTTACAAGAACTTCCTACTAGGCACTTTCCCCTGGTATGGTTACAGACACATATTACTAGACAGTTCCCTCTGGTATGAATTCAAAAACATATTACCAGGCAGTTCCCCCTAGTATGGTTGCAAGAACATCTTGCCAGGCAGTTTCCCCTGGTACGATTTACGCACCAACAAAGCTCTAGAGCATGCTCAAATCGAGTAACCACTATTGCGGGACGCCGCATCACACTTACGTCTGGGGTACAATCCTGGACCAAACATACAAAAATACTTTCGAAGCATGCATCGACCCACACCCTGCCATCGAAGAACGAGTGTACCGTTCAACAAAAGACAAAAGCGAAGCAATCATTTCTAGATACAGACTCTAGAAACACGCCTCACTGCTTCGGAATAGGAACCATTAGACAGGGCCTGCCTATATTATTGAAAGGTGATCGTAATACTAATTAACCTTCTCATTACTAAGACATCGAGTCACTCCATACAACTAGAAAACGATACAATAAAACAAGACCGAACGGTCACTTCTAGATACAGTATCTAGAACACATCTTTCCCGAGTCGTTGGACTCGGTATGCTTACTTATCCAAGACGATGGATTTTTGACATCTATCAAGTTTTTGGACGAAGTACCAGTACCACACTAGACAGTGCCTCATCAGCATCAACAAGACGAAGTCATCAATAGACAGAAGCGAGTGCTAGCAAAGGAGAACATAAACGAAGTTACACAAAGGAGATTCATCCAACAGAAGGGTTACACTTCTGGATCTCATATCAAGAACGCGAACCTAGACAGGGGTACGCGGAAACTCTTACAAGGTGGAGACGTTATGCCACCGCAACAAAAAAAGTTCTTGGCTTAAAGATGCAACACATCACGGGGTCGATTCAAGACCAATGTTCTAACACACGAGACGATGACAACACAGGGGTACTTGAATTCAGAGAACTACGATTGCTAGCTGGTTCTTCTGGATCAGTAAACTGGAATTCAGTGAAGCACGCCCATCATGATCACTATCTGGCCGATCATCTCTGACCTAAGACAGGGGTTCGAGTACATTCTGGAAGGCCTCAAACAACACTATATTCGCTATTTTGTCTGGGGTGCGTTTACGAGGTACAAGGTTTTACGAAAGATCCGAGTATTGGGGTACTGGACTAGAGATACCTGACAGAGTTTCTCTAATGACCAGTTACGTCCTAGTAGTCATACTTCTCATCAGCAGAATCTCAAGACATCTTAAGGCAAGCACGCTAACCACCACGCTGACCGGACACCAGGTCACCTTCACAGCTTCTCACAGTTTTCAAGACATAAGCTTTCACGCTGAGACATATTCTTCAGTTTCTTAAACATCTACCAAGAGTGTTCAACTCTAGAATCCTCTTTGACGATGGTTCTGGACAGTCAGCAAGGTTTTAAGACAGCCAAGAATTTGACGACACATTACGAATCGGCTTCCAACTCCATAGTGGGTCTGGATTTACAACCCGATCCGGGGGTATTGTTGGGCCCTGGCCTAAAAGCCCACGGAGCACACTAGCGCGGCCAACACGAAGCCCAGTAGAGACGAGGTTCTAGAAGGTAGTCCGAGTAACGAGTTACGAAATCAACATATTTGCCCACCAAGATATAAGATAGACGACAAATCTATCTTATAAGGGTTCCTTTTATCTTATGTAAACGGAATTATATCATATTTAGGGAAATTCTATCTAATAGATGCGTATCTATCTAGTTAGTATTCTATCTTGTAAACACTCTATCTTCTAGGCATCCCCTATATATACAAGGGGAGGGTCATGCATTGTACACATTGACGTTTGAACACGTCCACACACGATATCACCACATGTACACGACATACACATTCACACATGATCATACACGATCAGTCAATACAAAATACATACGTCTTTCCACAAATTCTTTCGTTCTTTTTGCTTAGTTCAAGCCCGATCTAGGCCAAGGGGTCACCAATCTTGCTTGGTAGATTTCTGGCTCCAACACTAGAGAACTGTAAAGACTCGCCAGTACAACTGTAAGAACGTTCAATATAAAGGAAAAGCTATTCAAAAATCCTCCAAGGAGGTAGAGGTTTACACTCAAGGACTACTTGGTCTTGAGTAGTTCCTCTATAATTCACTGCGTTCATCTTTACTTGTTTAGTATTTGATTCCGCTGCATTACTTAAGGACGCCCCTACTCCTCGTAGGGACGCCTGACCAAAGGACTCCTTTACCAAAGTAAAGGACGTCCCTCAGTTACTAACGATCCAACAATTGGTATCAGAGCAGGCGCTCTAGATTCTTACTGAGTTGCAGGTAAAAGATGGACATGGAACCTATTGAAATCTCTTTTGTGAAGCCTCCGCGTCTGACGGACGGCAACTTCAACCGCTGGAAAACTAGGTTTGAGAACTTTTGCAGAAGTCAGAATTATCAATGCTGGAACGTGATCAGGAAAGGTGACCTCAAAGTTCCTGATGACAAAGTTGACAAGGAAGAACAGTGGGGTCCCGATGAATTCAAGCTTATGGAAACAAACGCTAAGGCAATATGTTTTCTTCAAGCGTCCCTCTGCAAAAGGGACGCCACAAGAGTTAGGAATCTCCCCACAGCAAAACAACAGTGGGAAGCTCTTGAAAAATTTCATGTAGGAACCCCTGAAATGAAGGAGGACGTCCAGCTGAAGATCAAAAAGGAGTTCTATGCTTTTAGTATGCTGCCAAATCAAACAGTCAACGACTACTCGTACCGTTTTGAGGCTCTTGTCACTAAGATGAGAAACTTAGGCATCCCAGAAACTGAGATCTCCATGAGGAACAGAGTCCAAGTAGTTATTGATGGGTTGACTGGAATCTGGAACTTTGATAGGACAACCTTCAAGGAGAATACCGCCAACAAGACTCTAGATATGGAAGAGATCTATGGAAAGCTCAGGCAGTACGAAGAGAGAAGAATTTCTGACATGGCTCAGCTAGGAAAGAATCCTCAAACGGATCTTGCTTTAGCGTCCTCAACACCAGAGTACGCCGAGTATGTACGCGGCCAAAGAGATCTAGCATTAATGATGCAAGGTCAAACAACACAAAAACTTGAGAACTTGCGTGTTCAAACTTCTAAAGAGAAAGAAAGCACGTCAAAGGAAGAGATTGACTCAGATGAAGAACTATCTCTTATTCACAAGGCTCTCAAGTATTATAACAAGAAGCAAACAAGAACGTCCTTCAAATCCAAGAACGAAGTCAGTACAAAGAAGCCTTTGGAACTTCTACATATGGATCTTTATGGACCAATGAGGACGTTGAGCTACGGTGGAAAGAGGTACATTTACGCGTTCTTGTAGATATTTTTCTCGATTCACTTGGGTTCTTTTCTTAGCATCAAAAACAGATTGCTTCAACGCGTTCAAAGTCTTCATCAAACAAGTGGAAGTTGCCCTTGAGACGCCTCTCAAAGCCATACGATCAGACCATGGGACGGAGTTCCAAAATTCAGAGTTCCTGGCCTACTGTGATCAACAAGGTGTCTCCCACAACTTTTCAGCTCCAAGGACTCCTCAACAAAATGGAGTTGTGGAAAGAAAGAACAGGACGTTGGAGGACATGGCAAGGACTATGCTCTTGGCAAATAGCGTTCCCAAGTACTTTTGGGCAGAAGCTATTGCTACAGCTTGCTACATCATAAATCGTGCCATGATTCGTCCTCTGCTGAAGAAAACGTCCTATGAGTTGTTGAATGAAAGGAAGCCTCGTATCGATTATCTCAGAGTTTTTGGGTGCAAGTGCTTCGTTCACAATAACAACAAAGAAAGCCTTGGAAAGTTTGATGCAAGGAGTGATGAAGCCATATTTCTTGGGTACTCTCTCACCAGCAAAGCATATAGAGTTTTTAACAAAAGGACTTTAAAGCTTGAGGAGAGTATACATGTTGTGTTCAAGGAGAATTCTTCTCACAGAGAAAAATCAAGTAAGAAAGAACGCTCCTTTTCACAACAGCAGGACGACTCTGAAGACGAAATTGAAGATTGGTCCTCTGGAAAATACTATGTTTCTAAGGACGCTACTCCAAATCCTGAAGAAGTCTCAGTGGACGCTCCTAGTGTGTTCAGGGAGTTCCCTCTCGTAATGTGTAATATCCGCAAATTTTATAAAATGGATTATGAAATTTTCCTAAATTTTATGACTCAATTTTGTCTTTGGAACGACAAGAGAAAGGGCAATGGTCACCCGATTAACCGAATAGCATTCGATAACGCTAAACGGATATCTTAACTTCAAAAATTAATTAAACCTTCATTAGAGCTCGGAATCGAGTGATTCTAAAGCCTAATGGTAGATAAAGGAGTCTAGTTTCATCCCTCAACATTTGAGGCAATTCCGATAAGTATCCAAAAAGTTATGCCAATTTTACCAAGACGTTTCCCAGTCCCCAGAAGGCAGCGACCGCCGCTTTGCTGCAGACGCAAGTGGCTTGACGAACACTTATATTGTGGGCGCCATGGTTTTGATGGTTGTTATGGTATTGCTTGGAGATCAATCCTAACACCTTTTTGGCAATGTCAACTATGCATTTGTCAACCCCTTTTGGATTGTTAGGCGTTTTTGTCAACTCTTCTTGGATTATTAGGGAGTTGAACACTATAAATAGGGGTGGAAGTTGGAGGCCATTCCACACACAAATCTCTCCTCTCTCCCTCCGAAATCTCTCCCACTGTAAAGTTCAAGTGCTCTTCTTTCTACTGTTGGTAAAAGCTCGTCGAAAGGTGGCCGGAGTCGATCGGAGGAAGCTTGCAAAGTTGCGCCGTCGTCACTGCAGAAGGCAGCGACCGCCGCCAACAGGGGCAGCGACCGCCGCCAGGGGCAACGCCCGCCGCCAACAGGGGCAGCGACCGCCGCCAGTGTATTTGTTGCACTTGTGTCCGAGCTTCGTTCTAAGCCATTGTCTGGGCCATTCCTCGCTTGTGCCTTGTGTTTTGCCTTGTCTAGTTCCTTGCTAGCCTCGTCTTCTCGCCTCGATTAGCGTTCTTAATCTCGTTTTAAGGCAAGTGGATGGTTCTCCTTTCCACTTTACTCGATAATCGTGAAATTGCTTTCCGTTATCAAATTAATTGTTGGGAACAACCTTGTTTGCTAATAATCGGATTAGGATTATTATGCTTAGAAATAATGACCATTGTTATTGTTTATCATTATTATTATCGAATATTAGACTTGGACTTAGGACTCCGATGACGTGTGGCCTTTAATTGTTTCAAGTCTCTTTTCGAGACTTTGCTCTGGATTAGCTTAAGTTAGGGACTGCCGGTTTAGTGATCCGCTGTCTCTTTATAACGTATTAGGAGGTATAGTTCGTTATCGGCTCCTGATACTGGGTCATGACTCTACCTCTCTCCGAATAGAGAGGTGAACACTCTTGCAAAGTGTTGACGATTAGGTTCCTCACTTTGGTTCGTCCCTCATTAGGGCTTGCCTATCTCTAAAAGTCACTAAGTGAAGTGCATTGATTTATAACTAATGCAAGATTAGTGCTTCGTGCATAGTAATCAATGAACGCGGGGTGATTAGTACAACTTGGAAAATCACTTCGGGTCCACATTATTGACAATCGCCTATCCAATCTGAATGCATGACTCGAGTTGTTAAAACGCCTATAAAATGGCAAGATGGGTTCAGGTGTTTAAGCGTCATTGTGGCCACCTCCCTGTCGGCATCTTCGAGTTATGATGAGGTTGATACGATTTGATTTATGTTGGATGCTTTTCAAACTCCTGAATGATTAAAGTTCCCAACAAATCTGTAAACACATTTCTTTCTTTACTGTTATCTCCTAATAACGTCCTATTCCGAGGAAGTTCTATCTTCTCTCGTTACCCTTCGTACACCGAGCCAAACACATAAACCTCTCGCTCAAAGAGCCATATGCGTTCCACTATAAAGAACCCTTGACTGTCGGGCATCAGTCGGTTTTCGTTGGTCTATGATGCCCTCATGTCTAAACCTTTCAGAGAACCGAACTTTATTCTACCACTTGCTTAGTCTCGCGTTAGACTAACATCCCTTCTTTCTTTCCCAACTTTGTTGGCTGGTATTCCTTGCCTTTATGGGGATATCAGATAGGAAAGGGAAGGCTGTTCAGAAGGAAGCCGGAGGCATCAAGATCTGCAGGAAGGAAGGAAGACAGGAAGGAAGGAAGGAAGAAGTCTTTAAAACGTCTTTTGTTTTGACCATACTTTATGGTTCCCACATGCTTTCGTCTCTCTTCGAGACTTATCTTTTCCGCTGCAACTCTTTACTTTTGTATTATCAAACAACTAAGGATGTAAGAGCCTTTGTAACCGAATCCAACTTTTGTTATAAAAATAAGATTTGGTTTTGTTATTCTCGTGTTATGATACTCAAGCCTTAAACCACTTCGGACCGTGGAATCCGAGGTCGTTGGCGGTAATACCCTTATGCTTGTGAAATCGGGGTGTTACATAATGAATCCCCAGTTCAACAAGATGTGGCTGAATCAAGTCTACAAAGCAAGCAACGACAAGGTGTGGACGCTCTCTCTGAGGGGGAACACACTAAGAACGATGCTCAAAGTGACAGTGATGATTCTGATGGAGACATTGATCCAAGATTTGCTCAATTGTTTCAAAGGGAGTCTCGCTTCTCTAGGGACCATCCAACTTCGCAAATTGTCTCAGATCCTTCTCAAGGAGTTCAAACAAGGTCAGCAGCAAGTAAGTCCCAGAGTGCGAATTTAGCTTTTTGTGCCTTCAATGCCTTTGTCTCTATGGTGGAGCCAAAGAACATCAAGGAAGCACTCCAGGACGCTGACTGGATTCAAGCGATGCAAGAAGAACTTAATCAGTTTGAAAGGAACAAAGTTTGGACCCTCGTCCCTCGTCCCAAAGGCAAAAATATCATAGGAACGCGCTGGGTGTTCATAAATAAGCTTGATGAAAGTGGACGTTTGTCTAGGAACAAGACAAGACTGGTGGCTCAAGGATTTAAGCAAGAGGAAGGCATAGATTATGATGAAACCTTCGCTCCTGTTGCTAGAATTGAGGACGTTCGTCTTCTTATTGCCTTTGCCGCCCACAAAGGATTCAAGTTATTTCAGATGGACGTCAAGACTGCCATTCTCAATGGAAAGCTCAAGGAGGAAGTGTATGTTGCTCAGCCGCCTGGCTTCGAGGACGCCTCTCACCCAGATCATGTGTACTACGTGGACAAAGCTCTCTATGGACTTAAGCAAGCCCCTCGTGCATGGTATGACAGGTTTGCGTCCTTTCTTTTGTCTCATGGGTATACAAGAGGTTCAATTGATAAAACTTTGTTCATTAAGAAAGTTCACAAGGACATTTTAATTGCCCAAGTCTATATTGATGATATAGTCTTTGGTAGTACTAACATGAAACTTGTAGATGAGTTCAAGTCCTTAATGAGTAGTGAGTTTGAGATGTCCCTCATTGGAGAACTCAATTTCTTCTTGGGACTTCAAATCAACCAACTCAAGGAAGGGATGCGTATTCACCAACAAAAATATGTCCGTGAAATGCTTGAGAAGTACGGGATGAACTCATCCAAGCCTATTGCAACCCCTTGTTCTACCAACTCGCGTCTCAACGCTGATGAAAAGGGAAAGGACGTTGATCAAAAGCTTTACAGAGGAAAGATTGGCTCTTTGCTCTACTTGACCGCAAGCCGTCCCGATATCATGTTTGCTGTTTGCTTGTGTGCACGCTTCTAGACGAATCCAAAGGGGTCCCACATGCAAGAAGTCAAGAAGATCTTTCGCTACCTCAAAGGACGCGACGATCTTTGCCTTTGGTACCCCAGGAAGACGTCCTTCAAGCTTGTTGGTTACTCGGACGCTGATTATGCTGGTCATGTGATTGATAGAAAAAGCACTTCAGGAATGGCACAGTTCCTTGGTTCATGCTTAGTCTCTTGGGGATCTAAGAAACAGAACTCTGTGGCGCTTTCAACTGCGGAAGCTGAGTACGTTGCTGCTGCTTCGTGCTGTTCACAAGTCATCTGGATCAAATATCAACTTGAGGACTACGGTATCAATCTTGAAACTATTCCCATTCGTTGTGATAACACAAGTGCTATTGCAATTTCCAAGAATCTTGTTTTTCATTCACGCACAAAGCATATTCATATAAGGCATCATTTCTTGCCTGATAATGTTGAATTAGGATTTATTAGTATGGAGTATGTAAGGACTGAAGACCAAATAGTTGATATTTTCACTAAGGCGCTTGATAGACGTCCCTATGAGCATCTAAGGCTGCTCTTGGGGATGATAACTTTTAAGTAGCAAGTCCCGTTCTACTATTCCCTCAATGATTGGCTATGTTTTGCAGATTCTAGGTGCTTAAGGACTGTTATGCATTAAATTCATATTTGCAAGAACGCTAGTCTAAAAACTTCATGTGTTTGCTACTTTGGAACGCCATTCAAATTTTTCTCTACTTTGTCTTGAAAGAGTATCCCTGATCACCCAACCCGCATCATAAGCCAAAATGATGGGAACTCTAAGCTTACCCTAGCCGAGAACTCTGCAAAAGTATCCTTTGAGCTTCATATTTTTATTTAACGGGACGTACTTGCTTTGTTCTCAAATGGTTCGCAAGGTGATCACAAGGACGGTTGAATTGGTTATTGGTTTGCTTGAAGAGGTAAATTGTTGCTAAGTTTGAGAGGACGCTCAGTGTTTGTAAGAGAGGACGCCAGTTCAGTTTTGAGAAGAAGTTGAAGAGTCAGAAATTTGAACTTTTGAAAGTTTGAACAGTGACCGTTGCTTTTGCTCAAATCTTAAGGGGGAAGTTTTGCCACGTGTCGCACATTAAATCAGTGTTAATTACAGTTTGTGCCACCGCTTCCTCTATATAAGGCCGAAACAGTCACCATCATTCATTTACTCCGCTCAACAACTTCCCTGCTCTCAAATTTGCTCTACCCTCTCTCTAGAATTCCGGCGACTTTCTCTCACTAAACTCAACCGGAAAATGTCTCAACTACTAGGGAACGCTGCCGGATCTTCTGCCGGCGGGAAGAGAAGAAGATTGGTGAAGTCCCACACCATTGAGAAGCCAAAGCCAATAGCTCTCAACGAATCTCTAGTGGACTTCATCAATAAGAAGCTTAAAACGTTGTACATGCTCATCAGGGAACGCATGGATCAACCAGATGTAAAGGCGGACACTGAAAAGACCAGGAACTATGAGAAGTTCTTGGAAAGGTTTGTCGTCCACGCCCTCCACTTAAATGAATACAAGGACTTACCTGGGAGGATGGAGGACGTGCTTTTCTTCTCGCTGTTCGGAGGTCAGAACCTTGCTCCCCTACTTGACCTTATTCCCGATTTGCATAACCAAACCCTTCCCGACTTTCCCATGTACCCAAGGGACTCTCCGGCTTACAAAATGCTCAAAAACCGTTTGCCAAGTCCCTCTCCCCCACCTCCTCAAATTCTCACTGTCACAACTAAAAAGCTGTTAAAGCGTCCTGCCCCATCGTCCCCCCTCTCCAAATCATCTAAATCTTTCTCCTCCTCCAACCCAACCGAAATTGTGGACAAGTTTCCACCACACTTAAAGGAGGGACGCTCCAAAAAGATCCATGACCCAAAGCCTCTTAAAAAGGCCAAGTCATTTAGCGTTCACCCTACCAAAAGCTCCACAAAACGGCCTAGCACCACAAAAGGCACCTCTAACCTGTCAAAACAATCCACTCCTCCTCCTCAAAAGGCTATCAAAATCACACAACTCCCAACCCCTCCTCCGTCCCCCAAACCTACAAAAGCCAATGCCCTTATACCGTTCCAACCCAACCCTCACTCCTCTCCCCTCAATTTTGCCAACTTCCCATCCGCCCCGGCCCATATCTCACCGCCAAAGGACCCCGAGACTCCAAGGTCCTGTCGTCCCTCTTCAGAAAGTGGTCCAGAAGACGCTGAGCAGCGTTCAACTCTTGAGCACACCTTTCGCCGTCGCAAAGCTGGTGAAAAGCCTAAGGTGTTGCTAGCCAAGGACGCTCCAGAGCCCAAGCACATCTCCTCCTCCTCCTCTAGCTAATCTGAGAGCCAAAGAGGAACGCCTGCCGGTCAGTCCTCCTCATTCGTTGATGTGGTTGGGGACTCCAATGGCGAGGCGGAAGGAGTAGAGAATGCTCCTGCGGCAAAAGAGGTCGAAGTGATTGAAGTGACTGAGGACGCTGGTGAGCACCAGGTCGCTCAAAAGTACGCCGAGCCCACTCTTTCTGAAGAGCTCGAGCGTGATGCACAAGAAGTACCACCCCACAACCAATCTCTCCCAATCCTCAATCCCCTCCCAACTCCACAAGAAAACCCCTCTCCTCAAATTCAAACAGAAAACCAAGTCCCTGCGGACGCTGAGCCTTCACATGAAAATCAAGCAGAGGTTCAGGACGCAGAGGAAACGTCACAAGGAAGAGCTCCCTCTGAAACAGAACAGGCCACAGCTGGTGGCAATGAAGCAAATGAACAAGGCACAGAGGACGCTCCCTCCAAGGACGCTGCTGAGAGTGAGTCCGAGGACGCTGAGGATGAGTCTGATGATGATGATGAGGACTCAGAGTCACCAAAAGGCAAGAGAAAGCGCAAGCCTGATGGTGCGCCCGTCAAAGTTCTTAGCCCCTTGATCTACTCCGAAAAATGGCTCTCATCCTTCGAAGATGACAAAGTTCAGGAATTCCTTGAGCTTCTAAGGTTTCAAGGCTGGTTGAACGTTGGGCCTGCGCCTACAGAAGTTGACAAAGAGCAGGTCAAAGCGTTCTACAGGAATCTGCGCTACAAGTCTAAGGACGGCTCTCTACACTTCAAGATAGATGATGAGAAAGCATCTGTCACTGAACGCCAAGTCCGTAACTTCATGGGACTGAGCACACAAAAGCCGCCGTCCAACGCACTAAGCTCCCTCCCGGAAAGTGGCTTTGAGACAACTGATGAAGAACTGCCTGTGCTTCAAAGAGTGTTCCAGGGTAAAACTCCTTATGGACTTGACAGAGTGGCTCATGTGTTGAGCAAAGTTGGGGCCATCGCACACTACTTCATTTGTTGCGCCGTCCTTCCCAGGCAAGAGAAGCGTTCTATCGTTCAAACTCATGATCTCATTTTGATTGACGCTCTTCTCGACCGCCGTCCCATAAACCTTGCCAGAATTGCTATGCAACATATGGCTAAGTGTGGGAGGAAGCGACATGCTTTGCCATACCCCAGACTAGTCAAGCTAATCCTCAAGGCCTAGAACGCTTATGATGAAAGTACTCCCTCTGAGGAACTTGGTCTGAACTAGAACCCCAAGAAGGGACTTGTTGAAATAAGGCACAACGAGGAACTGCCCTCTATCAAGAAGCAGTTGGAAGCCGAAGTTGAGGAAGCTAAGAAAAAGGATGAGCAAGAACGCCTAGCCGCTAAAGCTGAACAAGAACGTCTCTCCTCCATGCATCAAGAAACCGTCTTTGAGGAAGAGCCCGCAGTTAACTTTGCAGCTCTTGATCAGTTGATGATGGCTTCATCTCCTTTACCTCATGTGGACGCTCCGTCTTCCAGTATTGGTCCCGCACCTCGTTCTGCCCCAGCTAATCCTGCCCAGCATCCTCCTGCAGAACTTATGGGTGCTATCATGGACAATCAGTGTCTCATCTTCTCGGCCTTCAAGGACTTGTCAACGGCATTCACTAAGTCGGCAGAACGTCATGAACAGCTTCTCAAGTTCTATCAAGACCAATTCCGTCCTCAGTGATCGCCGTCCTCCACCCCTTTAATCCCTCAATTATTTTGCTTTTGCTTCTTTTCGTTGAAAAACACTTGATCCTTTATGATCGTTGCTTTGTAATGACTCTATTCTACTTCCGTTTGAATGGCTATTACATTGTTTTGCTTGCATTATGTTTGTTTATGTAATATCCGCAAATTTTATAAAATGGATTATGAAATTCTCCTTAGTTGTATGACTCAATTTTGTCTTTGGAACGACAAGAGAAAGGGCAATGATCACCCGATTAACCGAATAGCGTTGGATAACGCTAAACGGATACCTTAACTTCAAAAATTCATAAAACCTTCAAAAGAGCTCGGAATCGAGTAATTCCAAAGCCTAATGGGAGATAAAGGAGTCTAGTTTCATCCCTCAAAATTTGAGGCCATTCCGATAAGTATCCAAAAAGTTATGCCAATTTTACCAAGACGTTGCCCAGTCCCCAGAAGGCAACGACCGCCGCCAAAATGGCAGCGACCGCCGCTTTGCTGCAGACGCAAGTGGCTCGACAAACACTTATATTGTGGGCGCCGTGGTTTTGATGGTTGTTATGGTATTGCTTGGAGATCAATCCTAACACCTTTTGGGCAATGTCAACTATGCAATTGTCAACCCCTTTTGGATTGTTAGGCTAGAAGTCCACTCTCTCTTTTGGATTGTTATGGAGGTTGAACACTATAAATAGAGCTGTGTTGGTGAAGGAAAATGACACACCAATCTCTCCTCTCTCCCTCCGAAATCTCTCCCACTGTAAAGAGCTAGTGTTCTTCTTGCTACTGTTGGCAAAAGCTCGTCGAAAGGTGGCCGGAGTCGATCGGAGGAAACTTGCAAAGTCGCGCCGTCGTCACTGCAGAAGGCAGCGACCGCCGCCAACAGGGGCAGCGACCGCCGCCAGTGCATTCCTTGCACTTTGTGTCCGAGCTTCGTTCTAAGCCATTGCCCGGGCCGTTCCTTGCTCGTGCCATGTGTTTTGCCTTGTCTTAAGCCTTGTCTAGTGCCTTGCTAGCCTCGTCTTCTCACCTCGATTAGCGTTCTTAATCTCGTTTTAAGGCAAGTGGATGTTTCTCCTTTCTCATTACTCGATAATCGTGAAATTGCTTTCCGTTATCAAAATAATCGTTGGGAACAAACTTGTTTGCTAATAATTTGATTAGGATTATTATGCTTAGAATTAATGACCATTGTTTTAATATCGCACGCGCTAGTACATGGACTTAGGACCGTTGATATGTGACCTTGATTGTTTCAAGTCTCTTTTCGAGACTTTGTTATGGACTAGTCTAAGGCTAGGAATGCGAGAGTTAGACTCTCGTTATTTCTTCATAACTCATGTTACGAGGTGTAACTAGTGCATGCTCGTAATAATAAGGTCGTACGACTAATGCTCGTTCCTTACGATGGGCTATAGCACTCTAGCTAAGTGCTCAGGGGATGCTTGCTTTCCTGTTAATCCGTGGCCAAGCTCCGACGAGCCGTCACTTAAAATACGTTAATTAAAATGTTTGTTTTACGACCTAATAAGATAAGTGCCCAATGCACACTAATCAATGAACGAGGATGGTTAGTACAACTTGGAAAACCGTTCTAGCTCCCGGCTTTGAAAGATTCTATTTTCCACTCTGGACATGCACAACACGTATGCTATGAGGGTGGTTATAGATCCGATTAGTCGACGGAGGCTTTTTCACTGTTGCTTGAATTAATAAAGTTCCCAACAAATCTTAAACACATATCTTTCTTAGGTGCTACTTCCATGTAGTATCCTACTTCCGAGAAATCTCATTTCTCATAAGCCTCACATCTCATAAAGCCTCAAGCTAAAATTATCATTTTCTGTTGAGCCTTGCTCGTCTAAAAAGCCTCTCGCTTAAAAAGCCGTAGGCGTTCCACATTAAAGAACCCTTGACTGTTGGGCGTCAACCGATTCTCAATTGGTCTGTGATGCCCTCATGTCTAAACCTTTATGAGAACCGAACCCTATTCTACCACTTGCTTAGTCTCGCGTTAGACTAACATCCCTTATTTCTTTCCCAACTTTGTTGGCTGGTATTCCTTGCTTTTATGGGGATATCAGATAGGAAAGAGAAGGTTGTTCAGAAGGAAGCCAGAGACATCAAGATCTGCAGGAAGGGAGGAAGACATGAAGGAAGGAAGGAAGAAGTCTTTTAAACATCTTTTGTTTTGACCATGGTTCCCACATGCTTTCGTCTCTCTTCGAGACTTATCTTTTCCGCTGCAACTCTTTACTTTTGTGTTATCAAACAACTAAAGATGTAAGAGCCTTTGTAACCGAATCCAACTTTTGTTATAAAAATAAGATTTGGTTTTATTATTCTCGTATTACGATACTCAAGCCTTAAACGGCTTCGGACCGTGGAATCCGAGGTCGTTGGCGGTAATACCCTTATGCTTGAGAAATCGGGGTGTTACAGTTTAAGCGTTCCACTGCCTATAGTTATGTTTTCATGCTAACGTCCTTATCACTTGTTATCCTTTTCGATGATGCCAAAAGGGGGAAGTGTAGTTTTGCAGAGATGCGCTACAAAATTAGTTATCTAGAATAAGCAAGTGTTAAGGGGGAACTATTAAGTGAAAGGTCTAAGGAACGCCATGCTAGAATAAACTAGAGGACGTCTAGAAAATTCTAGGACACTTTTCTATCCTTAAAATCCAAAAGTTAGAGAATCAAAGATTGAAAACTTGTGCTTACTGAAATTTCTCTAAGTGTTAGAGGACGCTTCAAAGTTTTCATGCATGCTAAGTTCCAATGCCAAAACTATTTTGCTGAAGAGTTTGTCATCATCAAAAAGGGGGAAATTGTTGGGACGCTATCAAGGACGCTTGCGTGCTTGTTAGTGTACCGCACAACCGTCCCTTAGTTTTGATATGACAAACTCACTTTGATTCTAATAAATTTGTCCAAGTGTTTAGGAACACCAGTGACAAAAGGAAAACAAGTGTGTATGGGCGTCCCCTAGGTTTAGGGACGCAAGCTAACAGGAAGTAAGGACTAGCCAGAGACTACTTGAGCAAGGACGGAGTCCCAAGCAAGTAGGAACGCAAGAAAGGAGTCCTTACTCACTAGCCGACAGGATGACATCACTCGACAATATTTGATCATCCAAGGACACGTGGAACCGATCCTGTAGCGGAGTCCAACACTACATGGCGGACGATCCTGTTGCAGAGTTCATCAACACGTGGCGACCGATCCTGTAGCGGAGTTTATCACACACAGCTGGATACAGGAAGCTTCCTCATCACCGCCATCATACGTGGAGGAAGATCCTGTAGCCACGTCCACCAAGGGCATGATCGTCCCAGAGAAATGATGCCCTTACTCAAGTCCTATAAATAGCCCCAAGGCATTTATTGTGACGTTAACGCTTTCAGAGAATATTCAGAGAGAATCAGAGGAAAGCGGCTCACTCAAGAACACGAAGAACTAGCTCAAGAACTCAAGAACAGTGCTAAGACTTGTGCTAGATCGAGTGAGATTTGTAACCAAAACCACAAAACAGTTTGTATTCAAAAAAACCCAAAAAGAGAAAGAGAGTCCTACGAAGTATTTTAGGACGTAGGGATAGAGTCCTTTATAAGATTGAACAAGCTTAAGTTGTAGGCTTAGAGGAGTTCTTTACTAGTGGACTTAGGGGAAAAAGCTAAGTGCCAGAGAACTGTAAAGACTCGCCAGTACAATTGTAAGAACGTTCAATATAAAGGAAAAGCTATTCAAAAATCCTCCAAGAAGGTAGAGGTTTACACTCATGGACTACTTGGTCTTGAGTGGTTCCTCTATAATTCACTGCGTTCATCTTTACTTGTTTAGTATTTTATTCTGCTGCATTACTTAAGGACGCCCCTACTCCTCGTAGGGACGCCTGACCAAAGGACGCCTTTACCAAAGTAAAGGACGTCCCTCAGTTACTAACGATCCAACAAGGGAGATCACTAAGCCGTCATGATGAGGCTCGACTTGGTTCTCAATGTCGGATTCGTCAAAGACTATTGCTAACCCAGTCGGTTGTCTAGGTCGCCTCTCTAGATAGGCGGGCTTCCCTAAGTATCCTTCTCGCGCATGTCTCTTGGCCGCTGAGTAAGTAAGGCCGCAAACGCTTGATCCCCCAATTATTACATTTACCTTTTTCTGGGGTAGGGGGCGTTCTCTCGGTTGTCCTGCCTCGGTAGGGGTTGTCTAGGAGATTTCGAGGAACTCTGGCATCTGGAGCCGCTTCTCGGATCTTGCCCTTAGGGATCAGGTGTGCTACTTCCCTCCTTAGCATGATACAGTCCTTGGTCCAATGCCCATGATTGTCATGGAACTCGCACCACTTGTTCTCGTCGGCTCCAGCTTTGGGTGCTTTGTCTTTTCTGGGCCACCTAACTAGATCGCCCATCTTGGAAAGATTTTTCACAAGTTGTGATGGCGAAATTTTTTGGTTGAAGTCCTCCAGGGGAGGTGGTAGCGGATCGCGCTCCTTCTCTACCGGTGGTTTGTTGCGTGCTACGTTTATTCGCTTGGCTGGGTGTCTGTCATAGGATCGATCATGCCTGTCCCTTCTCTGGCCGTAGGGCGATCGCCTCCGTTCTGGATACTCCCTCTTGCGATCACCGCTGCTTTTCCTGTCGGAGCCTCTAGGTTCAGCCGACCTTTTACAGAGGGATCTATCTTCCTCCAGTCTCATGTGTGCTAGCACCTTTGACTGGACTTCTTCGAAAGTAGCCCATGAGTGCTTGGTCAGCTCCTGGTACAAACCCCCATCCGGTATGATTCCTTATCGGAAAGCCTCAATTGCAGTTGTGGTGTCGCAATTTGGGATGGTTACTTTCTCTTTGTTGAAGCGATCTAGGTAAGCCCTAGTGGTTTCATGATTCTTCTGCTTGACCCGGTAGAGATCGCTAGATTGTTTCTCAAATTTGCGGATGCTTGCAAACTGGGTTCGGAAGGTGTCCGAGAGATCCGCGAAAGATATGATGTTGCCCTTGGGTAGACCGATGAACCAGGTAAGGGCTGGTCCAGTCAGAGTCGTTCCGAACCCTTTACACATCACGGACTCCTTTGAGTAACTAGGGACCGAGCTAGTCATCATCTTCTGCTTGTAGATGGCTATGTGTTCGTTAGGGTCCGTGGTGCCGTTGTAAGGGTTAATGGTGGGAATGGTGACTTTCCTTGGAATCTCGGCCCGAGCGATTCTGGGAACGAAAGGTGATTCATCGTATCCATCTTGGGCCTCTAGCTGTACCGGCTGGTATCCGGCGTGGCTCCTCACAACCTGATCGGAGATGGCTCCAATCTGCTCTATGACCTTCTTTCTAATCAGGGCATCTAGATCCACCTCCTGGTGTCTTTCGGTGTAAGCGTTTTCAGCTATCCAGACGTTCCCGGAGCGGGTTCTGTAAGTGTTACCCGGGGGGATATCCTGGTTTCCGAGGGTTTCTCTGTTCTGTGTTTGTTCGCAATTGTTTTCGGGGTTAGGCGTTTGCTGAGTGTTCAAGACTCCACCTTGGGTTTCATTCCCGTTGTTTCCGCCAGAGGTCCCCTCCCCGGCATCGAAATTTAGCCGAGTTGCCAGACCTTCAGTGTTTCTTAGGACGTGGGCAGGTTGCCTTGCCGTAGTTAGTAATTGATTCTGGCACTTGAGCTGGTTGTTCTCGTTGGTTAAACGTTCCATGTTGGCTTCAGAGAAACCTTTTTGTTGTTCAAGCTCCTTTTGGAGAAGTTCCATGCGGCGACGAACGTCCGCCATCTCGTCCTCTCGTTGCTTGGATAGGATCTCCTCTTGTTGGGTGGCATTGTTCTTTTCTGGCACAAATTCTCCAAACTCCGACATTGTTCTAGATCGGAAACTCGAACAGCAAACGACTCTTCATTCATGATTTGCCAAATTTTGTGCCCCACGGTGGGTGCCAAATTGTTAGAGCTAGAAATTGACCAAGCAAGATTGGTGACCCCTTAGCCTAGATCGGGCTTGAACTAAGCAATACGAACTCAAGAATCGAGTGAAAAGAATGCGAAAATTGTAATAATCTCGTGTGTATTCGATTGTATATGTGTATGTATGTAGATAATAACGTGTATCTATAGGGGTGCCTAAAGATAGAGTGTTACAAGATATACTTGCTACTAGATATAATATGCCTAAATGCGATATGATTCTTGTTTCATTAGATAAAAGATATCTTACTAGATAGAAAGTGATTCTATCTTATTCTTGACGAGCGAATTGGATTATATCGATATCCATTACTCGGACACCCTTCTAGAAACATGCTGCTTGGCTCGACGGGCTTCTCGCAAGCCGATTTGGTATTCTTCGTGGGCTTTTGGTTAATAGGGCCAAACAGCGTGCCCCTGACCCCTCTATATAAGCTATCTCCTGCTCTCATTCAAAGTTTACTACTCTCACAACTTCCTTGCTCTCAAAATCGCTCTGCCTTCTCTATAAGATTCAGATCACTTTCTCTCACAACAATCTCACCAGAAAATGTCTTCTCTACTGAGGGACGTGGCCGGAGCTTCTACCGGTGGCAAGAAGAGGAAGTTAGTGAAGTCCCACACCATAGAGAAGCCAAGAGAAATCGTCCTGGACGAATCGTTAGTGGACTTCATTGACGAGAAGCCAAGGACGTTGTACCGGCTGATAAGGGAACGTATGAAGAAGCCTGATGTTGCCAGGGACGCTCAAAATCACAAGAACTAAGAGACGTTCATCAACAGGTTTATTCTCCCCACCCTTCATAAGTATGACTACGAATATCATCCCTACAACACAAGTGACCTCCTATTTATCCAAACCTATGGCACCGAGCACCTTCCCACTCTTCTTGACCTAGTCCCAGACTTATACAACTCCATCCTTCCGGACATTCCCCGCTACCCCAAAAGCTCCCCTGCTTTCTAAATGTTGGAGACTGCCAAACCTTCCCCACCTCCACAAAAAGCTCCACAAAAAATCTTGCCCGCCAAACGTCCTGCCCCCCCCCCCCACCATCCCCTCTTTCAAAATCATCCAAACCCACATCCTCCAAACCAATACAAATCGTGGATAAGTTTCCACGTGATCTTTCAGAGGGACGCAGCAAAAAGATCCATGACAAAAGGCCCCTCAAAAAGGCCAAGTCCTCTACCGTTCCTTTTCGATGATGCCAAAAGGGGGAAGTGTAGTTTTGCAGAGATGCTCTATATATTAGTTATCTAGAATAAGCAAGTGTTAAGGGTGAACTACTAGTGAAAGGTCTAAGGAACGCCATGCTAGCATAAATAGAGGACGCTTAGAAAGTTTTCTAGGACGTTACTCGTTCCCTAAAATCCAAATGCTAGAGAATCAAAGGCTGAAAACTTGTGCTTACGGAATTTCTTCTAAGTATTAGAGGACGCTCTTAAGTTTCATGCATGCTAAACTTCAAAGTCAAAACTATTTTGCCTAAGGGTTTGTCATCATCAAAAAGGGGGAAATTGTTGGGACGATATCAAGGACTGCTTTGTACTTGATATTGTGCCTATACAATCGCTCCTTAGTTTTGATATGACAAACTCACTTTGATTCTAATAAAGTTGTCCAAGTGTTCAGGAACGCTAGAGATGAAAAGGACAACAAGTGTGCGGACGTCCCTGAGGTGAAGGGACGCCAACTTCAATGTGTAAGGACGAACTAAGTTACTACTTGTGTCAAGGATGCAGTCCACAAGGAAGTAGGAAAGCAAGCCTCAACTCCAAGCATCCTTACTTAGAACCCGACAAGATGACATCACTCGACAATGTTTGATCATCAAGGACACGTGGAGACCGATCTTCAGTCCATCACCACGTGGAGGCAGATCGTGTAGCGGAGTTCAACAGCTAGATACAGGAAGCTTCCCTTCATCACCACCATACCACGTGGAAGCCGATCCTGTAGCCACGTCCATGAAGGGCATGATCGTCAGAAGTAATGACGCCCTTCCCCAAGTCCTATAAATACCCCCAAGGCATTTATTGTGACTTAAGCTTCCAGAGAATATTCAGAGAGAATTAGAGTGAAAGCGACTTCGATGAAGAACACCAAGAACAAGTCAAGAACTCTTCTAGACTAGGTGTTTGATCGAGAGGAAGTTTGTAACCAAATCACAAAGTGTTTGTAATCAGAAAAACAAAAGAAAAAGAGAAGTCCTACGAAGTACTGTGGGACGTGTGAGTAGAGTCCTTTAGAACATTAAGCTAGGTTTCAGTTATATGCTTAAAGGAGTTCTTACTAGTGGACTTAGGACGTACTCTAAGTGCTAGAGAAGTGTAAAGAACTCGCCAGTATAACTGTAAGAACGCTTAATAAGAAAGGAAAAGTCTATTCGAAAATCCTCCAAGGAGGTAGAGGTGTACACTCAAGGACTACTTGGTCTTGAGTGGTTCCTCTATAAATTTACGCGTTCCTTGCTTATTACTTTACCTGTTTAGTCTCTTTATTCCGCCGCAAATCAAAGGACGCCCTTAATACTTGTAAAGGACGCCTCTCTCAAGGACGCCTTTATCTGTATAAAGGACGTCCCTCTTAAGACTAACGATCCAACATCAGATGTAGGATGAACGCTTCCATGAGTACTTCACTAGGTTTTAAGACGCCACTCTGTCAAGCCCATACGGAGTTTAGCCCTGGAACACTCTTTGAAGCACAGGCAGTTCCTCATCAGTTGTCTCAAAACCACTTTCAGGGAGGGAGCTTATTGCGTTGGACGGCGGCTTTTGTGTGCTCAGTCCCATGAATGCTCGGACTTGGCGTTCAGTGACAGATGCTTTCTCATCATCTATCTTGAAATGCAGAGAGCCATCCTTAGCCTTGTAGCGCAGATTCTTGTAAAACGCCTTGATCTGTTCTTTGTCAACTACTGTAGGCGCAGGCCCAACGTTCAACCAGCCTTGAAACCTTAGAAGCTCAAGGAACTCCTGAACGTTTTCATCGTCGAAGGATGAGAGCCATTCTTCGGAGTAGATTAAGGGGCTGAGAACTTTGACGGGCGCACCATCAGGCTTGCGCTTTCTTTTTCCTTTGGTGACTGTGAGTCCTCATCATCATCATCAGACTCATCATCAGCGTCCTCGGACTCACTTTCAGCAGTGTCCTTGGAGGGAGCGTCCTTTGTGCCTCGTTCGTTTGCTTCATTGCCACCAGCTGTGGCCTGTTCTGATTCAGAGGGAGCTCTTCCTGAAGCTCTGCTTGATTGGAATTTGAGGGCTCAGCGTCCGCAGGGACTTGGTTTCCTGTTTGGATTTGAGGAGAGGGGTTTTCTTGTGTAGTTGGGAGGGATTGGAGGATGGGAAGGGATTGATTGTAGGGTGGGACTTCCTGAGCATCACGCTCGAGCTCTTCGGACAGAGTGGGTTCAGCGTCCTTTTGAGCGACCTGGTGCTCGCCAGCGTCCTCAGCTACTTGTTCTTTTTCGGCCTCTTTAGCCGCAGGAGCATTCTCGACTCCTTCCGCCTCGTCACTAGAGTCCCCAACAACGTCAATGAATGGGGAGGACTCTCCGACAGGCGTTCCTCTTTGGCTCTCAGATGAGCTAGAGGAGGAGGAGGAGATGTGCTCGGGCTCTGGAGCGTCCTTGGGTAGCAACACCTTAGGCTTTTCGCCAGCTTTGCGACGGCGAAAGGTGTGCTCAAGAGTTGAACGCTACTCCGCTTCTTCCGGACCGCTTTCAGAAGAAGGACGACGGGACCTTGGAGTCTCGGGGTCCTTTGGCGGTGAGATATGGGCCGGGGCGGATGGGAAGTTGGCAAAATTGAGTGGGGAGTGAGGGTTGGGCTGGAATGGTATTAGGGCATTGGCTTTTGTAGGTTTGGGGGACGGAGGAGGGGTTGGGAGTTGAGTGATTTTAAGCGGAGGAGGAGCAAGGTTAAATTTCTTTTTAATTGGGCCTTTTGTGGAGCTTTTGGTGAGGGGGACACTTGAGGACTTGGCCTTTTTGAGGGGCCTTGGGTCATGGGTCTTTTTGGAGCGTCCCTCCTTTAAATGAGGTGGAAACTTGTCCACAATTTCAGTAGGTTTGGAGGAGGAGAATGGTTGGGATGATTTTGAGAGAGGAGAAGATGGGGCTGGACGCTTTAGCAAATTCTTTGTTGTGACTGTGGGGACGGCAGGGGGAGGGGGAGAGGGACTCGGCAAGCGAGTTTGAAGCATTTTGTAAGCCAAGGAGTCTTTTGGGTACATGGGAAAGTCAGGCAGGACGGCGTTATGCAAATCTGGTATGAGATCAAGTAAGGGATCAAGGTTCTCACCACCAAACTACGAGAAGAAGAGAACGTCGTCCATCCTTCCGGGTAGGTCTTTGTAATTTGTGTTGTGGAGGCCTTGGATGACGAACCGTTCGATGAACTTCTCATAGTTCCTTGTCTTAACTGCGTCCTCCTTCACATCAGGCATGTCCATGCGTTCCCTTATCAGATTGTCCAAAGTTTTGGGCTTCCTGTTGATGAAGTCTACAAGAGATTCGTTCAAGACGATAGGTTTGGGTTTCTCTATGTGGTGGGACTTCACCAATCTTCTTCTCTTGCCGCCGGTAGAAGATCCGGCCACGTTCACTAGTCTTTGAGACATTTTCAGATGAACTTTGTAGAGAGAGAAAGTTGCCGGAATACTAGAGAGAGGGCAGAGCAAATTTGAGAGCAGGGAAGTGGTTGAGAGCAATAAATTCTGAGAGCGACTGTTTCGGCCTTATATAGAGGAAGCGGTGGCACAAACTGTAATTAACACTGATTTACTGTGCGACACGTGGCAAAACTTCCCCCTTAAGATTTGAGCAAATGCAACGGTCACTGTTCAGACTTTCAAATGTTCAAATTTCTGACTCTTCAACTTCTTCTCAAAACTGAACTGGCGTCCTCTCTTACAAACACTGAGCGTCCTCTTATACTTAGCAAAAATTTACCTCTTCAAGCAAACCAATAACCAATTCAACCATCCTTGTGATCACCTTGCGAACCATTTGAGAACAAAGCAAGTACGTCCCGTAAAATAAAAATATGAAGCTCATAGGACGCTTTTGCAGAGTTCTCGGCTAGGGTAAGCTTAGAGTTCCCATCATTTCGGCTTATAATGAGGGTTGGGTGATCAGGGATACTCTTTTCAAGACAAAATAGAGAAAATTTGAATGGCGTTCCAAAGTAGCAAACACATGAAGTTTTAGACTAGCGTCCTTGCAAATATGAATTTAATGCATAACAGTCCTTAAACACTTAGAATCTACAAAACATAGCCAAGCATTGAGGGAATAGTAGAACGGGACTTGCTAGTTAAAAGTTATCATCCCCAAGAGCAGCCTTAGATGCTCATAGGGAGGTCTATCAAGCGCCTTAGTGAAAATATCAGCTATTTGGTCTTCAGTCCTTACATGCTCCATACTAATAAGTCCTAGTTCAACATTATCACGCAAGAAATGATGTCTTATATGAATATGCTTTGTGCGTGAATGAAAAACAGAATTCTTAGAAATTTCAATAGCACTTGTGTTATCACAACGAATGGGAACAGTTTCAAGATCGATACCGTAGTCCTCAAGTTGATATTTGATCCACATGACTTGTGAACAGCACGAGGCAGCAGCAACGTACTCAGCTTCAGCAGTTGAAAGCGCCACAGAGTTCTGTTTCTTAGATCCCCAAGAGACTAAGCATGAACCAAGGAACTGTGTCATTCCTGAAGTGCTTTTTCTATCAATCACATGACCAGCATAGTCAGCGTCCGAGTAGCCAACAAGCTTGAAGGACGTCTTCCTAGGGTACCAAAGACAAAGATCGTCGCGTCCTTTGAGGTAGCGAAAGATCCTCTTGACTTCTTGCATGTGGGACTCCTTTGGATTCGCCTGGAAGCGTGCACACAAGCAAACAGCAAACATGATATCGAGACGGCTTGCGGTCAAGTAAAGCAAAGAGCCAATCATTCCTCTGTAAAGCTTTTGATCAACGTCCTTTCCCTTTTCATCAGCGTTAAGACGCGAGTTGGTAGAACAAGGGGTTGCAACAGGCTTGGACGTGTTCATCCCGTACTTCTCAAGCATCTCACGGACATATTTTTGTTGATGAATGCGCGTCCCTTCCTTGAGTTGGTTGATTTGAAGTCCCAGGAAGAAATTAAGTTCTCCAATGAGGGACAACTCGAATTCACTACTCATTAAGGACTTGAACTCATCTACAAGTTTCATGTTAGTACTACCAAAGACTATATCATCAACATAGACTTGGGCAATTAAAATGTCCTTGTGAACTTTCTTAATGAACAAAGTTTTATCAATTAAACCTCTTGTGTACCCATGAGACAAAAGAAAAGACGCAAACCTGTCGTACCATGCACGAGGGGCTTGCTTGAGTCCATAGAGCGCTTTGTCTAAGTAGTACACATGATCTGGGTGAGAGGCGTCCTCGAAGCCAGGCGGCTGAGCACCATACACTTCCTCCTTTAGCTTTCCATTGAGAAAGGCAGTCTTGACGTCCATCTGAAATAACTTGAATCCTTTGTGGGCGGCAAAAGCAATAAGAAGACGAACGGCCTCAATTCTAGCAACAGGAGCAAAGGTTTCATCATAGTCAATGCCTTCCTCTTGCTTGAATCCTTGGGCCACCAGTCTTGCCTTGTTTCTAGACACACGTCCACTTTCATCAAGCTTATTTCTGAACACCCAGCGCGTCCCTATGATATTTTGGCCTTTGGGACGAGGGACGAGAGTCCAAACTTTGTTTCTTTCAAACTGATTAAGTTCTTCTTGCATCGCTTGAATCCAGTCAGCGTCCTGGAGTGCTTCCTTAATGTTCTTTGGTTCCACCATAGAGACAAAGGCATTGAAAGCACAAAAAGCTAAATTAGCACTCTGGGACTTGCTTGCTGCTGACCTTGTTTGAACTCCTTGAGAAGGATCTGAGACAATTTGTGATGTTGGGTGGTCCTTAGAGAAGCGGGACTCCCTTTGAAATAATTGAGCAAACCTTGGATCAATGTCTCCATCAGAATCATCACTATCACTTTGAGCATCGTCATTAGCGTGTTCCCCCTCAAAGAGAGCGTCCACACCTTGGCGTTGCTCGCCTTGTTGACTTGATTTAGCTACATCTTGTTGAACTGGGGATTCACTACGAGAGGGAACTCCCTGGACAACACTAGGAGCGTCCACTGAGACTTCTTCAGGATTTGGGGTAGCGTCCTTAGGAACATAGTGTTTTCCAGAGGACCAATCTTCACCTTCGTCTTCAGAGTCGTCTTGTTGTTGTGAAGAGGAGCGTTCTTTCTTACTTGGTTTTTCTTTGTGAGAAGAACTCTCCTTGAACACAACATGAATACTCTCCTCAAGCTTTAGAGTCCTTTTGTTGAAAACTCTATATGCTTTACTGGTGAGAGAGTACCCAAGAAATATGGCTTCATCACTCCTTGCATCAAACTTTCCAAGACTTTCTTTGTTGTTGTTGTGGACGAAACACTTCACCCAAAAACTATGAGATAATCAATGCGAGGCTTCTTTCCATTCAAGAACTCATAGGACGTCTTCTTCAGCAGAGGACGGATCATGACACGATTGATGATGTAGCACGCTCTAGCAATAGCTTCTGCCCAGAAGTACTTGGGGACGCTATTTGCCAAGAGCGTAGTTCTTGCCATATCCTCTAACGTCCTGTTCTTTCTTTCCACAACTCCATTTTGTTGAGGAGTCCTTGGAGCGGAGAAGTTGTGCGAGACACCATGTTGATCACAGTAGGCCACGAATTCTGAGTTTTGGAACTCCGTCCCATGGTCTGATCTTATGGCTTTGAGAGGCGTCTCAAGAGCAACTTCCACTTGTTTGATGAAGACTTTGAACGCATTGAAACAATCTGCTTTTGACACCAAGAAAAGAACCCAAGTGAATCGAGAAAAATCATCTACAAGAACGTAAATGTACCTCTTCCACCGTGGCTCAACGTCCTCATTGGTCCACAAAGATCCATATGGAGAAGTTCCAAAGGCTTCTTTGTACTGACTTCGTTCTTGGATTTGAAGGACGTTCTTGTTTGCTCCCCTTTGATACAGGCTTCGCACTGTTCAACTTTCTCAGGATCAATTCGGGGAAGTCCTTTCACAAGATTTCTTTGGTGTAGCTTGAGGATTGTGCTCGGTCCAACATGGCCAAGGCGGCGATGCCAGAGATCGGCATCCTCCTTTGAAGCAGATAGGCACAATTCTGATTTAGGCTTGATGTAGGATCTGCGTTAGTACTTCAGAGGTCGTCGACACCTACGATGTCGTCGACCAGAGTTAACAACTAGTGTTAGGCAGCGGAATAAAGACACAAGAAAGATTGATACGTTACCACTTTGAACACAAGGAGTTATAGTGGAAAACTCTCTACAAACCAACTAGTTTGTATAGAGAAAAACCACTTGCCCTCTAAGCTTCAACCTAGAGGGACTTGAAGAGCACTTCGCTCGCTTGTATTGCTTTCTCGGATTACAAAGGTGTTCCTACTCCTAGATGTGAATCCCACACACTCTAGCAAGTACTCTTGCCTTATCTCAATCCTCACTCAATACAATCTCGCTCAACACTCAACCTCCTAAGATCGAATCTCACGATCTCACACAACACTCGCTCACGATTACAATATTTGCACTCTTCTCCTTAGTTCTACCAATAAGCTCACGAAACTATATAAAGAGAACTAAGAATATTGCTGTACGATTCAGCCAAATCGGCTAAGACATAAATCGTACACAATCCCTACAAGATCTTTCCTAAAATAAAATCCTAAGCCATGATAAAATCATCTTCAATATCTTCCTTGATCTCTTGATGATTTTCCATCTTTATGATCTTGTCCTTGCCTTAAACGAACTGCTGAAGATGTTGTACGCAGTTTCCATATCAAAGAAACACGCTATTTCCTTTTCTGAATTTCCGCACGAGCTTCGCTTCTGGGAACTGAGGTCGGCGACCTCTCGGCAACCTCTTCGGTTTGGAACCATCAAAACACGAACTCGGTTTTCTAACAAATTCCCCCTTTTTGATGGTGACAAACACTCATCTTTTCTGATTTGGGTCTGGGGTCTTCGTTAACCTGTTCAGCATCTCAAACACACAAACTACAAAGGCAAGCAAAGATATTCCCCCTTAACTTTTCAAAAGTTCCCCCTAAGTTCAAGCAACTCATGACATTCAGTATATCCCCTTAATTTGACCTGCAATCCCAGCTATTTTCCCCCTTTTGGCATCATCAAAAAGATTGAAAATCATAGAGAAATCAACTAGGCAAATATAATAGATAATAAAAGCATGCAGCATCAATCAAAAGTCGTCAACCATGCAAGCATGGCAATGTCAAACAGAGCAACCAAACATAAAGTATTTAGGTTTACAACCCAATCGAACTTAGAAAAAAGTTTCTGAAATAGGGAATAATATGGTAGGGGTAGAAAGCAGATGGTGGCAAAAGTTATAAGGCAGCAGAAGTTGGCGATCTAGCAGAGTCCTTCCTTGATGTGGCTCACATCGTCAGCAATGGATTCAACCAGCTTGGTCAGAGCATCAATCTTCTCAAATTGTTCCTGCAGCTCCTTTCTCAGCAATGCAATTTGAGCTCTTTAGAATTCCTCGGTTCCCGACTCCTCAGCCTGCGCTGCATCAGATTCAGCTTCCTTATTCTGCCACTCTCCATCAATTAAATTCCATCCCATCTTTCTCAAAGTATCCCTGTTGAGAACGTGGTGTCCAGGAGTCACTTCATCTCCAGAACAATTCTCATCCCAGTTCTCATGATTGATGAAGATGTCGGTGACCAGTCTACCGTAAGGCAAAGCGTGGTTAGGACTCTCCAAGACATTCTTCATGTGCATCATGATCAACCTGGGCAAGCACACCTTCTCTCCCTTAAAGATCTTGTCAAGGACAAGGATCTCCTGAATGTAAGCACAATGCCTCTTTTGCTCTCGGGGTAGGAGGTTGCTAATGAGGTAGGAGAACATCACTTTCTTATCAACAGCCATGGAGTTCACAAGATAAGGACCAGTGCCAGTACCTTCATCACCAAGTACATTCTTCAAAGCACTACTGGCATCCACATTCTCTGGCCATACTCCCTTGTAGTACTCAGCAAAGCCTTCATGAGGGATTTCTAGAAGGTCAGCGACCTCCTGGCTGGTGAACACAAACTCCTTTCCTTCCCAGACATATACTTCCCAACAGTTTTGTTGCCATAATCCTCTATGGTCAACGTCTCATAAATCTTCTTCACAAAATCAGCTATGAACTTCTCTTCTTCACAGAACAAATCCTTCCACCCTTGGATCTCTATCCACCTCTCAACCTTAGACAGCTTAAACTCATTCAGAAAATTACTCTCCCACAGCAACACTTTAGTAAAATCCCTAGACTGGATTTTCCTATTCTCGGGCTTTTTCTTCTTTTTGCTAGCAGGGGCCTTAGGTTTAATCAAGGTCGGCGACCTGGGTCGCTTAGCCCTAGACTTCCTAAGCTTTCCTTCAGATTCACTCTCATCAGGCAGAGGGATATTAGGCAAATCTTCTCCAGTCATCAATTTTAGTCTCCTAGTCACAGGCCTATGCTCAATAGTGGGTTTCTTAGTGGATCTCCTAGAGATAGGGGTATCCTCTCCAAACAACTGCTTCTTAACCTCTTCTTTAGCCTTAGACAGAGATTCTTTCTCAACAAAAAGAGGATCAGATTCAGTACCTTCACTGTCAGACGGGATAGACACTGGACGTTTGCCTCTGACCTTGGCAGAGTCAACAACCTTGGCAACAACCTCTGAGACTTTCTCCAAGTCGACAACCTCTTCAGCTTTCTGGGTGTCGTCTTCAACCTTCTCCTCTGTTTTAGCGGGAACAGTAACCACCTCTTCAAAAGCATCGACCACCTTCTCTGTGGCCTCAAACTCAGTTTCAACAACGGTTTCCGCTTCTGCGTCCTTCTCTTCGCCTTTCTCTCCCTCAACCGCCGGTTCCCTTGGCGGTTCCTCCTTCTCCGGCTCCGGTTCGGGTTTCTCAACCGCCAGAGGAATGTCGCCTGAAACCGCCAGATCTGGGGCGATTTCCGACACATTCTCTGTCGGAAGGGGCTCGGGTTCGGTTATGGGCTCTTTTGGAGGGGATTTTGGCTTGGATTGAGGAGATTTAGGGGCAATGGGGTCGGGATTTTGAGTTTTGGAGCTTTCGGCCATGGCGGGTTCTGGTTGGGATTTTTCGATTAGGGTTTTGGCAGCGAGTTTCTTCAACTCTTCCTCTCCGAGATGGGTCATGAGAAGAGATTGAAGTTGCTCGGGGGTGAGGCTTGACAGAGGGGACTGGTTTGGGGACGCCATTGACGCTTGGGTAAAGCTTAAGAGGGCAGTAATGGCGTTTGGGAGTTTTTGGGGAAAAGAGAGAGAGTTGACAGAATAGGTGTAGGATGGAAAGAGGAATACCTTTTGGGGGTCCTTTTAAGCAAGTACAACTTCTCAATTTATGGCAACTGCAGATATACTCGAGTACATGATCCCGTTAGAAGATCTTCTCTTTCGAAAAATTTCAAACTGAAAACCTGTCAAATATTTCGCCCCAAATTAGCACGTGCGCTTTCCGCACAAACTGGTCGTCAACCTTGTCGACTACTTCAACTTCAAACTTCCTTTCCACAAACCTGAATTCTGACAAGTCATCACTTTCAACTGTCACAGCTGAAGTCGTCAACCTCAAACCTATTTTCTCTTGAGTTCTGAGCCTGTCAACAATCTTACTGCGCCTTGACTTTTACCACATGAAGTAGCTTGGGGGTTGGGTTACACCGGGTGGTGTCAAAGCAAACCAAGCATAAAAATATAATATTTTGTGGAATTTTGTCGATCAAGTTGATAAGTCTCCGTTTAAAACACACAAACAAGCAATTAGGCTCATAGAGACTCTCAAGCATGATAGGTCGGGGACGGCAGTAGAATCAACCATCATTTGGGCTTCTAATGAGGGTTAAAGGGTCATCAGGTTGATTCTTTTGGGCTCAAAGAAAAAGTTCAACTGAATATGCAATTTATAAACACAATATGCAGGAAGTCGCCGACATGCATACAAGCAGGAGATTTCATCGATTAAACGCACACACACCTCATTATGCTGACACTATATAAGCATGACATTCTCAAAATGATAAACAATCAAGTTTCAACCAGTCATAAGAGGATAGCATAAATGATTTAGCAAGTCAATCAAGTGAGATCATACCTAGCTCCATGCGAAGTCGTTCAAAGGGTTCACGATTTAGAGCCTTGGTGAAAATATCCGCCCTTTGTTCATCCGTCCTGCAAAACTTCATGGACACCATGCCTTTATCCACGCAATCCCTAAGGAAATGATGCCTGATTTCAATATGCTTTGTCTTGGAATGTTGCACCGGATTCTTTGAGATATCGATGGCACTCGTGTTGTCACAAAGTATGGGTACGGACCCACGCTCAACACCATAATCTCTGAGTTGTTGCTTCATCCATAAGAGTTGTGAACAACATGCTGCAGCGGCGACATATTTGGCTTCGGCGGAAGATAGAGCAACTGAATTCTGCTTTTTGGATCCCCAAGAAACTAAGCACGAGCCAAGAAACTGGGCCATCCCTGATGTACTCTTTCTATCAACACGATTCCCTGCAAAATCTGCATCGGTGTAGCCGACTAGGTCGAAGTCGCTGACCCGTGGATACCATAGACACAGGTTGTCACTACCCTTGAGATAGCGAATGATCCTCTTTACAGCTTTTAGATGAGATTCCCTTGGATCGGCCTGAAATCTTGCACAAAGGCATACGGCGAAGACAATATCTGGCCTACTAGCTGTAAGATATAAGAGAGATCCAATCATACCTCGATATATAGTAGCACTGACCTTTGGGTCCTTTTCATCTTTTCCAAGTGAAGTGGTCGTCGACATGGGAGTATCAAAAGAGCGAGAGCTCTCAAGAACAAACTTCTTCACGAACTCCCTGAGGTACTTTTGTTGATGAATCTTGGTACCTTCTTCATTTTGCACGACCTGAAGTCCTAAAAAGAACTTGAGTTCCCCCACCATGCTCATTTCAAATTCACTCGACATGAGGTTGGCGAACTCCTTCACTAACTCTGGATCTGTTGAGCCAAAGATGATGTCGTCGACATAGACTTGAACCACCAGAGTGTGATTCTTTTTCCTCAACAAGAATAGGGTCTTGTCGATCTCTCCTCGAATATATCCATGCTGGATTAGGAACTGTGATAGCCTATCATACCACGCACGAGGAGCCTGCTTCAACCCATATAAAGCCTTATCAAGCTTATACACATGATCCGGGTTGGCGACATCTTCAAAACCTGGGGTTTGCTCAACATAGACTTCTTCCTTCAAATACCCACTAAGAAATGCGGTTTTGACATCCATTTGCTGCAATTTGAATCCATGAAAGGTGGAGTAAGCAATCAACAACCTTATAGCCTCGACACGAGCAACCGGGGCAAAGGTTTCATCATAGTCGATTCCCTCTTGTTGATTGTATCCTTTCACCACAAGCCGGGCTTTATTTCTAACAACATTTCCTTCATCATCCAGCTTGTTCCTGAACACCCACCGTGTTCCAATCACTGTTCTTCCCTTCGGCCTTGGGACCAAATGCCACACCTTGTTGCACTCAAACTGATGAAGTTCCTCTTGCATGGCAATGCCCCAATCTGAGTCTTTCAAGGCTTGCTCGATATTCTTAGGCTCCAACATAGAAATGAAGGCATTGAATGCAAAGAGATTAAGTGAGGATCTCGTCTGCACACCCTTCAAGTAATCAGTTATAATGTTGGTGACCGGGTGAGCATCTTTCTGCTGATAATTCTTGATAGGTAGTTGAGTCAGGTCGTCGACCACTAGAGTCTGCGACGAGCTACCTGGAATAGAACTTTGAACTGCTTGATCTGATCTTTGAACTGCTTGATCTGATCCACTAGCCTCTGATAAGTTCTAATTCTGTACAGCATCTGCAACCTGATCCTGAACCTGATTCTGACCTGTCCCTGCATTTTGATCGGGGTCGGCGACACTGTCATTGTTGGCGACCTCGGACGAACCTTCAGCACTGTCCTTGTCAGAGACATATTCAAGGCCTAAGAAGTAGCCTTGATCACCATCATCATGATCCCTAATCAGAGAACCTGCCATGGTGTTTTCATCGAACACCACATGAACACTTTCTTCGATCTTCTTGGTCCTCTTGTTGTACACCTTGTAAGCTTTGCTTGTTGGAGAGTAGCCAACAAAGGTGCCAACATCACTCCTTGGATCGATCTTGCCCAGACTGTCCTTCCCATTGTTATGAACATAACATTTACACCCGAAGATACGGAGGTGGGCGACACTAGGCTTGACTCCTCTCAAGAGCTCATAGGGAGTCTTTCCAAGTAGTGGACGCAACATGGCTCTATTCATCACGTAGCAAGCTGCATGAATAGCTTCTCCCCAGAAATTCCTTGGGAGACCACTAAAGATGAGCAAGGTCCGCGACATCTCCTCTAAAGCTCGATTCTTTCTCTCGACCACGCCATTCTGTTGAGGGGTTCTAGGCGCTGAGAAATTGTGGCTGACTCCATTCTTCCTGCAATACTCCAGAAATTCAGAGTTCTCAAACTCTGTGCCATGATCGGATCTGATAGCCACTATAGAATTTCCAAGCTTCTTTTCAACAGCCTTTGCCCATGTCTCGAATTCTTCAAAAACCTGATCTTTAGAAGCAATGAAGATAGTCCAAGTATAGCGTGAATAATCATCAACAATCACAAAGACATATCTATTTCCTCGTCTACTCTGTATGCGCATCGGTCCACACAAGTTCATATGAATCAACTCAAGAGGCTTGGAGGTGCTCACCTCCTTCTTTGACTTAAAGGAAGACCTTACTTGCTTACCCTTAACACAAGCATCACATACACCAGACTTTGAGACATCAAACTTGGGCAATCCACGAACTAGCTCTTCTCTGTGCAATTTGATCAATAACTGCTGGCTAGCATGACAGAATCTACTATGCCAGAGGTCGGCAACCTCTGCACCAGACTTCAAGCACAAACTCTCTTCAGGTTGGAAGCAGGGATCCACTTTGTAAACATTGTTTTTGCACAATCCCTTCAGAAGCGTCCTACCTGTACTTATTTCAATCACCTGGCATTGCTTATGATCAAAGACAACTTGATTTTTCCCGTTAGCACACAGTTGAGCGACACTCAATAAGTTAAAACCAAGGTTGTCAACCAAACTAACATCAGAAACTGAAACCTTACTTGAGATCTTCACTTTACCCATTCCAGAAACCACACCTTTGTTATTGTTTCCGAAGGTAATATTACCTCCGTTGTGTTGTTGAAGTGAGACAAAATCTTCAGATTTTCCAGTCATATGAGCTGAGCACGCACTGTCGATAAACCAGGGGTCGTCGACACTCACTTCAACCTGCACAAACAAGATTAGTTTTTACGAACCCAGAGTTGTTTCACAACTCCTCTAGCTCGATCAACAAATTTCACAGCATTAGTAGAAACATTAGCATTAGCAGGTTTTGGATTCTTCACGGGGTTGGTGACTTTAGGTTTCTTTCTAGAAGTCCTCGACTTCCTAGCCTTTTCAGAATCTCTAGTCCTTTTGAAACACTCATGTTGGTAATGGCCTCCTTTGCCACAATACCAGCATGTGATGTGAGATTTCAAACCTACATACTTACTATATCCTGGATAGACAGGTTTGTTGTCAACCCGGGCCTGGAAGTCAATTCGTGAGGGGCCGGCTTTCTGGACTTGGTTTTCCCACATGGTACAAACCTTTTGATTAGGGTACCACTTCTGCTTCCCTTTACCCTTGGGATCCACCACATATGATGAGCAACTTGCGTTGTGCCCATGCATATAGGATTTTCCCTTAGATGTTTGGGAGGTAGAGGCGTTCCCCTTTTCAGTTTGGTCTTTCCCATAACCTAGACCAGGTCGCTCCACAACCTTCACAAATCTTCTTCCGAAGTCTTGTTTGACTTCTTGGACCTTGTCAACGACAAACTCATCCTTCCACTTCTGTTTTTTAGCTTCGTCATCTATCTTCACATTTTCAAGATCACTAGACAACTTAGCATTTCCCAGCTTCAGCATGAGATTTTGACCTTCAAGACTAGACACCTGTTTTCCTAGGTCGTCAACCTGTTTCTGTAAGTCAGCAACCTGAGACTCAAGGTTAGGACATTTAGAGCAATCAACAGGTTTAGAAACACTTTTCTTCTCTAGATCTATAGCTTTTGAAGACCAAACTTTATTATCATCAATCAGATTTGCAATTTTCTCATCTTTTTCGTCAATTTCCTCGCTAAGCTCAGAAATTTGAAGACCATGTTTTTCAATGATAGCATAAAATTGTTCACGTGTCTTTTTGGCTAAGAGAGAAGAAACATCATTATCATTATCATTTACCTCACTTGAGGAGTCATCACCCAAGGCCATCAGGCAGACTTCTTTGGTCGACGACTCATCTTCCTCCTCGTCAGACATGTCCCAAGTCGCCATCATGCTCTTCCCAGCCTCCCTCTTTTGACATTGTTTAGCAAAATGCCCTTTATCGTGGCAGTGATAGCATATCACTCCCTTTAGATCTTTTGCGCCTTCAGGGGCTTTGGTAGGAGCTTTGTTGCGATTCCAAAGTCTTTTCATCGCCTTAGAAATGAGAGCAACGTCGTCGTCGACGACCTCTTCATCATCTTGTCCTTGAGCAATGTCAAAAGCCTTCTCGACTTTCAGAGCAATAGTCTTGACCTTTTCAGAGTCAAATCTATCATCTCTTCTCTATTGGATACCTCCGAGCATGGTCAGTTGACCAACTACATCCTCCACGGTCATCGACTTCGTGTCCTTTTGGGACAAGAGAGAAGTCGCCATGCCGTCGCACTTCTTGTTGAGACCCGAAATCAGCTTGTTGGTTTGCTTCCATTGAGGGAGCTTTTCTCCAAGGAACTCTAGCTGATTGACCACCGACTGGAATCTTGAGTGGTAGTCGTGGAGGGACTCATTCTTCCCTTGGAATAGGTTCTCATATTCTCACTCAAGGGTTATGATTCTGTCCTTTTTGACATCATCATTTCCTTGATGGAGACGTTTGAGAGCATCCCAAATGTTCTTAGCAGTGTCATAGCCTATGACTTTCTTGATCTCACTGCTAGTCAAAGCGTGATGGAGGACCTTCTTAGCACGCTCATTCTTCTCAAGCTTTTTGAAGTCAGCGTCGTCATACTCCGTGACTTCTTTTTCCTTTCCGTCAGCTTTAAGAAACTTCTCAGGACCAATGGAAATCACTTTCCAAAGTTGTCCATCCAGAGAGAAAATGTGGGTTTGCATTTGTTTCACCCACCAATCGTACTCTCCGGGCTTGAGTACTGGAGGTTTCCAGAAGGAGTCATTGATAGCGGTGTTGGTGGTAGACATCTTTCCTGCAAAGTACTAGAAAAAATCTAGAGCCAAAGCTCTGATACCAATTGTAGGATCTGCGTTAGTACTTCAGAGGTCGTCGACACCTACGATGTCGTCGACCAGAGTTAACAACTAGTGTTAGGCAGCGGAATAAAGACACAAGAAAGGTTGATACGTTACCACTTTGAACACAAGGAGTTATAGTGGAAAACTCTCTACAAACCAACTAGTTTGTATAGAGAAAAACCACTTACCCTCTAAGCTTCAACCTAGAGGGACTTGAAGAGCACTTCGCTCGCTTGTATTGCTTTCTCGGATTACAAAGGTGTTCCTACTCCTAGATGTGAATCCCACACACTCTAGCAAGTACTCTTGCCTTATCTCAATCCTCACTCAATACAATCTCGCTCAACACTCAACCTCCTAAGATCGAATCTCACGATCTCACACAACACTCGCTCACGATTACAATATTTGCACTCTTCTCCTTAGTTCTACCAATAAGCTCACGAAACTATATAAAGAGAACTAAGAATATTGTTGTACGATTCAGCCAAATCGGCTAAGACATAAATCGTACACAATCTCTACAAGATCTTTCCTAAAATAAAATCCTAAGCCATGATAAAATCATCTTCAATATCTTCCTTGATCTCTTGATGATTTTCCATCTTTATGATCTTGTCCTTGCCTTAAACGAACTGCTGAAGATGTTGTACGCAGTTTCCATATCAAAGAAACACGCTATTTCCTTTTCTGAATTTCCGCACGCGCTTCGCTTCTGGGAACTGAGGTCGGTGACCTCTCGGCAACCTCTTCGGTTTGGAACCATCAAAACACGAACTCGGTTTTCTAACACTTGAACTCCTGGTTGAAGATATAGACATTGTTTTGGCGTACTCCTTTGAGAACAACTTTGTTGGACTTCTTGTTGATGACGAGACATTCCTTTGAGTCAAATGTGACTAGATTTTCACCTTGGTCACACATTTGGGAAACGCTAAGGAGATTGAAGCCAAATCCTTCAACAAGACTGACATTTGTTGCTTTGATGGACGGATTGAGAATGGCAGTTCCCGTCCCCTTGATCTTTCCCTTTCCCTTGTTGCCAAACGAGACAGTTCCTCACGTGGCACTACTTTGGATAGAAGTGAGATGGATTTGGCTTCCTGTCATATGGTTTGAGGCGCAACTATCAATGATCCATGGGCGTCCCCTCACTTCCACCTGGCATAACGAAGTTAGTGTTTGGCGACCCAGGCAAGGTGTTCCTTACCTGGTTCGTTGCAGAAATAGAACTCTGGTTCTGGCATATAGTCATTTATATTCACATCATTTGAAATAGCATGCTTGCGGAAAGAGTTCCTAGAGCGTCTAGAACGCCTAGGATTAGCCTTAGGGACGGACTTATCATTTTCAATGTTAGTCCTAGCAGCTTTTCCACTTTCAATGTCTTCCTTGAGTTTTAAGCAATCATATTTGAAGTGATCTCCTTGTCCACAGTACCAACACGTCCTATAGTAAGTACCAAGGTAGTACTTCTTGTTGGGACGTTGGATTTTGTTTTCTTTCATCTTTTGAGGATTACAAACTTTAGAACCTTCCCCTTTAGCAATTTTCTTGTAGATCCTATGACTTGTGGAGTTAGTGTAGTAGTCCTCTTTTCCTATCTCTCCACTCTCTAGGACTCTAATTCTTTCAAGAAGGTTTTTGGTTTTCTCCCTTTCAAGTTCAACATCTGAAGTTTTGCTTGCCTCAAAGTCGCTAGGTAGAGAGTTCTTAGTGTCAGATTCATAACCTAGACCTCTCTTTGCTGGGACAAAGACCATTGGTCTAACTTCTTCAACTATGGGACTCTTACCCAACACTTTCACTTCTTCCCTCAACTTAGTGTTCTCAAGTTTGAGACACATAATTTCAGTTTTTAGGGACTTAGTTTCTTCACATGAGGACTCTAGTTGAATGGTCATGGAACTACAGTTTTTACATTCAACCACAATATTTTCATTTTCAAGTTCAAGTTCATCCATTCTATGTTGCATGACAACACTTTCTTCCATGATTTTTCCAATAAGTTTAATGAGCTTGGATTTTGAACAATTTTCTAAAGAACTCATCATAGACTCACGGGTTACCTCATTTTCAGATCTTGGAACGTTCTCCTCAACAACTGTGGCGTCCTCCATAGCCATGTACGCCACTTGTTCCTCAGGTTCTTCATTATCATCATCAGAAGAACTGCCATTATCCCATGCAGATGCGAACGCTCCAATGAGGGCCTTTGTCTTCATTTCCTTTGAAGACATTCCCGTTGTACACTTTTTAGCAAAGTGTCCTTTCCTGTTACACTTGTAACAAGTAAGTTCTTTCATCTCTGCCTCAGTGTACTTGTGACTTTCTTTCTTGGATGGCATCTTGTGTTTGTTGAAGTATTTGTTTCTTTTGCCATAAGAACGGAGAGCTTTGTGAATAAGAGCAAGTTCTTCTTCTTCATCTAGTTGTTCTTTGGTCTTGCTTTCTTTCTCCTTTAAAGCTAGAACGCGCATTTTCTCGCGGTTCTCATTTTTGTTGGCTTCCACCATTAAAGCAAGTTCTTGTTGACGACGAAGATACTCAACGTACTCTGGTGTTGATGTCATCAAGGCTAGATCCGTCTGTGGATTCCGTGCTAGCTCAGCTAAATCGGAGTCCCTCCTTGCTTCATATCCTCTCAGCTTCCCGTAGATCTCTTCCATATCTAGAGTCTTGTTAGCTGTATTTTCCTTGAACGTGGTTCTATCAAAGTTCCACTTTCCTGTTAGTCCATCAATGACTACTTGAACTCTGTTCCTCATTGAAATTTCAGCTTCTGGAATACCCAAGTTTCTCATCTTGGTGACAAGAGCCTCAAAGTGGTATGAATAGTCCTTAACTGTTTCATTGGGCAACATTCTGAAAGCATAGAACTCTCTCTTGATTTCGAGCTGAACATCCTCATTCATCTCAGCAGTTCCTACGTGGAATTTTTCAAGGGCTTCCCACTGTAGTTTGGCAGTTGCCAAATTGCTGACTCTGGTAGCGTCCCTTTCACAAAGAGACGCTTGAAGGAAGCATATCGCCTTTGCATTTGTTTCCATCAGCTTGAATTCATCAGGACCCCACTCGTCCTCTTTGTCTTTCTTGTCAGCAGGAACGGTAAGGTCACCTTTCATGATCACTCTCTAGCATTGAAAGTTCTGACTCCTAACAAAGTTTTCGAACCTGATCTTCCAGCGGTTGAAGTTGCCGTCCGTCAGGCGCGGAGGCTTTACAAAAGAGATTCCAATAGGTTCCATGTCCATCTTTTACCTGCAACTCAGTAAGAATCTAGAGCGCCTGCTCTGATACCAATTGTTGGATCGTTAGTACTGAGGGACGTCCTTTACTTAGGTAAAGGCGTCCTTTGGTTAGGCGTCCCTACGAGGATTAGGGGCGTCCTTGAGTAATGCAGCGGAATAAAGTACTAAACAAGTAATAGATGAACGCAGTGAATTATAGAGGAACCACTCAAGACCAAGTAGTCCTTGAGTGTAAACCTCTACCTCCTTGGAGGATTTTTGAATAGTTCTTTCCTTTATATTGAACGTCCTTACAGTTGTACTGGCGAGTCTTTACAGTTCTCTAGCACTTAGCTTTTCCCTAAGTCCACTAGTAAAGGACTCCTCTAAGCCTACAACTTAAGCGAGTTCAATCTATTAAAGGACTCTATCCCTACGTCCTATAGTACTTCGTAGGACTCTCTTTCTCTTTTTGTGTTTTTCTGAATAGAAACTATTTTGTGTTTTGGTTACAATTCTCACTCGATCTAGCACAAGTCTTAGCACTGTTCTTGAGTTCTTGAGCTAGTTTTTCGTGTTCTTGAGTGAGCCGCTTTCCTCTGATTCTCTCTGAATATTCTCTGAAAGCGTTAACGTCACAATAAATGCCTTGGGGTATTTATAGGACTTGGGGAAGGGCGTCATTTCTCTGGGACGATCATGCCCTTGGTGGACGTGGCTACAGGATCTTCCTCCACGTATGATGGCGGTGATGAGGAAGCTTCCTGTATTCAGCTGTGTATGATGAACTCCGCTACAGGATCGGCCGCCACGTGTTGATGAACTCTGCAACAGGATCGTCCGCCACGTAGTGTTGGACTCCGCTACAGGATCGGTCTCCACGTGTCCTTGGATGATCAAATATTGTCGACTGATGTCATCCTGTCGGCTAGTGAGTAAGGACTCCTTTCTTGCGTTCCTACTTGCTTGGGACTCCGTCCTTGCTTAAGTAGTCTCTAGCTGGTCCTTACTTCCTGTTTAGCTAGCGTCCCTAAACCTAGGGGACGCCCATACACACTTGTTGTCCTTTTGTCACTGGCGTTCCTGAACACTTGGACAAATTTATTAGAATCAAAGTGAGTTTGTCATATCAAAACTAAGGGACGGTTGTGTGGTACACTAACAAGTACGCAAGCGTCCCAACAACGTGTGAGTAGAGTCCTTTAGAACATTAAGCTAGGTTTCAGTTATATGCTTAAAGGAGTTCTTACTAGTGGACTTAGGACGTACTCTAAGTGCCAGAGAAGTGTAAAGAACTCGCCAGTATAACTGTAAGAACGCTTAATAAGAAAGGAAAAGTCTATTCGAAAATCCTCCAAGGAGGTAGAGGTGTACACTCAAGGACTACTTGGTCTTGAGTGGTTCCTCTATACATTGACGCGTTCCTTGCTTATTACTTTACCTGTTTAGTCTCTTTATTCCGCCGCAAATCAAAGGACGCCCTTAATACTTGTTAAGGACGCCTCTCTCAAGGACGCCTTTATCTGTATAAAGGACGTCCCTCTTAAGACTAACGATCCAACATCAGATGTAGGATGAACGCTTCCATGAGTACTTCACTAGGTTTTAGGAACAATTGCATGAGCTCTCTATGTGGGGGATAGACATAGAGCTAGAAACATCATCAGTGGGATGAATCTTGAGTCTCAACTGAAGGTGCGTAACATGAGCAATGGAGGTTATATCGTCTGGAAGTCCATAGACCCTTGGAACCTCTTTTGTAAGATCCTAGCCAAAGAGGTTGAGGTGTAGAGATTGGAAACCCAATTTGGGGATACACCCGAGGAGATGTCTATGTCTCCTGTTGATGCATGACAATTCGGCTAGATCATCGGCCCTATAAGCGATTGAAGGATCTAGACTTTGGAGAAGAGCAAATTACACCAATTCTTGTTGAATCTCGCACAAACTCGATCACACACACACGTCTTCACACACAAATGGGAACATGAACAAGAGCACAAGGATGACTCCAACCAACGAACACTTAATTGAATCAACTCAAAACAAAGCAACAATGGTTCAATGCCGTAGGAAGAGAAGCCTATGCTATCTTCACAAAATAAGATGAAAATAAAAGATGCAAAACCTATGCAATTTATGGAATTGCAAGGTAACTAGGGTTTGAAAAATTATATCCTAACAAATAATATCAAAGATTTCCTAACTAATTAGGTAACACAATAACAAGAGTTTCCAAAAGCAAAACAATCCCGAAATCTCGCTGGTCGGATTAATGCCGCGTCTCTCAAGAACGACATAGAGAGGGTCATGCATGACCCATTAGGGTCGGTCCAGAGAGTTGGTTCAAGGCAAGGTAGGACTCTATCCTGGCACGACTTTAGGAAGGTCGGTCCAGTGAGCATAGACCTTGTCTTGGTCGACAACAGCTTCTTTCTCCCGGCTTTGAAGCAACATGACCGGTTTCTTTGTTGGAACTCTCTTCAAGCCTCGAAGATAAACACTCAAGGCCCAAGGTTCTCCCTCTCATGATCTTCTTATCTTGACTTATTAGCTCAACTTGAATAGCTTCACCCTTCTTGAATTTGAATGCTTGCGACTTGTGGAACGGTCTTGGCCTAGCTCGTTGATTCATGATCCTTTCTATCATTCTTGTATCATTCTCCTCCACTTGGCTGCAGATCATCCTCGATTTGTTGAAAGGTGTAAAGAAGAAGTCAACAAACTCATGAAAATAATTCAATGAAACAGTTGTATACTCAGCGCCATAGTCCGGGTGATATAATCATGAGTATCAACTAGTAAACATCCCACAAAATCAAGCAAAGATGACAATGGAGCGCTAAAAGACATGTTGTTCGATTCAGTGAGCAAATGACCATAAAAGTTGCTAAAAAATGTGAAGCGTTTAGTCCTGCGGTAATAAGATGACCCACAAAATTTGGGTTAAAAACCTCAAGGTTTGCCTATGGAACGACCATCATAGATGTAGTATCAGTTTTAATGATGGTTGTGAAGAAACTAGTGGCAACTGACTTCGATCGGACTGAAAATTTGTAGAGACTCCTCAATAACAGAATCACAATGCTCCACAAAATTTGATGTTGAATGGATAACTGTTTCCTGGTGAACCATGTCAACACATTCCGACACCTCGATGCAAGGCAATGGCTCGGTAACTTCCATTATGGTGGCAGCCTCCTCCTCAACTAAGGACTATAGCATAGCTCTTATAAAACTCGTGGCACATCTTTGGAATGTAGTACTCTGTATTTAAACCTTATTATCATCATCTAGATAAAAAAGAAAGATACAGATATACGCAAATGTTAGTACACAATCATATAATAATTTAGTACACAATCATCACTATTTACAATACACATTCATATTATAAGTCTCAAGTGAAACAATACACATAAATGTAATGTGATACACATTCATGTACAACTTCAACACACAGTCATGTCCAAAGCTTATACACAGTTACCAACTAATGGTATGCACACTCATGTTTTCACACTGGAATTATAACACACACTCAAATCTAATATACTACACAGTCATATGCAATCACAAAACACATTCGAGTAACGGTTTACCACACATTCATTCTCAATTTTATACACAGTCTAATTTACACCTTGTGTCTCAAACCAAAATAATAAGCTACACTTCTTATGAACTTTATAGCTACACTTTTTCACCCATGCGCTTGCGTGCAGTTAGATCTGGAAGATCCACTGGTTGTTATTTGGTCTTAGGTCTAGCTCTTAGAGGCCTGTATGCACGTGAACCGTCCTCTTAATTAAGTATACCTTTCCTGATTCCTTTTTACTTATAAACATCACATAATTTATAGCTTATGTTTTGTTCATTCTTACATGATCTTATATTGCTGCATAATGTATTTTGATTTGTTTAATGTCAAAATATAATCCTACTTGACATGAGGATATTATTATAATGTCATATTTGTGATTGATCTTGATATGTCAATCCTACTTGCTGCATAATGTATTTTGATTTCTTTTTACTTCCTGATTCCTTTTTGTGATTTAAATGACTCACAGTTCTTAATCACCACAGTTGCTATACCATGGATGGGTAATAAGCATACTGTTTTTGGTAGAGTCGTCAAAGGGATGGATTCGCGACCGAACATTTAGCGACCACGTTTTGCGTCCAAGATCTGGTCGCTAAGTACATATCGCGTCCATATTAAATGATTTTGCGACCACAATATATAGTGGTCGCCAAATCAATTTTTTTTTTGTAGTGTTGCATGTTATACTAGTTTGTAAATTAGGGTTATTACTTTTGATCTTGGCACGACGACTTTAGTTGAGTTAAATTTTGGCGCCGTTTCCAGGGAATCAGTTTGATTCTTAGTTTTTCAGTTCGATCTCAGTTCTATACACGAACCGCGCACGCGGGTGTCCCACCACGCTCGTGGTTTGCAGCCAGAATGTGGTGTAGACCTATCTTACGGTCTCCACCCTGTACGTACCAATGTCTACATTTAAATTTTATCAGTTACAAGATGAACCCTTTCATGAGTACTTCACTAGGTGCTAGGAACAATTGCATAAGCTCTATATTTGGGGGATCCTAATGACTCGACGAAGGAGCTCGATGACGTTAAGGAGATTTCCCTTCCACTTGAGGAGATGTCTATGTCTTCTATTGTGGATCCCTCTGCTATGATCGAGCATGATCCCTGTATCCTTCCCTCTTCTTTCTTACATTCCATTTATATCTGTTTGTCTGTAAAAAGTCTTGAGCATGATAATTTACCTAGTGATTTGGATGGTAGTGTTGGTTCTATCCTAAACCTTGACTTCTGTAGTGGGTTTCATAAACTGAAACGGTGTCTAAATGATATATTGTTTAGTTTCAAGTTATCATTGTGCTATACTTGCCAGCATGAAATTGTTCGCATGATTTTGACAAATTGCTAAGGGCATTGATGATGTCCGATCATGTCGACGTCGAGCCATCAACGTTAAACAAAGGTGTTGCTTAGGAGGCAACCCAAGGTTAGATAAATTCTCCTCCTTCTTTGTTTTTCCTTTCTCAGCTTAGCTTAATTTCATTTTTTTAGACTAACGTGCAGGTATGTGGTCCGAAAAGACATTTCTGGCACAAAACCACGCACACGGCAACCACACAGCGCTCGCGGTTGAGCCCAGAATGTTCCGGACAAATAAAACTAGCGACCGTGCACGCGTCCCTTGGCTCTCGTAAAAATAAATCACTGTGCACGCGCCCCCTAGGGACGCGCGTGCGGTTTGGCGAGGTTAGCTCTCGGCAAAAATAAAATCGGAAAAAAAAAATCGATCCTTTTATCTTGTATATTTTGCATCCTTCTATCATTTCCATGTTCTTCTATTTTATTCTCTCCACCCTCTTCGGAGTTATTTTTGTTGGTTCTTGGTCATCTTCAAGTATGGGGGAATATTCGTCTTCAAGGCTCGTGCTATATTGATGCTTGAGGCAAGATTCAAAGTTCGTTTGTGAAATTCGTGTTCGTTTGACTCAGGAAAAATCATTGTTCCCAAGATCAAAGATAAAACCCAAACATACAAACTAAGTATAGCATGCAAGTAAGGGGTTGAACCCAAGAGAACTAAGGTATCTAGCTTAATATTTATACTAACTAAGAGCAAAGGGGGATTTATGAAAGTATTTCAGTCACCAAATTAAGAACACAAGTAGACAGTTTCACGAATTCAATCAGATTACTTAAGACAAGTTCATTCAACAAATCCACTTCAAAAGAGTCGTTTGATCATTGATTCATCACACAATTCCTTTAATAATCCAATGGTTAATTTCAATCCTAACCTTGAATAATTTTCTGCCCAAGGTCCAGAAAATACTTAATATTGATAGAGGACACTCGAACCAATACTAGCATAGAGAGCAAGGATAAATGGGATGCATGCAAGAGATATCAAGGTACAGTAAATTTTCACAAGCAAACAATCAATTCTCTTCTTAAATCCTAGTTGCATAGACAATAGATCTAGGTTCTAAGTTGTTTTCACATAATAGGTTTGTCCACGGTCCAAACCCGTTCCAACAATAGAAAATCAATCAATTGAATAGGTTAATTACTCCTAGAGAAACAATCAATAATCATGAGATGAAGCACAAGATAGTCAATAATAACCAAAGGAATATGAAAAGGATTTAGAATCTCACAAACTTATCAATTGAAGCTTCATTGATGAACAAACTCTAGAGAGGTTTAGTTCTCCATAATCCTTATAAAACTCAAGTCTTCAAACAAAAGGTCAAAGATAACAAATCTAAAGAGTCTCCATGACTTAAATATGCCTAGGAACGAAAACAATGTCCAAAAATATCATAACATAATAAAAACGACCCAAATATAGAAATATGCGCGTTGTTGAAGTCGGCTCCACCGTGACCTCGCCGTCACCTCCACGCCCGCGGTCAACACTCGGTCAATGGGTCCGTTGGCGGCTACTACCGCGACCGCGGCTCATGCACCGCACCCACGGCCTTCGGGTCTTCACGTCTTCGAGCTCCTGGTGGTATTCCGCGCTTGTGTCCTGGGGTCCGCGCCCACAGAATCTCTGGAGTGGCAAATCGCTCGTAAAACCTCCATTATAAGAACTTTTGTGTCTCCGGCCTTGTTCTAACACTTATGCTTTAAAAGCTAGCATAGAACACTCAAAATTATCCTAACAATACAAAAATAAAGCATCTAAAAGATGGCATATCAAATTCCCCCATACTTAGATCTTGCTCGTCCTCGAGTAAGCTCAAAGTAAATATACAATGCAACTACACATCTAAAGATCTCAGGAAGTAAAGGGAAAACATGATAGCCTAAAACACTCTTAGCTCACAACCCGAACCCATGTAGAGAAATAATGAGCAAAACATGAAAGCTCAACACACACCTCACAAGAATACATCAAATCACTCAAGCTCCAAAATAATGAAAGAGCAATCCTAGGGATCTACCCGACATCTAAAGTACGTGTATCCCCTTGCCCCAAAGTAGAATGATCCTAAGCACTCAAATTTTTCCACTCAATTCTAATTAGGTGCCCTTTCCGGTTTTCACCTAATCACTCATTTCATTTTTCAATAGGGGTGTGCTCACCAAAACTCACATCTCTCCTTAACCTTCTATTACCCCAGCCTATTGCTAGTCCGGGTTACCTGCTTTTTACCTGAGCCGCCCTTTCGGGTTTTCGACTCATCCTAAGATTTTCTATGCCTTTTTCAACTTTTTTTGGCTCTTTTTTTTTCTTTTTCATTTTTTCATTTTTTTGTTTTTTTTCATAATTGAAAGACAGTTGTACATATATACATCATTGAATACTCTCCCCCATACTTAAGACCCTTCATTGTCCTCAATGAAGCTAAGAACAAGAATTAAAGTAAAGGGAAGAAATAGAAGACTCACTGAGAAGGTGGAAGGTAGAAGGGCCACCCGCCCTGTGGTGCTGCTGGATAAGAGGGGAACATGCCCCTAAAGAAGTCCTCCTGCCTCTGTTGAGAGGCCTGAATATCATCAAGCTGTAAGGCCATCTCAGTATACAGCTTGGTTTGCTTCTCTTGCCCATCATCTCATATCTCATCCCCGACTGGTCCTCAGCCACCATCCCCACAACTGTAGACAAGCTCAACTGGAGGATCGACAGGTGGTGCAGCTGCTCATAAACATCATCGAAGGACTGCCCATAGTAAGGCTCCTCTGCAACAGTAGAAGTGCCCGCACCTACCTGAGCCCAAGTAGAAAAGGCTCCCCAACCAGTCGTATCATAGCCCGACGCGCAGACCTACGTGTCCCAATCTCCCTGAGGCTCATCCTCTGCAGCCTCATCCATCTCCTCATCAGCAGCAACAGTGAATGGGTTCGCCTATAGCTCCGCGTCGGAACGCAAACAGAAATCGGAAGCCCGCAAACCAATGTAAAGAGATGGTCGGGGTAGTCTCATAAAAGGCGTAAAATCGCGAATGAAATACGATTCAATTACCTCTAAATCTTCGAATCGTCAATTCGCGTTTCAAATTCTTAGGATTGAGCGTCATTTGCCGTCGAGCACAGTCACCGTCGAGCTTGGTCGTGAGGGAGAGGGAGTTCACGAAAGAGGTAAAGTGAGGCTGGAGTTTGTTCATCACTTTTTTAGACTTTCTTTTTCTTTTTTAATACTATCACATGTCATTAGTCATAAGTACTTATGTGGCTTTACATGTCATTAGTCACGAGTGCTTACGCGGCTTAATTCAACTTAAAAATAAGGACGTGTAATTTACGGGGCACGCGTGTTATATACTCGGCCAAATTTTCCCTTTGACAGGTGTTCAATAGATTCAAAATCACAAGTTCAAGTGTTCAATAGGACCAAATCAAAGATGAGGGGCTTAAATGACAAATTTGTGAAAGTTCATGGGGTTATATATGTTTAAAGCGAACTAAGATACAAAAGAATAACGTACTTAAGTAACGTTCATGTACGTAGTCTTGCAAGTATGAAAAGTGGTACACAATAGTTATCAGAATTATGCAGCTAGCTAATTAGTACGTGTTTCAAAATGGTATAGTCATAACAACATTTGAACAAAGGAATTTCTTCAATCAACTGGATCTCAGTGAAAACAAGCTAAGGGAGGAAGACAACATAATAATGAAAGCTGTTGCAAGAGCAGGATATCAATCATGTATTAGACACGCAGGGTACAGATTATTGACTAACAAACACATATGAATAATCAATAAATTAAAAACCCGTTACATGTTTATGTAACGCACGTAGAGATGGATCAGTAGTTGTAAGGAACGGTAGGCGTAGAAGGGGGTGCATAGTAGGACGGCTCATAGGATGGAGTGGATGTTTCCGGGGAGTATTGTTGTGGGCTTGAATACGCGGGAGGACAAGATTTATCCGATGGCGGAGGAGACGACGGATATGGCTCAGGCGGCGGAGGAGACGAGTAGGAAGGCTGAGGAGGTGACATATCATACGCAGGGGGCGGGGGTGACGCGTACGTGTAGGAAGGCGGAGGAGGTGGCAGCGGTGGTGATGGCGGCGGAGTGTAGCACGCGAAAATGCGACAGTCGACGGGCATAGCCCGGGCCGATGAACACTCCTCCGGGGTCCTTTGTCGCGCCTTCCCGCTGATGCAATTGAACGTCCCGTCTCCGGTGGAAGCGCAAGCGGAATCCTCGTTTGTGAAAAAGTTGAAGGCGTAGATGAAGTTGTTCAAGTTCGGTAGGAGGCAGGCTGCATCGGGCACCGTGCCGGTCAGTTGATTGTTGGACACGTCAAGCTCCTCCAGGCTCCTCATCCCGGATATTGTGTCCGGGATCGGACCGGAGATCGCGTTCAAGCTCACGTCGAAGACGGTCACCTCCTCGAGCTGGCCGATTCCGTAAGGCAAGCAGCCCGTGAGATTATCGTTCGAAAGGATGATTTCGTTGAGGGTGCTCCCCATGTTGCCAATGCTGCTCGGGATGCAGCCCCCGAGGCGGTTGTTGGCAAGGACGAGAGCGGAGACAGGGGAGTTGCCGAGGTTGGCGGGGATTCCGCCCGTGAAGCGGTTGTTGTTGAGGAAGATGGCGTCGAGGTGCTTGTCGAAGAGGGACGGAGGGATCGGGCCCTCGAAGTCGTTGTAGCGGAGGTCGACGAATTTCAGCGATGGTAGGTCGAGGAGGACGTCGGGGAAGCCCCCCGCGAGGCGGTTGTTGCTGAGGTCGAGCTCGTAGAGGAGGCTCATGTGGGCGAAGGTGTCGGGGACGGCCCCGCAGAAGCGGTTGGAGCCGAGGTGGAAGAGGGCGAGGTCGGTCAGGAGGCCCAGCTGTTGGGGCAGGTAGCCCGCAATGTCGGCCCGGTTCATGGCGACCCCGGCCACCCCGCGGCCGGAGTCGTAGCTCCCGCTTGGGGGATGGGCGCAGAAGACGCCGTTGTAGGAGCAGACGTCGGAGCCGACCCAGTTGGCGGTGAAGTTGGAGGGGTCGGAGATGATGGCGAGCTTCCATGATTGGAGGGCAATGTAGGCTAGGCGGAGGCGAGGGTTCTCGAATTGGAGGGCCGGGTCCACCTCAAACGACGCTTCCAGTGACGCCAAGGAGTCGGGGTCGGAGTTAGAGTCGTGTTCGTGTTTGGGTCGGTGGGGGTGCGGGTGCTGGGGCCGAGCCCGCCAGTGCGTCTTATCTCGATGGCTGCTGTGGTCCGGGAAAGCTTCGAATACCTTCGAGGCGGCGGAGAAGGCGGCGACGGAGAGGAGGAGGAGGAGTGGGAGGAGGCGCTTGGGCAGCGGTGGTCGCAGCAGAAATGCACCCATTTGGGTGTGAAGAGAGGGGGGCGGGAAAAGTGATTGGAGTCGTGTGAGGGACAGGATAGATTTTGATCGAGGAGAGTATAGAGGAGTCTCTCTGTACGTTTTGACCTCTAAAAACATGTAGGCATGTCTTTGCCTTACTATATATCCTGTACTTTTTAATGCACCATATTGTCTTAATCGACTTGGTAAAACTAGCGCAGTCCACACGTTTTGTTCATACTTCGCTCCACAAGATTAGATACTATAACTTCACCTTTCAATTCTTTTTTTCTGGTGTTGACATTATATTTCATATGTGAATTACAAAAATACTACATGGGAAATCATTTCACCCATGACCCCATTAAAGCCCATTCCTAGTAGACGGCAGAATTCATTATTCTTGAGCCGGCCGGCTTTGCTAACAACACTAGGTCAGTGTATATCGGAAATTCAAACGGAACGTACTTCAAGTTTACAAGGATAACACTGCGATGGTTGGTGGGGAGCATGTCCCAGCTCCTTTCTTTCTTTCTGCTTTCAGTTTTCACGCATCATGTGGTCCATTATCTTCTCCATTAAGTAACTGATTCGGCAGAAGTAAGCTGTGCTTATCCTGTTTTAAATTTTGTAGCCTAAATTTCATGTTTTGTTCGAGTGTGAGGGTAAATTCCGCAATTAATTAGGTAATGAAATTTTTTGTTATCTTTTTTATGACATGCATATTTATTAATTAATCATGTGCGCCTTATTTCCTATATCTATATCTTTACTTATTTACTAAGGTAGTTATTCTAGTTTAAGCCTATCTTTACTACTATAGTATGAAACCGAGTCAATATCTTCACAAAAAATTATACTACTTGTCATTTAGAAAATAAAATATTTACCTAAGTCCTCCTTTATACAAATTGGGTAGTTAGAATCTCCTATAATTTTATCCCGTAAAAATTGCTTAAAAATTATCGAAAATTATGAATTACCCCGAAAATTATAAATTATCCCTTACCAAAAATTAATTGTAATCTTCTAATAAATATTATTATCGAATAAAATGTGATATTTATCATAATGTAATTTTTAAACAAATCCAACTTATTTATATTATGAGTTGATTTACCATTGGTAAAAAAACACTAATCATGTGAGAGGGTGAAATTTCGCTATCTTAATTAAGGTCGCTAACTTCCGCCAGCCAGGTGTATATCTATTACGTTTTTCTATCATGTGCCGTAAGGGCACACTATAAGATGTCAATAATGGAAAGAATTTGCAAATTTTAAATTTTTTGTTTTTTAATCTTTTTTGTTATGGGTTCACTATTTCCATTTTAAGGTTTTAATTTCTGTTTTTGGTATGCTTATCATGTGCCCTTAGGGCACAAATAGAAAAACCGTATCTACTAAGTTATTTTCTATCTTTATTTGCTTATTTATTGCAGATTAAGTCGCAGTAGTTATGCGGTAGTTGGAAGGCTCTATCTTATTTAATAAGATAGAATTAACGCTGGATTGGGTAGCAAGATCTCGCTTGCTTAAGGATAGAATCATCGTCTCCCAACCCTCTCTCTTCCACTATAAATACATGTATTTACCATGTAGAAGGGATATACAAAAACTACCTTGAAAACGCTGATCTTCGTTCAGCCTCTTAACCCTAACACCCTTTTCGATTTTTTTACCCTCACGCTCAATCGACAAATACTCTTTTGACTTAGGCATCGGAGGTGGATTAGGGGGTCCCCACCCCATTTGTCCATTGTTTTACAGGTCCTAGATTCATTGAAGGAAGCTTAGAGAAGAAGGAATACGAAGGAGCTATCTAAGTGCATTAAAGGAAATTTTTTGTGCACTTACAAATCACAATACGAAGATAAATATATATGATTCTATAATTTTAACGTGTGGCATTTTTCTTCAAGTGTTTTTCCACGGTAGAGGTCAGTGAGATGATTCGTAGAGTGGGCAATAAAAGGGTTGTGGGACCGGATGAGATCCTAGTAGAAATTTAAAAATGTTTGGGTGCGAGAGGGTTAAAGTGGTTGGCGACACTTTTCAACGTTATATCCAAGACAACAAAGATGTCGGTTGAGTGGAGACTAAGTAAGTTAATCCCTTTATACAAGAACAAAGGGGATATTCAACAGTGCAACAACTACAAGGGTATAAAACTCCTCATCCATACGATGAAAGTGTGGGAGAAGGTAGTTGATTGGAGACTAAGGAGTTTAGTCCAAGTGTTAGAGAACCAATTTGGTTTTATGCTAGGGAGGTCATCCATAGAAGCTATTCATCTGCTGAGAAGGTTGACAGAAGCGCACAGGGAGAGAAAGCGGAATTTGCACATGGTGTTCATAGATATAGAGAAAGCCTACGATAGGGTTCCTAGGAGGTTGATTTGGGGATGCTTGGAAGCGAAAGAGGTCACATGCGAGTTTATCAGCATCATTCGAGACATGTATGATGGGTCGAGAACGTGTGTCTGCACGTAAGAAGGAGACACAGAGTACTTTAAGGTGGGTATGGGTCTACATCAAGGTTCGGCCCTAAGTCCCTTTCTGTTCACGCTAGTGCTAGAAGTGCTGACAAGGGACATCCAGGGAGAGGTCCCAAGGTGTATGTTGTTCGCAGATGATATCGTGTTGGTCGAGAATTCAAGAGCTGAAGTAAATGACAAGCTGGAAATGTGGTGAGAGAGGATGGAATCTAAGGGGTTTACACTGCGTAGGTCTTAGACGGAATATATGGAGTTCTTGTTTGAGTGAGATAATGTATCGTTGGGTGAGGTGCGGTTGGAAGGCGAGGTCATTGCGAAGAAGGAGAACTTCCGGTATTTAAGATCTGTTTTGTAAAGTGATGGGAGTATTGGTGAAAATGTTAGGTCCCGGATTCAAAGAGGTTAACAGAAGTGGAGGACAACTTCAAGGGTATTGTGCGACAAGAAGGATAACACTACGATGGTTGGTGGGAGCATGTCCCAGCTTCTTAATTTCTTTCTGTTTTCACACATCATGGGGTACATTATCTTCTGAATTAAGTAACTGATTCGGCAGAAGTAAGCTGTGCTTATCCTGTTTTAGATTGTGTAGCGTAAATTTCATGTTTTGTTTGAATGTGAGGGTAAATTCAGCAATTCATAATTTTGTTATCGAAAATTATGAATTATTCCAAAAATTATAAATTATCTCTTATCAAGAACTAGTCGTAATTTTCTGATAAATATTACTCCATATTATCTAATAAAACGTGATATTTATCGTAAAGCAATTTTTGAACAAATCTAACTTATTTATATTATGAGTTGATTTACTATTGGTAAAAAAATACTAATCACAATACGAAGATAAGTATATATGATTCTATAACTTTAACGTGATCATTAGTGTTACATATCTATATTAATTAATTTGGGTTTATAATCACATTACCCGTACATGGTACGGGGGTTGAACTAGTTTATAATGGAATACGGGATGAAGTTTAGGGTTTCGAAAATCATCCCTATGGGCCGATCTGTTCGGGTATTTCGCGCCCACGCAAGTCAATTACTTGCTGCCTAATCCATCCAAGAATCTATCTTTTAGTTAGGTTAGAATCTTCCAAATTTTGTTTCTTTGGTGTGGATCATGTCTTCTCTTATGAATTTGGTTGTGTTATTCATGATGATGAGTGAGTAGTCTCCTTATTCTAGGGTTGGGGTAAAAACCCAACATAGTTGTTAGTACACGAAATATGTCTGTGTACAAGTCTCAACTCCTTCTTCAATGATCTTCTTCTCCAAGCCTCTTCACCTTCAATGACCTGCAAAACAATGGACAAAGGGGGCGGGGACCCCCTAATCCACCTCCGATGCCTAAGTCAGTAGAGTATTCGCGAGGGTAAACCGTATAGAGAGAGGCGCAGGGTAGGGCTATCACGAGCGATGATCAATCCCTCTAGGATAGTTTTTGTATATCCTTTCTACATGGCGAAGACATGTATTTATAGTGGAGAGAGAGGGCTAGGGTTAGTTCCTTGGAGCCCAATCAATAATTCTATCTTCTTAAATAGGATAGAATCTTCCAACTACTGGATAACTACAGGATTTAATAGGCTAATAAAGATATTTATTAGATATGCTTACCTGGCTGGCGGAAATATTATCCTTAATTAATAGGGTAATTTTACCCACCTACAATAGTTATGCATGTTAATTTATGAATTGATGATGAATAATTGTTCTTAAAATCTCTATCTCTTCGATCAAAAAAAAAATCTCTATCTCTTTACCCTCTTTATTTGAGATTTAATTCCTTGATAAATGTCGAGGCATGCTCATATTTGCAATTGAATTGAACGATAAAATTGTGAATTTAAATAAATTTTGGATTTTGAAGCGAAAGTTGAAATTCCCTAGATATCAAATAAAAGGAAAGTGTTTCTTTTTATGAAAGTTGAAATAACTCTTATTTAATTAGCCAAAGTCATGATTATGAGATTTGGATATGATTGATCTTTGATTTATAAGTTGCATGTATAGCTTTGTTGTGGTAGACCCTTGCCTTAGAAGTTTTTATCTATATATATGCATCTTGTTGTTTTTCTAGGTAGGTCATTACCGATCTGGTTGGGTCGGTCCCGAGCATGTTACTTAGTGAAATTTCTGTGTTTGTTTGCTGATAGAGTCCGATCATTACCGAGCCAGTCTGGTCGGTACCGAGCGTCTATTTCTCTTGTTTCGTGCGTTTTCCTTTGTTTTGACAACTAGCCTTAGAATCTTCGAGCTCCTATGGACGAACCTGACTCCGCTATACTCAGCGAAGTCTTGATCTATACATTTATTTGCTTGTTTAGGATCAAGAAACCCTATCAACAGTACCAGGCCGGGTCACAAGGCACCAATTCAGGCCACAACGCACTTAGGGCACAAAGTCCGGTAGAGCGCGCATAAGGCAGGTCGGGCCACAAGGCACCAGAACGGGCATCAATACGCTCAGGGCACAAGGCCGGATAGAGCACGCAGAAGGCATAAGGCCAGGCCACAAGGCACCAGGTCGGACGGTGGCGCGCTTAGGGCACAAGGCCCGATAGAGCACGCACAAGGCACAAGCCACAAGGCACCGGGCAAGGCCGAGGCGCGCTCAGGGCACAAGGTCGGGTCATAAGGCACCAGGCCAGGGCACATCCCGCCCATGGGTCCTTGCAACACCTGGTCACTTTTGATTTTGGATACCGTTGTCATCTTCCGCTATTGAATATATCAAGCACCAACAATAACATATGGATTACATTTATGTTAATGGATCAGAAAATTTTCAAAATAAATTAGTCTTACTTTATTATTGATAAATTGATTTTAGATCATTTTACGACATTAATTAAGATTTTCGGTAGTGGGAAAAAGAATGAAAAAATTTGTTTGAAGGAGAGTTGAACCCCAAACCTTTGGGTTTTTAAAGGAAGGAGATGATATTGGTATCATTTCGATTTTAATTACATATTGTTTAATTATATAGGAAAGATTCCAATAAAAATTAATTGAGCATTGAATAAGGATAATTTTTTTTTTGGTCGAATAAGGATACCTCTTAAGTTTATAATAAATAGTATATAGGAAAAATTGCAATAAAAACTAATTGCTAATTGAGCATTGAATAAGGACACCTCTTTAAGTTACCTCTTAAGTTTATAGTAAATATGGACGTTTAGACTTGTTGGTTGGATATGGAACATTACTATAGTTTTCTATTTTATAATTTGGATCAGTTTTTTTTTTTTTATGGTCGTCATGACCATGCTAATGTTTAACATGTAAGCTCGAGTTTTCCACCAGAATAAAAACATGCTATGCTATTGTAAGTGCACAAAAATTCGCCTTTAATGCATCTAGGTAACTCCTTCGCATTCCTTCTTCTCCAAGCCTCCTCCAATGACCTAGAACCTGCAAAACAATGGACAAAGGGGGTGGGGACCCCCTAATCCACCTACACGATGCCTCAGTCAGTAGAGTATTCGTCGATTGAGCGCGAGGGTAAATAATAGCGAAGAGGGGCAAGGCTAGGGCTGAGCGATGATCAGCCTTTTCAGGGTAGTTTGTGTATATCCTTTCTACATGGCTAAGACATGTATTTATAGTGAAAGAGAGAGGGTCAGTCGATTCCTTGGAGCCCAATCCAGCGTAAATCTATCTTATTAAATAAGATAAATCCTTCCAATTACCGGATAACTATAAGGGTTTAATTTGTGACAAATAAGCAAATAAAGATAGGAAATAACCTAAAAGATATACTTATTTGGTAGGCGAAGATAGCGTCTTTAATTAAGATAGCAAAATTTTTACCTGCTCACAGCTATATAATCAGCTTTACTACATCAAAGGGCAAGGTTAGTAACGCTATTACATAGGTAGCTGGTAGTAAAATTGGAGTTCCAAGCCAATATAAATATTATTTAGAGTCAACCACCTAAAACCACCCGTAAGATAGGCCACATTCCACTTAACCACCCCGAATATGACTAATTATTTTTAACCACCCGTAAAAGACTCTCCGTTAGCAAAACGCCACCCCCGAAATCTTTCCGTCAAAAAAATCCTTTAAGTCATATACTTTTACCCTTTTGCCCCTGATTTATTCTTATGTTAAATTGATACGGAGAAAAAAGCGAAAACTGAAAATCAGGGCTGGAGATCGGGAGCGAGGTCGGAGTCGGGCGGCTTGTTGTCGGGTTAGCCGAAGGCAAGTGCGAGGGCTAGCCTCGGGTCGGAGGGAAAGAGTTGAGGTGGCCGGCATGGTTGTTGTCGGGGCTGGACGGCCGAAAGAAAAGTAGGAGGCCACAGATCTGGAGAAGGGGAGCGGGTGCACTAGAGGGTGGGTCGACGTCTGCAGATCCGGAGCAGTGAAGTCGGGGGCGGTGTTAGCGACAAGGAGGGGAGGTTTGGGAGGGGTGAGCGGAAGCCGTGCACAAGGGTCGATGGCGGGGGCACCGCCTCTAGATCTACCGTGCGCCACCTGAAGACTCCTCAAACACCGTCCCTCTCGTACCAGGAGGTGGCCTCGCCGATCCGGAGGGAGTGAAGAAGACGATTTGTTCAGCGGAGGCGACGACGGCGTGTTCGGTGGGGGCAGTGGCGGAGATGGTGGTGGATGGAGTTTTGATGGATTCGGAGGGTTTGATTTGGACGATTCGTCTTCGTCTCTGGCTGATCCGGCCTTTGATTTCGTGTATGAGGTGGTGTGTTGGCTCGTGGGAGCGGTGGCGGAGGTGGTGGTGTGTTGGCTCACACCATTGCAGATCCACTTTGTCGAGAGGAAGAAGAAGCACCCAGGGGCAAAAGGGTAAAAGTATATGACTTAACGGATTTTTTTGACGGAAAGGTTTCAAGGATGGCGTTTTGCTAACGGAGAATCTTTTATGGGTGATTAAAAATAATTAGTCATATTCGGAATCGTTAAGTGGAATGTAACCTATCTTACGGGTGGTTTAAGGTAGTTGACTCTATTATTTATGACTATAGAAACATGATTTCTATTTCTTGAAAACATCTTCTCGGCCAATAATACCTTACAATCAACATACAGTACTATTAACGTAACACGTACAATAATGATCACATGTCTATTTAGGATTGATGAGATTAAGGCTGAAATCCCAGAGTTTTCGAGCCAAATCGGGATCTCGAGCCTGAGGTGTAGGCTTTGCAAGGTTGCTATTGTCGAAGTACTCTCCGCTCACGCCCTTCACTTGCGGATGCAGTGCCACATAGCAAGTAGTTGCTGCCCCCTGCAATGCAACAACATATATAATTCCCATCTTAGGATATAGCTACACATAGAAAACTAAATTCACCCTACTATCCATCTGCAACTGATGGCTGCTGAGTATTGTTTTCAGGACTGCATACGTTTCATTTCTTTGATTATTGTAGCCTCTTGGCCTTGATTATAAATAGAACTGACCTGTGGTATGCTTTTAAGTACAAATCTACCGATTGTGTCCACCGCACCTGAATTAATGGAGCAAGATCAAGAAACATGCTGTTAGAAAATGCATAAGATGAACTAAAAAGGATATCAACTTGCTCTGGGATTTCATAATATGATGGTTATTACTGACGTAATAAAATGAACAGCTTTTCAAAGAGAAATGATGAGGCTGTGTGCACGCTCCATATGTAGAGCAACCAAAAATACTCACCATCCAGAAACTTAACATGGCGGAAAAGATTCGTAGCTATAGCTCCAGGATGAAGAGAATTTGCCGTTACATTTACGCCATCCTCCTGTTTGCCATAAGAAGATCAAACATTAAGATTAATACATCTCAGCCTAGTTGTTACATTAGTTCTCTTATGTATGAAAGCACTCTGGAAAAGCTGAATAATACAATCGTAGGCTTTAAAATTATGGTGTTATGGGGTGTAGTTTGAATTGGTTCAACAGCAAAACAAAGGAGAAGATAAATTCAAATGACCGAGTATGAAAGCATTGGTCAGCAAGAATGTGGGTACCTTGAGTTTTTGGGTTAGTTCATTGGCATGCAAATTGTTAGCAAGCTTCGACTGTCCATATGCACGCCAGCTGTTGTACCTGCATTTAGATTATGATGCGATAGAGAATCAGCTTGGATCTTCAAGGAAGCCATGCCTTAATATAATGCATGTTTGATTTCCTTCTAAGCACAGGAACAAAAATGTGTTCTAGCTTGTGAGCTAGCTTCGGCGCATTGCATTATGGGAAAGGAAAGTTAGCATCTAAAGGTCCTCAGATTTTCTCTTCCTGATGGAAACAGTTAAGTTTTTTGATCCTGTTCTAGATATTGTCTCTGGTGAGAAGGCTGTCTACATTATGTTGTCTAAAATTCTTTTCTCCAGACCACACAAAAGGACTTTAGTTTGTAAGAAAATATGAAATGATCTTATTGTAACAAACTGGCCTTGTGAGGCAGTTTTTGTCTTCTTTGTGAGCTACTCATTGGGCATTAACACCTATGATGCAAAACCTTCACAATGCTACCATTAGAGAAAAAGCCAATTCACATAAAGACATGTTTTACCCAGATTGGTCGTTGAGTTTGTCAAAACGTATTCCCCCACTGTATGGAAAGCGATGAGCCTCTGATGAAACATTTACAATCCTTCCTTCTTTGCCAGTTTCCTTTGCTGTTTTCTTCAGGCTGTCTAACAGAAGATGTGTCAACAGAAAATGACCTGAAAAACAAGCTCACTGTTACCATAATATCGCAGAATCTACCAATACAAACCATAACCTAGGTACAAAGGCCCAACAACGTAATCATCAAGGATAAAACAGGAGCATACAAATTAGTCTAATTGAAGGACTGAAATAGTGAAGACATAAAAAGCTGAGCATGCAAGGACATAAGAAAAGGAGTGAGTACTAAAGCATTCAAAAAACCAGATTCTCTCGTCCTGATTGTAGCATGATCAGAAGGATTCCAATCATAATAACTAATCTCCGGAGCATGCATACAAATAACATTCAATCTGATAACCACAAATGTATGGTATATTGGTACCTAAATGGTTTGTTGCAAATTGTAGTTCTATCCCGTCCTTGGAGAGCGCAAAGGGGCATAGCATCACTCCTGCATTGTTTCTTGTGATCGTGAACACAAAAAATGAAGAGGCTCCTAGTGTTAGCCAAAGTAATTGACCACAGTCACATGAAGTATACCATATGTTTAAATACACACAGAAGGAGCTCTTGGATAAGAAAACGGTTAGCTCTTTTCAGCATTGAGTACTATCTCAACTCTTCATTACACTAACCAATCGCATTATTAACTGAAATGGAAGAAACAATGCTAATTTGAGCTAGAAGAGAGAGTTTCAAAGCCATTAATAAAATAAATGCTTACATAAGAAGGTTCAAAGGACGCTTTGTGGACTTGTAATCAGATGCAAACTTTCTGACGGATGCCATTGAGCTTAGATCCAATTCCATGGCGTCAACCTTAGCAGCAGGGATTTCATTGAGAATCTGGTCTCTTACCTGGCTCCCAGCTGCCATGTTGCGGACCCCCATAACGACGTGAGCACCTCGCAGTGCTAGAACTCGTGATGTCTCCGCACCTATGCCACCCGATGCTCCTGATTCCACGCACAATGCTCAAGTCAGAGCACAACCAAATCAATTCAAAGTCATAGAACTAAGATACAATCACCACATCCTATTGCATAAAAAAAGAACTTAAAAATTGCCAATTTTAGGCGTAATACTGAAATGAGTATAATTGATATACAAGAAAATTTCTGAATTAATGCCTAGGCTAAAGGTTAAAACTTACTAGCCTTATCCCGATTACCTAAAGCAGGAACTATCTCAACCTGAGTTGGCATACTATATAAAACAGTGAGCTGGACGATTGTCATCCAGTTTCAATTTGTCACTTAATCATTGCAGTAGGTGAGAGTCAACACGACCACAAAGTAAGCATCAGGCAGACACAATAGTGATGATTCAAAATCAACACGCTATCTATTCAATCTTCGAACTGAGAGTATCAGTTTCATGCTTATACAGCTCTAGACAGGCAAAGTAGCAAACTTAGCAACCCATATATGAAGTTGAGCCGGGTTTAACGTTGTAAGAGAGCGACCTGTGACAATAGCGGTGAGGCCAGAGGCATCAATGCCCTGAGTAACTTCCTCTGCTGTGGAAGAACTCGAAAACCCAGATGGGCCCTTTCTGGCGAACGGCCACATTCTCTTCCCTTCCCTTCCCTTCTTTGGGTTGCTCCTGTCCTGGTGGAACAACTTCTTTCTCTCCTCTCCTCTCCTTCTTGGATGTGTGGTGGTGACCGGTAGGCCAATTCCAGACGCGAAAAGCAAACAGAATGCACGGGAAGGAGTTGCATTTGCTACGCTTTAACTTCCAACGGCGACGTGGCCGGCTCTATACACTCATACTCATCAATCGTATCCGGAACCACATGTTTGCTCATAAATCGGTTTTCTTTTGACCAAAAATAAAAATAAAAATAAATCGGTTTTCTCTGCACTTTTTTTGACCAAAAAAAATAAAAAAAAAGAAGGATTTGGGTGGTGCGGCATGATTTTGGGCCGGTTTTTTTTATTTTGGCCCGTTCTCACCTTTTTTGCAACATTGGCATCATTCCCCTCTCTTCCATTCCTCTTGCCGTATGCCCTCTTGTTCGTCGGTTCTCCTCATCTTCCCGACACCAAGTCCTCCATCTCGCCCTCATCGCCATTAGCACATAGAAGCCGACGAGAACGCCCCTGCCGAGGACAAAGACACCGGCGTTCAGATCGCGGTTATTATCAAGCTCGAGGAAGTCGGCGTCTCCACCGGGGAAGAGGACGAAGACGCCATTCTGGATTTGTATGTTTCTCAATTTCCTCTATTCTTCTAGTCTCCTTTCTTTTCCGATTGAAATTGAAGTTGATTTCCTGTTCTGCGTAGGAAGGCGAAGCTCTACAGATTCGACAGGGACGGAAATCAGTGGAAGGAACTCGGCGGAGAAACGATGCATCTGATCAACGCTCTCGTGTTGGCTCGAATGGCGACGAGGAACTCGGCGTTGCGGATTTTGCTGAGCACGCTTGTTGGTATTGTGGAGTTCAGAACCCGGCTTGCGTTGTGAGGTGTAATGTGCCTTCTTGCCGGAAGTGGTTTTGCAATTCTAGGGGCAACACATCGGGCTCGCATATAGTCAATCATCTGGTGAGCCTTTTTTTTTTTGTCTGTTGTTGCTTAGGGCTATTGTTTGTTGTTTTTTAGTTGATAGGACACAAGTTTTGGTGCAGATGAAACAAAATAGGTTGGGAATTTGATGTAAAATTAGGGATTAAATATAGGCTATATTAAAATTCGATTGTTTATACAAGAATGAGAAGTTGTAGTGCTCTACCGCATAAAGCATTATTTATAATTTTATCCATTTATGACGACAATTAGGTGTGGATATTGTCATTTATGATGACAATTAGGTGTGAATATTGTCACTTGTGAGGACAATTAAGTGTGAATATTGTCACTTGCGTTGACAATTAGGTGTGAATATTGTCACTTGTGAGGACAATTAGGTGTGGATATTGTCACTTGTGGTGACAATTAGTGTGAATATTGTCATGTGTTGACAATTAGGTGTGAATATTGTCACTTGTGGTGACAATTAATATGAATATTGTCACTTGCGCTGACAATTAGGTGTGAATATTGTCATTTTTTTTTGACAGAAGTGAATATTGTCATTTGTGTTAACAATTAGGTGTGAATATTATCACTTGTGTTGACAATTAGGTGTGAATATTGTCACTAGTGGTGACAATTAGGTGTGAATATTGTCACTAGTGGTGACAATTAGGTGTGAATATTGTCTCTTTGTGGTGACAATTAGGTGTGAATATTGTCACTTTGTGGTGACAATTGATGACAGTCAACGCCGGACAATGGTCGGTCAACGCCGGTCAACAGTCGGTCAATGCCGGTCAACGGTCGGTCAACTAGTGGAGAGAGGGGTTATGCCATGTGTGCAAATATGACATATTGTGGTATTTTCTTACTATATGGAATTTTCCAAATGCCATATAGCCAAATCATTCTTAAAATAAACCCAAGCCTTCCCCGGAATTTCTTAAATAAAATTTTAAATATATTAATTTATATATGGTGTAAGTATTTTAAACTAAATATATATCTAATTTAAATCCGATAAGTATTGTGAAAACGGATTCATTTAGAATCGATTAATTGGTAATTTTATCGATATGAATCTATGCAGAGCAAATTCGAATTTGATGGAGTGAACATAGGTAATGATCTAGTGCTTATCTAAAAACAATATAATATGTTAATTTAAATATGATCTATGAATACTATAACTTAATATCATGTTTCTAACTTTAAAATTGCATATATTGAATCATTTAAATATAAATATACATTTTATTCTTACAATAAATAACTAAAATAACTTTCGTTCGTTGTCAAGTTGGTCCAAAACGTTATTGTCAATACGAAATATAAAATGGTCGATTCTCTTCGCCAATTGGTCAATCAAAACTTGCAAGAAAACCATAATGGTTTGGCCTAACGAACCTATAAAATTAGCGACATAAACCTATATTCAATCCCGAACCAAACTGACTAACATGAACCCCTCTAAACCAAACTTGCAACTATCCTACCAATTGCCATGTAATTTTTTACAGTCTAAACATGCACTCAATTTGATTACATATGCACAACCAACCGAACCAACCTTATTAATGGATGTGTTCTCCATACATAACACCCCAAACATATACTCAATCCGAATTGAAAAAGATCAATCCATCAAACTGATCGCATCAATAGGTTTCTTTTCCATATATAACAACTTAAACTTATTCTCAATATAAACTCAAAATGACCAAACTACCGAATTTACCATGGTAATAGCTTTATTCTTTTTATGTAATAGCTAAACTTGTACTCATTCCGAACTCAAGATAACCAACGTACAAAACTGACTCATTAATAGATTTATTCCCACATATAACAACCCAAACTAATACTTAATCTGAACTCAAAATGACCAACCTACTGAATTTACCATGCTAATAGCTATATTCTCCTTATGTAATAGTCAAACTTGTACTCAATCTGAACTCAATGTAACCAACGTACATAACTGATTCATAAATAGATTTATTCCCCAAATATAACAATCCAAACTAATACTCAGTCTCACTCAAAATGACTAACTTGTTGAATTTACCATGCTAATAACTTTATTCTTCTTGTGTAATAGCCAAACTTGTACTCGATCCGAACTCAAGATAACCGACGTACATAACTGACCCATAAATAGATTTACCCCCCACATATAGTACAACAACCCAAACTAATACATAAGTTGAACTCAAAATCAGCAACATATAGAATCAACCCTATTAATTTATTTATTTTCCAAATGGTCTAAATTTTTACTCAATTCGAATTCAAAATGACCAACATACCGAATTGATGCCATAAATAGGTTTATCTTCTTATATAATATCTTGACCTTGTACTGACTCATCACGAACCGACTTAACTAATTGTTTTATTCTTAATACATAGAAAACTTTTTATAAAATTGTAAAATCATCTCAATTCATATTTGATATTTTGGATTATTATGATAATGTTCATATTTCGGATTAAGGTAAGAAATATTTAGTGTATTTAAGAATTTGCATGTCAAAAATATTAATTCAATTTGTAAATAATTTAAGTTCATATGTATATGCAATTTACTTTCCATTTAAAAGATAAGGAAAGAAATTATCTCAATATATATCAGTATTAGGCAATGGAAATTTAAAATCTTGGATCAAAAAGTAATGTACAATAACATTATGTGAGATCATCACATATATTTAATTTGGGTTTTGTTATTTGTCATCTAGGGTGATAAATGAAACCCTATTTATAAATAAGATCCTGAAAATAAAAATATTAAACTAGCGGTCAGGCCCGTGCATACGCACGGGTTCATATTATAAACAAATTTTATATACAAAAATTTTGAAGTATTTGTTTATTAAACATAATTTAAGCATATTGAATTATTTTACATATAATTTAATTTAATGTATTACTGAATTATGTTTTAAACATATTTTTATTGAATTATTTTGTTTTAACAACCTCTCTTGTATTTAACTACACTTTATGTTTAAATTAATTGAAAAAGAGAGTAAGTTGAAGGACAATTTGAAGAGGTTATTGAAATTTCAACAATCTTTTTCTTTTATCGTATAGTTTGTATAAAAACATATGAATATTTGTTGCTATTTTTTCCCAGTCTATATGCCTATTTATTGATTTATAGATGGATATATGTATATATTTAATGTTTAAGATAATACTTTAGTTGATTTGTGTTATAATATGCCAGTTGGAGTAATAAGTAATATATTAAAAGTAAATTCAAATGATCTATAATATTGAAAGTGAACAAAAAATATTGGTACTTTCCTACAAAATTGTAATTTTATAATATAAAAACAATATTTGAATATCTTTATACAATTAAAATGATGCACCAACTATAATTTAGATTAATGATTAATAGTATATATATTCAAGGTAAAATGAAAATGATTTGTAATATACAACGTGAAAAATAATATTTGAATACTTTTGTATTACAACCTAGCCTACCAATAATTCATGTTTGATATGTGCATAATTTCAAAGTTTTTAACCATTAAGACTCTGTTCGGTACTTGCTTTTTTTTGGAGCAGGTTCAGCTAGATATAGCAGAATCGATCAAAAATTTGCACTTTTATACCCCCAAGGGCCGGCTTTCCGCTAGCCTATCACTCATTTCGCTCCTCGCTACCTAGAGCGTTGAGCGGACCCTAAGCTACACATAAATTTATATTTTTTTAATAATACATAAATATAAAAATTTGTGACTAAATCCATAACATTGATTACTTTTTTATTCTCATTATTTTTCTATATTTTATGTTCTTATACAAAACTCATTTTCTTTATTATGTAATACTACTATTAAGATAAATGTGTCATAATAGCATTTGAAATAAAAATTATCTATCATATTCAACTTGAAAAATAGTATTTGACTACTTTTGCATTACAACCTAGCTTACCACCTAAATTTTTTAAATTATCTATAAAATAATTAAAAGGTGAAAAAATAATTCTCATGTGTGATAGGTTCATAATTTAGAAGCTTTTTAACCACTAAGTTATACATAAATATATAAATAATTTTTAATTAAAAGTGTATATAAAACTTTGTGACCAAATACATCATATTGATTACTTTTTTCATTCTTAATATTTTTCTATGTTTTACGTTCTCATGTAAAAATAGTTTTCTTTATTAAGTAATATTAATATTAACATTAATGTATCATGAAGACATTTAATATCCTCTCATGTATACAACTTTATATATGTAGTATACATAAATATAGTTTTCAAATAATCACTTTTTGCATGTGTTCACTTTTTAGTTTTCTATAGGAAACAAAATAATTAATTTTTTAATTTTTTAATACAATAGTTTGTTTTTTAAAACAATTACCTTTTTTTATTCACTTCTTTATGCTCATTAATGTGTTAGGATGACATTAAATACCCCTTATTAACACAAAATTATAAATATAGTTTTATATTTTATATGATATATAAAACGCTAATTGTTATACATTTCTAATACAATAGTTTTTTCTAAGACAAAATTTAGAGTTTTCAATATCAATATAGTTTTCAAATGATCACTTTTTGTATTCACTTTTTAGTTTTCTATGTGAAACAAAATATTAATTTATACATTTATAATACAATAATATGTTCTTTCAAATCATAAATTTTAGACAAAAAGTATAGTTTTCAAATAATCACTTTTTGCATTTACTTTTTACTCTTATATTAAACAAAATATCAATTGTTATACACTTCTAATACAATATTTAATCTTTCAAATAACTATCTCATTATTTGCTTTTTATGCTCATTAATGTGGCATGAAGGCATTAAATATCCCCATGTACACAAAATTATATAGATAGTAATAGTAAAACTTTTCGTGTTCCCTATTTTATATGGCTCAGTCATATTAATTCTCAAACTTAACAAATTAACCGTTGAACATTATTTCTTGGATTTATTTGAAAAGACATGTTAATTAATAAATAGAGAAATTGCACTAAACCACCCGTTAAATAGGCGAATTTACACTTATTCACCCGTTATACACGAATTTGTTTTAAACCACCCAAAACTCTCATTTCGTTAACGAATAGCCACCCACAAGCATTTTCCGTTAAAAAATCCATTAAATCCTACACTTTCACTCTTTTGCCCTCAACTCCTATCTCTTTGCTGGTCTTTCCACAATCCAGATCTGGTCGTCCTCTTCCTCGGCGACACCTCCAAGGGCCACAAATCCGGCGAATTCACAAACTTCCAACTCACCGGCATCTTCACCGACTTCTCGACTGAATTCGTCTCCAGACCCTGGGACGTCAGGGAATCTGTGGCCAAAACCCTAGTCAGCAACCAATCCGACAACGAAATCATCAAGGTCGACGCCTCCGCCAGGATGCCAAACCCTAACCCTACTCACAAGGACGGCATGGCTCTCAACTACGAGGAGGCTCCTCTCGACGTCGACATCAAGAACGGCGACCAAGTCGTGGTCCTCAACACCTAGAACCTCCCGCAGGGAAGTTGGGCTGGGCGCCAATCTCGTCAAGCTCGACGACAACGCCATGTGCACGTTGGGAATCTCATCGTCCTCATCCGCCGCCTCCCGATTCGCCGCCGAACTTAGCGAATCCGCCAACTCCGGACCCCAATCAAAGCCGCTCCTACCGAATCGGGTGCCGGTGAAGCCGTGGAGCCTCCATCGACCAACATCTCGGACCTAGTGTTCGGCATTGCCACCTCCTCCGGAATTGATTTGCAAGTTCATTCAACTTTCCAAATTTTCACTTGTTTGGAAACAATTTCCAACATCTCGCACCTAGTCGTGGTTCTTATTTCTCAAGAAATTTCCAAATTTTCACTTGTTTGGAAATAATTTCAGAGCTTGTCGTTAGCATCTGAATCTTACCAGTTGACCAGGTAAGCAATTGGGTATGTAGGGAAAAAAGGCAATTGCTTTTTCTGGTTTGAATTTCTTAGCATTGTTAATTTGTTTCACCAATACAAAGCATAAGGACGAACCACGGTTTAATTGCACAATGGACCACGATAGAGAATACGTGGTCTATGTGCTGTGTGGTCCGAAAATTCGACCACACTTTAAGTTTCCCCGGTCTGAATCTCGGACCACGTTTAAAATTTTTCGCGATGCAAATCTCTGACCGCGTTTAAATTCTTCCGCGGTGCGAATCTCTGACCGCGTATTTCTATAAAAAAAAGATTTAGCCATGGTGAAAGATTTTCTTACATAGTAGCTATTTCTATAAAAATCAGTTCTGACATCACCACCTAGTGGATCTAGCCAATAGATAATGTTTTGCAAGGGTCAATCACTGTTAATGATAGACACATATTAGGTAGTGTTTTAAAGCATGTTTAGTTAGGATTTTTATGGTTTTTGGTTTAGTTTTAGTTAGTTTTACTAGTTTTGAAGTTTGTTAGGAAGATTCGGATATCTACACCTTTTTGTGGTTTTTGATTGTAGATGTGAAGACAACGAGTGTAGAGGAGGTGCAAGCCTAAGCATTGGAGATGGTGGAAAGAAAGATCAAGCCATGAAACATGCCCAAAGGACAAACCGAGCCAAGAACGAGAAGAAGACATGCTCAGAACGTGAGACGCGGGTAGAGGATTCACAAGACGCGGCCGCGTCTCAGGTGGTCAAACCGTGTTTCGTGTATTTGCTCTCGGCCTTGAAAACGCTAAATGAGGCTTTGAAACTCGACTGAGTTTTGGATGTTCCACCCCGAGTTTTCGCTCGTGTCTGCGATATGTCCGAGTTTTATTACAACATATTTGTGGGCCTTTTGGGTTGTTTTTAGATATATTTTTGGAATACATATTATATAGTTAGCCCTAGTTTTAGGTTTCATTATCTTTTAAATCTTCGACATTGGTTATTGGAGACTTGAAGAACAAGAACCCTTGGAAACTTTGTAAGCTTTTCAATGTCTTTCAGTAGCTAAATCCCTTTTTGCTTGACTAGTTAATTGAAGTTGTGAATGAAGAATTATTGTGAGGTTTGATGTTATTAATTTCCCTTGACTAGATTGTTTTTTCTATGCTTAATTGAATAAGTTTGATTTAGGGTTTTGTTAGACTGACCATCTAATTGAATCTCTAGGTTGAATTACAACTAGATCTTTCTAATTACCGGTCGGTGTTAATTAGATCTAAGTAGAAACTTTAATCAATCTAGGACCGGTAGGACTAGTTGATTAGAGAAGAGAATTCAATTGCATGTTATTTGGATGTCTGGTTGCTCTGAATGCATGTTTCTATAGATGCTTGGATCTTAATGCTGTTGTCAAGTTGAATTTTGGCGGTCTCCTAGGTTATTTGATAATTAGGGTTGTTATTACCGGTCGGGCTAATAATCAGAATTGAAGTAGGATTAATAATGCCATGAAGTTGAGTTATTAGCATTCCGCAATAGAGTAGTCAAGGTAAAGAGAGAATTTTGATAATCAATGATCAATAATCAAGTTCACAATGGATATTAACTGGTTAAGCATACTTCTCTCATATTTTACAAATCATCTTTTGTTTTGCATTCCTTAGTTTAGTTTTTAGATTAATATTCAAAACTCCCTTTTTACTCTGAGTAGCATAACAATAAACACTGAAACCTCAGTCTCTGTGGGATCGACCCTTACTTCCCTACTACATTCCTAGTTGGGTTGTTTGGATTACTTTGATCGGTATTAGGGTGACTAAAATACCGCTTATCAAATTGGCGCCGTTGCCGGGGACTCGGTTGTTTTCTTGTGTTTATTGTTTTGTTACTCTTGTGTGGACCTAGCTTACGGTCCACACCCGTGCTACTAATCTATGGCTTTGTTCGAATGTAAACAGTTTCAGGATGAGCAATTTCATTGGTACTTCGTTAGATTCCAAGATTATATGGATGGACTTGGTGTTCAAGGACTTCATATTGATATTGGAAGCTTTTGCATGGGCATTATTGAGGGAATGAATCATGAAACTCTAGAGTTGGCCGAGTACATGAGCAATGGACGAATTCTATGTATGGAACCTATGGAGTGCTGGAAATTTCTTTGTTATATGGGCCATCAATGTTTATTGGTCGAATCATCTTCATCATTACTCCAACACGATAGAGCTTTTGACATTCCAAGCGCCCCTGAATTAGATACTCAAACTAGTTTTACCCGTCGTACCATATACGACTATGTTTTAAATATTAAAATTATTTTCAATACATTATATTGGTGAATTTATGCACATTTAATTTAACTTACTAATAACATAAACTATGATAGCACTATTATAGATAGATACTTTTTTTATCAAACTAAAAACACAAATCCAATAACGTGGGATTTTGTGCTCATTTTTTATCCATAACGTGAGATATTTAGGGGATAATTTTTGTGCTAATTTATTGCCCGTACCTTGTATGGGACACGATGAATAACATTTTTTTGACGTATTATTCAAATGAGAAAAGATTGCATAATATTATAATTATAAATTAGATATTAATATCGTATTTTATATCCGACTCGTTACAATATTTTGTTGAGTCAATATCGTGATTTAATGTTAAGAATAAATTTAAATTAAAAATTTATATAATATGACTTTAAAAAAATCATAGATAAAATGCTACCATTTTATTTCAAAATAAATATGATTAATTAAAAAATTCATATGAAATCTCAAGTAAAATATTTTTATCAACAATAATACATCATAAGCAAATCAAGAACATTTCACAACATCTTCCTCGTTCCATAAATATTCATATTCATTTATAAAATATAAACTACATTGATAGGAAAAAAATAATAAAATTAATCAGCCCACGATGTATATTATTTTGCCATGGATATTATTTTTGGATAGTGGATAGTAAATACTATTTTGAAATCGTTATTTATTTTATTCCTTCAAATTTAATTAAAAAAGGCTCAAAAGAATTTGGATAGTGGATATTATTTTGATAGATTATGCATATAGATATTACTCTGATATATCAATATATGGTAATGAGATAGCCACATATGAGAATTTTTTATGAATAATAAGAGAATTGTATTATTCAATAACGTGGGTCTATAATTATATTTATGATAGAATAATGTTTTGTTGGTCGTTAATTGTGTTCAATCAATATTGTTGTTAATTTTGTTAATTTTTTTGATATTATTCTGATAGATATCAAAAAGATATTTTGATAGATTATGAATATAGATATTATTCCGACATGTCAACATATGGTAAATAGATAGATACATAGGAGAATAGATAAATGATTTATAATGAATTTAACATGTGATGGGGCCAAAATTAACGTGGAGGCTTGAAATTCTCCGGCTTTAATATATAGTATAGATTCTTATCTCATTAATTAAATACAAATAAATAAAGTTAGGTCTTGTGTTTAGTTTATCTCTAGTGTTAGTATCCGAAGGCACGACTTGGACTTGCGTGAATTTTTATTAAAAAAAAAATAATAGATGGATAGATCTAAAATTTTGTATTATTTCTTCAATTTTTTTCTTATAGAATTTGAGCATTTCTTTATACTTATGTAAATTTATTTCATTTTAATGATATATTATTTCTTTGTAATATTGTTTTATAACCGAGAAATTTTTTCTTTATACTTATACTTATTTCTTATTTACATTCTTATAGGATTGAATTTGAATTGAATTTATTATGTATAATGATTGAATAATTGCTTCATCAATAAGTTTCCTTAATTAATAATTATTTTTCATTTTATAAAAGTTTTAGAAAATTTTCGAAATACAATCATATCAAATATTTTACATGCATATATCATATACGTATTACATTTATACATGAGAATAATTAAATTCTAATCAATAAAGTATTAGTCAATTAAATTTGAACCATTAGATTAGTTTAATAAAAAAATAAATTATGTATTTTTATGTGGATTGTGGAGTTAACATATGACATTAAACATATTATTTCAACCTCTATTTTTGTATCATCATACCCGTTTATTTGATATATAAATAAATCCTAAATTTTCAATTTTGGAAAAATATTTTAATTTATTTAACTCCTAATGTGTTAAATTTTATGATTTCTAAATATTTAACTGAAAAAATATATAAATTCTAATTTATTTTTGTGATTTTATTATTAGATTTTTTAAAATCATTATTAATTTAGGTTCTATGTTAACACTTAAGAATTAAAATATAACATCAAAATATTGATTCAACTACTTTTATTATATTTTTCCCAAGATAATACTAAAACAAACACTAATTTTATTTTATTTTTAATTTATATTTATTTTCCAAATAATGCTTAAACTTTTAAAATTTTGGTTAGTTTTTTATATATTTATTATATAAATACTATCCTTTAGTTTTCAAAGTTGTTTAAATATATATATAAACAAACTTTTTTATTGCTCACAATATATATGACATTACGTATGATATGATCAATTGAAAAATATAAAAATCAAAAGGACAAACATATGAAAACTGGGAAATTGCTCTAAAAAACATAAGTAGTTAATATATCACGATTGTAGTCATAATAAATTTTAGGCAAAAAAACAGTTGATCCAAAATTTGATTACGTAGCAAAATTTGATTAGAGTTGATCCTCTGAGAGGAGATGTTCATCTCTTGATATAAAAAAAAGTTCATAAGGATTGGATAGATTTTAGGCAACAAAATATCCAAATATTTTTTAATCCAATAATAAATTTAGTCAATATATTTTTTGGCAATTGAAGAAAAATAACGTTTATATTATAGATAGAATTTTAATGATATATTCTATCATATTTTACATACATGTGGGGTCTACGATCAAGTTTTAACCAACTGAATTAATTTAATAAAAATATGTGCTGTGATCACCATAAAATTGACACGTGTCGTACTAATTAATATTTTTAACATCCGTTTTAGTATATAGTTATGATGCATGTGGAGGAGCAATTCCCTACACATGAGTTGGGTAAAGATGGTGACTTTGATGTTCCATGTGGTACTACTAATCTCGAGGAGACCATAGATGAGCCTTGTGAAGTCTATATTGCTAAAGAAGAGGCCACCGAACTCAATGAGCTGATTGCATTCCTTCCCATCGCTGATTCATCCGAAGAACCAAGTTTGCAGCATAATGAAAAATCTAGAGATTTCTCTGAGTTCATCTTGATTGAAAGTGGTACTTCTGGTAAGAGCTTTGATCCATTTAGTAATTCATTTGAAAAGCCACCACTTTCACTATTTTGGTTTGAACATATGCCATGTCATGAAGATTGGTCACACCCCGACCAAAAAAAAAAAAGATTGGTCACACAAGTTTGACAAGTTGAAACGGTGTTTGAATGGTATGTTAAGTAGTTTCACTTTATGCTTGTGTTACTTATGTGTTTATGAGATGAGTTCGCAGAGTTTTGACAGGTTATTAAGGGCATTGATAATGTCTGAGCTTGTGAAATTGTACTCTCGTCAAGCTAAAAACGTAAAATAAGCGTTTCTTGGGAGGCAACCCAAGTGATTAGGATAGTTGTTTTGATTCTTAATATTAGTTTAGTGTAGTTTTGTTTTTGTTTGCTTTTTTTTGGTTTCTTTTCTAGTTAGCCAGGCGTACAGGTCTCATAACTCGGGTTGCACATGTCATAGCTCGGCCGCCGAGTGCTTCTTATCACTACCACCTCAGGATCCAGATCAGTAGATGACTTGGTTAGTTTTTCTTTTCTCTTTACTTTTACTTTACATTGGGGACAATGTAGAATTTAAGCATGAGGGAAGGGATTTCTTGCTTAGTCTTAGATTTGCATTTAATTTCTTGTTTTGCATTGATTAAATTACAAAAAAAAAATTAAAAAATTACAAAATAAAAAAATATTGCATTTTAGGATTCAAATTTCCCTACTTGACCACTTGTTCTTCTAAGTTAAGAGTGATATCTAACCCATGACTTGCTTGTTGGTTGAAGTTTCTTTGGATTGAAGCATGATTCTTAAGTTATTAATCTTGATTACAGGATTGAGCATGCATAAGAAGTTGAAATTTTGAATTGTTTATGAAGTTCTAGATATATATCCTTTGTGAGATTATTTTGAGCCTTTATTGCATATTTGCATCTTTTTCATGAGTGTATCGCTTTGATTGCTAGCTCTAGAACTTGCGTTTAGAATCTTTTTCAAGGCTACATTACATGATTTACATGCATGACATTAAGATGATTGAGGCATGTTCATTAGCTCATATTATCCTTATTTACCTTGCATTATTCCTTGATTTGATAGCCCAAATTGTTTTGAGCCTATTAGCCTTATTTTGTAGCTCCACAAAAATAATTCCTAGCCTTGATAAGCTTGACCCATCCGGGAATTAGAATTTAGCTAGAGTTGTTGCTTGTGGTACTATGAGGATGAATTGAAAGAAGAAAAGGAAGAATGTTGAGTTTGAAAAGAAAAACAAGATAAGGAGTTGAGAAAGAAATATATGTCTCTTAAGAAAGAAAAGAGAAAAAGAAAGAGAAGAAAAAAATATGAGAAAAATAATGAACAAAGAGTTGAAAGAAAAGTGATGGAAAAGTGGTGAAATAAGTGGTGGAAGAAGGAAGTTGATAGTGGTTTTTTCTAATTTGGGTTTTTGCGCGTTGTAGTTCCCGGATTTTTAGCACCACATGAACAAATATTTCCCTACCTACTTATCTATACCTTGGCCCCATTACAACTCTTAAAAGTCCTCATGATTTTTGTTGTGTGTTTAATCATTCGTAGTGAAGATTTAGAACACTGATGCAAGCCTATGGTAGTCTAGTTTTCAAAGTTGATTTCGAGCGAAACACATATCCCTTAAACACTTGAGTGAGAGTGCAAAACACATTACCTTGGTGAGGTTTAGAATGTATGAATGATTTAATTTTGAAAGCTTCTATTTCATGTATGTAATGATATCTTGGTTAAGGTTTAAATTGATTGATGAAATGTAGATTAATATCCAGATGGATGCTTGGCTTGCTAGTTGTGGTGTGACTTTGACTTTATTTCTTGATTGAGGACAAGCAAGGTTCAAGGATGGGGGAATTTGATAGACACATATTAGGTAGTGTTTTAGAGCATGTTTAGTTAGGATTTTTATGGTTTTTGGTTTAGTTTTAGTTAGTTTTACTAGTTTTGTAGTTTGTTAGGAAGATTCGGATATCTACACCTTGTTGTGTTTTTGATTGTAGATGTGAAGACAACGAGTGTAGAGGAGGTGCAAGCCTAAGCATTGGAGATGGTGGAAAGAGAGATCAAGCCATGAAACATGCCCAAAGGACGAACCGAGCCAAGAACGAGAGGAAGCCATGCTCAGAACATGAGACACGGGCAGAGGATTCACAAGACGCGGCCGTGTCTCAGGTGGTCAAACCGCGTTTCGTGTATTTGCTCTCGGCCTTGGAAACGCTGGATGAGGCTTTGAAAGTCGACTGAGTTTTGGATGTTCCACCCCGAGTTTTCGCTCGTGTCTGCGATATGTCCGAGTTTTATTACGAGATATTTGTGGGCCTTTTGGGTTGTTTTTAGATATATTTTTGGAAGACATATTATATAGTTAGCCCTAGTTTTAGGTTTCATTATCTTTTAAATCTTTGACATTGGTTATTGGAGACTTGAAGAACAAGAACCCTTTTGTAAGCTTTTCAATGTCTTTCAGTAGCTAAATCCCTTTTTGCTTGACTAGTTAATTGAAGTTGTGAATGAAGAATTATTGTGAGGTTTGATTGTTCTTAATTTCCCTTGACTAGATTGTTTTCTCTATGCTTAATTGAATAAGTTTGATTTAGGGTTTTGTTAGACTGGCCATCTAATTGAATCTCTAGGTTGAATTACAACTAGATCTTTCTAATTACCGGTCGGTGTTAATTAGATCATAAGTAGAACCTTTAATCAATCTAGGACTGGTAGGACTAGTTGATTAGAGAAGAGAATTCAATTGCATGTTATTTGGATGTTTGGTTGCTCTGAATGCATGTTTCTATTGATGCTTGGATCTTAATGTTGTTGTCAAGTTGAACTTAGGAGTTCTCCTAGGTTATTTGATAATTAGGGTTGTTAGTACCGGTCGGGCTAATAATCAGAATTGAAATAGGATTAATAATGCCATGAAATTGGGTTATTAGCATTCCGCAATAGAGTAGTCAAGGTAAAGAGAGAATTTTGATAATCAAAGATCAATAATCAAGTTCACAATGGATATTAACTGGTTAAGCATACTTCTCCCATATTTTACAAATCATCTTTTGTTTTGGATTCTGTAGTTAGTTTAGTTTTTAGATTAATATTCAAAACTCCCTTTTTTACTCTGAGTAGCGTAACAATAAACACTGAAACCTCAGTCTTTGTGGGATCGACCCTTACTTCCCTACTACATTTCTAGTTGGGTCGTTTGGATTACTTTGACCGGTCTTAGGGTGACTAAAATACCGCTTATCAGTTAGCATCCAATGAAGTCTACAAAAATAATTTTCAAGTAAAAATATATATTCAATGAATAATTGATAATCTTTTGTAACATGGACCAATTAACTTACCCTCCATTATAAGGAGCAAACCATAAACGTTCCCTTAAATTCATAGTAAGCATGGATTTAGCCATATATTGTGCTATTGTCTTTTGATTAGGTTCATGAGCTATAGGTGATGCGATCGCCTTCTCCGGACTCCCGATAAGGACTCGCTTTGGCCAAGGATCTAGGTTACGACTTGTGCTTTTACCCGACTATTGAAGGGGCTATGATGGATACGGGTGCGGAAGCTGAGTAAGGGACGGGTGAAAAGTTCCAAGGGACGGGTGAATAGTTCCAAGGACGGGTGAATACTTCCGAGGGAAGGGTGAATAGTTCCAAGGACGGGTGAATAGTTCCAAGGACAGGTGAATAGTTCCAACGACGGAAGAACTCGCCGAAGGTCGAGGAAGGTCGGCGGTGGCCAGAGAAAGGAGGGCGTCGGAGAAGAGGGTCAGAAGGAGTGACGTTCATGGTTTTGGGGAAGAGACAGTCTCGATTCAGCCAAAACTCATTAATTGTAAACGTAAGGATTACAAAAGAGGAGAGCTCCTAATATAGTGGAGGCTCTTAACACAAAAGAGGAAACCTAGCATTTATGGGTTGGGCCTAAAAACATGCAAGTCTTGGCCCAAATCTCTCCACCAGTTGACCGACCATTGACCGGTGTTGACCGACCGTTGACCGGCGTTGACCGACCGTTGGCCGGCCGTTGACCGGCGTTGACTGTCATTAATTGTCACCACAAAGTGACAATATTCACACCTAATTGTCACTACAAAGTGACAATATGTACACCTAATTGTCACCACAAAGTGACAATATTCACACCTAATTGTCACCACTAGTGACAATATTCATATTAATTGTCAACAAGAGTGACAATATTCACACGTAATTGTCAACACAAGTGACAATATTCACACCTAATTGTCAACACAAGTGACAATTTTCACAGCTAATTGTCAACACAAGTGACAATATTCACACCTAATTGTCACCACAAGTGACAATATTCACACCTAATTGTCACCACAAGTGACAATATTCACACCTAATTGTCATCACAAGTGACAAATTCAGCAATTATTCACACCTAATTGTCATCACAGTACAATACAACAAAGCTAAGATTCAAACCGAGCACACGTAAACGTGACATTTGGAAAATACTCAAACTCTAACAATCAATTTCTAAATACAAACTACAACAAGCAATGACTTCGGAATTAATTAGGCTGATGCAAAAAATGTCATCACTTTATAATCAACATAGAACCGATTTACGACTTTCATCTAAATTATGGACTTAGAAGTGTACATACCTCCAAAATGAGATCACTCCCACTTATTCCCTAGCTAATAGTTGACAACTGAATTCTACCTGGTGTATAAAATAACATGATACTTGTCGCCACTGTATAGGCAATGAGGAAATAGTAATCAGGAGGAAAAGCATCTGTGTGTAAATTATGCCAGAAGGTGTTCCACAGAGGAGGAAAAGTTCATGCATTATGAAAAAGAGATCAATATTGCATCAAACTTAATTTCATTTGCTTCACCTCCAAATTAAGCGCAACCTAAATTTTACATTACCAAGCACTAATCTCATAAGGAAACAATTACCTAAACAGTCATTTCATCGAACACCTTCCGAGCATCCAAGCAACCAGGTGGAGATCCAAAGAGAGAGCGAGAGAGTCGAGAGAGCAAGAATTGCTTGTCGATCCAATGCCATGAAAATCGAGCCTGATTGAAGAAGGTGATCAACGAACCTAAGCCTTGTCGAATGTAGAGAGCTTCGATTAACGCAAGAGAAGAGCGATGGAGAGAGATCAACGAGAGCAAGTAGCCAACATCCTGAACACGATCACTCCATCCCAAACACCTCAACTAGAATTTGACGATTCTTTTTCGGATTGGTTGCCAGGTAGAGGACAATGGAGGCGAGGTCAGATCCGTCGGCAATGGTACCATTGGAACTCGAAGAAATCTGAGGCGATTTCAATGGATTTAACGACCTAATCGAGGGAGAAGTGGTTGTTAGAGGACAAGAAAAGCATGGAGTTAAAGGCAGCCGATGAGAAGGCCGGCGAAGAAATGTGAACCGCCGGGAGTGCACGCTAGAGAAAGACAGCCGGGAAAGACGGGAGGAATAATGGCTGATTAAATCTTTTATTTATCTTTTGCTATTTCCGCAAATAAGCCATATGGTGGCTAAGCGGATAAATCCCACTCTAGTTTGTGACGTGTGACCTAAATTCCTCTACTATAAATGGCTAGACAACTAATCTGACCTAACATTCTTGTCCTTACTACAAAAGGTAATACTTATCCATAAGCTAGCTAGGAAAAGGAAAGACAAGGACTAAAGCAAACGAGTCCTAGGGACTCTGTTGAGGACCCTGCTCATGAGCTGAGGGACTTTGCTCAAGAGCTGAGGGACTCTGCTGAAGGACACTGGTATAGTGGAAAGGACGTTGCTGAAGGATGCTGGTGAAGGTTGTTGGTATAGTGGAAAGGACGTTGTTGAAGGACGCTGGTAAAGAGGTAAGGACGCTGATAGGGGGACACCCAGCACAGTCCTTAGGTTTGGCGTTGAGGACTCTCTTGTATCGTCCCTAGAGTTAGCCTTGGAATAATGAAGCCTTCCACGGATGGGGACGCCAAGGCCTCATCATCAGGACTGGCCTTAAGGACGCTTAGCAGCCAAGTAGCTGATTCTTCAGGGACTAAGCTAATGGACTGAGAGGCTCACCATACAAAGGACGCCGATGCTCGGGCGATGGCCTTAGCACGAGCTCGAGTAATGGGTCTGTCCGAACGCATTGTCATGGAGTCTTCCTCTTCCTTGGGAGTAAGGGAAGGGATCGCATCATCCTCCCCCCCCCCCTTGAGTGGGAAGCGTCCCTGCTTCCTCCAAAAGGTGTTCATCTTCTGGTTCCACGTATGGAGTCAAGTCCGCTACATTGAATGTGGCATGGACGGCCCCATAGGAGTCCGGAAGCTCAAGCTTGTAAGCGTTTGGTCCAATTCGTTCAAGGACGCGAAAGGGACCGTCCCCCCAGTGATGGAGCTTAGTCTTCCGGGCTAGGGGAAGCGACTCTTGCGCAAATGGAGCCAAACTAAGTCCACAGGCTCAAAGATGAGTTGTTGGCGTCCCTGGTTATGTTGGTTGGCATATTGTTGGGCACGACGCTCAAGGCGGTCCTTCATCCTCATGTGCAACTTCTTGATGTACTCAGCGCGGTTGGCTGCTCGAAGTGTTCTCCTTGCTGCAAGGGACGGGGTGAGAGATCAAGGGGACTAAGCGGATTACGCCCATAGACGACCTCGAATGGACTCATGTTGTGCGCCGAGTGTTTGGACCTATTATAGCAAAATTCTACAGTAGAGAGTAAGTCCTCCCACCGGTGTGGGTTGTTCTTAAGCATCACTCGAAGGAGTGAGCCTAAGTTCCGATTGGTGACTTCCGTCTGGCCATCGGTTTGGGGATGGAAGGAAGTAGAGAATAGTAGTTTGGTGCCTAACTTTCCCCAAAGTAATCTCCAAAAATACCCCACAAACTTGGCGTCCCTATCACTTATGATTGTGCGGGGAATGCCATGGTACTTCACTGCGTGTTCAAAGAAGAGACAAGCCACGTCCGTAGCATTGTTCGTCGTAGTACACGCAATGAAATGGGCCATTTTTGAGAAACGACACACTACTACAAAGATGGAGTCCTTACCCCTCTTGGACCTAGGCAGTCCCGTGATGAAGTCCATTGAAAGGTCTTCCCACAGAGCATGCAGAATAGGCAAAGGAGAGTAAAGTCCATGATTATGGCTAGTGGACTTGGCCTTTTGGCAAGTGATAAAACTCTTGCAATACTTCGTCACATGATGAGCCATGTGAGGCTAAAAGAAGTGTTCACGCAAAGCAACAAGGGTGCTATTAACGTCAAAATGACCACGACCCTCATGCCCTTCTTTTATCAAAAGAGTCCTTATGGAAGACTTAGGGACGCATAGCTTCCTAGCCTTAAATAAGTACCCTTCATCTAGAAAGTAGCCATCAATGGCATGAGAAGGCGTGGCCTTTTCCATGATGGGACCAAAGAAGGAGTCTGAATCATAAAGCTCATTTAACATGGAAAAGCCATGTAAGCGAACTTGAAGGGAAGAAAGGAGGGTGTGATGTCTCTCGTTTTGGTGGTGTTTTAGTAGTTAATTTCCCTTGTAAATATGTGTTTTTCATTCCCTTCTTTGTTAGTTTCGTTCCTTTTTAGCTTAGTTCCCGGTTTTCTTTAAGATTCGGAAACTATGCGAGTTTGTTATGATTTGTAGGTGAAATGGCTTATTTGAGGACATTTTGGAGGAGCATCTAAGGAGGAGCTAAGCAAAGGAGTCAAGGAACGGAAGAGCCATGCAAAGATCAAAGAGGAACCAAAGGAAGACCAAGAAGAGACAAGGATCGAGGCCCAGGACCGAGTACCACCACATCGGGCCCGAGTTCGAGCAACCAGAGGCCAGGACCGACATTCCCAACGTCGGGCCCGAGGTCCCCAGCACGTCGATCCAAGTCGGCAATTGTGAAGATTAGGCTCCAAGGCACAAATATGGTGATCTTCCAATTTTGCCCTTGTTCTAATTTGGAATTCCTTGGTCCCCAATCAAGAGAAAAGGATAATTAGAGGGAGATTAGAGATCATCCAAAAACAATCCCACACCAAATCACTCTCAAAGGCAAGGAAGGCTTGGAGAGCAAGGAGAAGAAAGGAGGAGGAGAAGAGGAGGAAATCGGTGGAGCTAGAGAGAGTTTTAGTGAGTTTGTACTTGATTTGCTTTGGATTTAGTAGAATTAAGACTTGGATCTTGTGAACCCCTTTGAATTTGAATGCAATTTGAGTTTGATTTGAGATTGATGATTGAGATTTGCTTGCTTTTCCATTTGATTGCTTTGTACTCTTACTTGATGGAGTAGATTCCATAGTCTTGGGCTATGGGGGAAACCCCTAGCTAGGATTGGGTAGGAAACCCCAATTCCATATCCTTTGAGTGCTTGATCTATGAATCCTCTCTACACTAAGCTTCAATTCTCTTGTGGAAACAAGGGATATAGGGCTTGTGATTGGTAAGAGTAAGCGAAAGTGATCTCTAACCCATCACTAGACCTAACATCGAAGGAGAGTGAAAACTCCCTTGGGTCGAAGTGTAGAGTGGAGGGATCGAAGGCTAGCAACCTCGATCTCACAAGGATCAACACTTATTGGCTGAATTGGGGTGGAATTACCCAAGTCTAGTTAGGGAAGGAACCCAAAAACCCAAGACCGATCTACTATTTTTGCCTAATCGAGTTACCAGTCATCGGGCCCGACGTTGTGTGAAGTCGGTCCCGGCCAATCAACCTCGATCCACCCTCGGACCGAAGTGACTTGTGTCGGTCCGAGGTGATTTCCCTTGTTTTTCCTCGTTTTTGCCTTTCTTTTATCTCTTTTTAGTCTTTCGGGTATTCTCAACGCACGAACTCCCGTGTGTTCGACACCCTACCTCTTTACTACAATTGAGGTTCGGTTTATAAATTTAAATTTTGACCACCACACCTGGACCGATCAAGGTGTACCTGCGAGAAAGGGCTTCCGCAACCACATTCTCCTTACCTTTCTTGTGATGGACGACGTAAGGGAACGTCTCCAAGAACTCGACCCAGCGTGCATGTCTTCTATTGAGGTGTGCTTGGCTCTTGAGGTAAGACAATGCCGCGTGGTCACTGTGGATGATGAACTCCCGTGGCCACAAGTAGTGTTGCCAAGTCTTGAGGACTCTAATAAGAGAATAAAGCTCTTTGTCATATGTGGGGTAGTTCAACTGAGCTTCAATGAGCTTCTCACTATAGTAGGCAATTGGCTTGCGTTCTTGATGAAGGACGCCGCCTATGCCAACATTTGATGCAACACACTCGATCTCAAAGGGCTTAGTGAAGTCCGGGAGCTGGAGTAGTGGAGCATTACAAAGGAAGACCTTAAGGCTTTGGAACGCCTGTTCATGATGCTGCTTCCATTCTATTATTGTGCCTTCTTGGTTAAGACATGCAATGGGGCCGCAAGGATGCTGAAGTGATGGACAAAATGACGGTAGAAACCGGCGAGTCCTCAGAAGGAGCGGACTTCCGTTGCACTATTGGGAGTAGGCCAGTCCTTAATAGCCTTGATCTTTTCCTCGTCCACTTATAAACCAACACTAGAGACCACAAAGCCAAGGAAGACAGTGGCCGGCTTGCAAAAAGTGCACTTTACCAAGTGGGCAAATAGTGTTTCACGGCGTAAGCGTGTCAATACCAACTTAATGTGTTCCGTGTGGTCAGCGAGATTCAATAAATAAATCAGATATCATCAAAATAGACCAGAAGGAACTTACCAATGAAGTCCCTAAGGACATGGTTCATGAGTCTCATGAAGGTGCTTGGGGCGTTGGTGAGACCAAAGGGCATGACGAGCCACTCACAGAGACCAAATTTGGTCTTGAAGGTTGTCTTCCATTCATCGCCTTCCTTCATTCGGATTTGGTGGTAGCCACTCTTTAAGTCTATTTTGGTGAACAAGGTGGCACCATGGAGCTCGTCCAGCATATCATCGAGCCTAGGAATTGGGTGCCGGTATTTGATGGTGATGTTGTTGATTGCACAACAGTCCATACACATGCACCAAGAACCATCCTTTTTAGGAACTAGAATGACAAGCACGGCACAAGGACTGAGGGACTCTCTTACATAGCCACGCTCAAGGAGTTCTTGCACTTGCTTTTGGAGTTCCTTAGTTTCATCTAGGCCAGCTTTGTAAGGAGCTATATTTGGTAACGAGGCTCCGGGCATCAAGTCAATTTGATGTTCAATTCCACATAGTGGTGGGAGTCCTGGGGGAAGGTCGTCAGGGAAGACGTCCTTGAAGGTCTCTAGAAGAGAAGCCACGGCGCTAGGGACGGTCGGATCATTAGGGACTGTGATAGAAGATGTGAGGGACATCGGCACCATCAAGAAGCAATGGGCACGTTCTGAGGGTGGCGGCTGAGATGGGGACGGTCTTGTGACCAACCCACGGGGCTCAACCGTGCCTTGAAGGGATGCGCTTGTTTTGGGTGTTAGGGACGCTTGGTCCGAGGGACTCTTTTTGGGGACGGCTTTGGGACATTGTTGTTGTCCATCAAATAGGGACGGCTTTGCATCCGAAGTGTTGGCTGAGTTGCGCTCCTTGCACGCCCGTTCTTCTTCAATTGCCTTAGCACGGTCGTGTTCTACCTGATCCTGCAATATTTCACTAGGCAACATGGGTAAGAGTTTGACGCGCTTCCCGTGGTACGTGAACACATAAGTGTTCAAGAAACCATTGTGAAGGACGCGTCGGTCAAAAGCCCATGGGCGTCCCAACAACAAGTGGGTGACGTCCATAGCGATGACATCACAAAGTAAGGTGTCCGTGTAAGGACCAATGGAAAAGGTGATCATACATTGGTGAGTGATTTGGGTACTTGTGGAGTTCAACCACTACAGTCCATATGTGGAAGGGTGTGGAGTTGTTTCTAAGTTAAGGTGTCGGACTACCTTTTCGTTGACAAGGTTGGTGCAACTCCCGGAATCAATAATCACACTAAGGCTGGTGGAACCAACCAAAGCGCGAGTGTGGAAGAGATTTTCACGTTGATCTTGCAAGGATCCTTTTAAAATGAGTGCCTTCCTAGCAACCAACCCAAGGCAATGACCGGAGTCCGCTGGTGCTGGGGCACAATCAAACTCTTCCTCTTGGGGAACAGCATAGGAGTCCCCATATAATGGCTCTAGTGGGACTTCTTCCTCATCTAAGGACTTATAACCCCCTATGGTTTTGGAGAACAACACTTTCTTTTTGTTGGGGCAGTCCTTTTGATAGTGTCCTCGTCCGCCACAAGAGAAACACTCAATGTCTCGGGAACGCTTAGGTGGAGTCCCTTGGTGGGAAGGACGCCCTTGTTGAGGACGGCCAATGGAGTTCGTTCCATGTGTTTGGGAAGGACGCTGGGATGGGGTTTGCTTTGAAGAAGAACCTTGTCCCTGCATACTAGAAGATGAATTAGTGGAAGCATAAGGACGAGAGTTAGAGGAAGCATACCTATTTGGCCGAGATTGGTAAGAACGCTGCTCCTGTTGGTTCTTATAGATGGTCATGGCCATATGCATCAAGTTGTTCAAATTTGTGATGGGCAAGATCTCAAGTTGGTGTCTAATAGATTGATTCAATCCAGAGTTGAACCTAGTCCTTAAAGTAGAGGGGGCAACTACAATGTTGGCCTTGAAGTACATATCCTCCAACTTAGAGAAGAAGTCTATGGGAGTCATGCTTCCTTGTCGAAGCGTTGCAATTTCCATCCTCATCTGGTTCCTATAGTCCTTAGGAACATACTTTTGGGTCATTACGTACACAAGTTGGTCCCAAGTGGTCACCGGCATTTTACCTAGCCTCAAACGATTGTCCACAAAGTGTTGCCACCACACTCATGCTTGACCACGAAAATGGAGCGTAGCTAAATGAACCCATTCATGGGAAGGAGTCTGACAATAGTGTAAAGTGTGCGCTGTGGCGGCAATCCACTCAAGGAAGGCAGCTGCATCGTAATGTCCTTCAAATAGTTCAATTCGGACTTTGAGCTCATGGCGGTTTGGAGCTGGTTGGTCATAGTCCCCACGGTCTTCAGGCAAGTCTAAACCGCGATCAATGGGACTCCAAGGTCTCGGTGGTATCGCCCGAGGGACGTTATCGTGCCGCTTGCCTTGTTGCCTACGGGGACGCTCGTGGCGTCGGTTGGCATCATGGCGGCATCCGTCCCTTCTAGAGACTTCTTCATGGCAACGTTCCAACGGCGGAGCCGGAGGAATCCAGTCTGAGGGACGCTCGTCCAACTCTGGAGGGTCACCCAAAGGTGGAAAGTTGTGAGGGTTGGGTAGCCCGAGTCCTCAAATTCTTCGTCATCGAAGTCATCGAACTCGTCTTCCCAAACTGGTCTGTCAGATGAATGTTCTAAGGATGCCTGTGGTGGAGGTAGGGACGGCGCCCTTCCTCCTGCCACACGCCTTTCATAACGTTGAGTCCTACGTAAGGGGTGCTCATCAAAGCGTTGGTCACGCCCGTTGTACACCCGGCGGTCCCGTTCCCCGGTACCTGGGTCTTGGGGACGCCTTTGATAACGTGGAGGGGACGTTGCCTGTCGACGATCTCTCCTTGGGTCATAACGATCATTAAAATGGAAAGAGGCAGGGGACATACCTGGGCCTTCGGACTCATGGCCTGAGGAAGCATCATAGGCATATGGGTCACTCCACAAGGCTTGGCCTTGAGGACAGCGGGGCTCAATGGTTGACTGGGGACGGCGTTGTTGAGGGGTGTCCTGTGACGATGTCCTATTGGGAAGGACATGGTGAGATGTTTGACCGTTCGGCTGACTTGGGCCCGCTTGGTCGGAGAGACTGATGGCTAATCCTTGAGACTTGGAAGGAAGGACTTGAGGAAGTCGAGCTGCCGCTTGGGCTTGGAGAAGGGACTCGACATCAGCTAGTCGGCGTCTTAACTCTACATTTGCTTGTTGTTCATATGAGAGTTGAAGGTTGAGGTCCTCGATGGAGAGTTCATGGTTGAGGACTTGTGGTGGATTATTGCCGTTGGTAACCTCGTCGGATGGGTTTCCTATCATAACATTGAGTCCATGGCGAGTAAAAATGGAACAGGAATCAACAAGTACAAGCACTAGAAACAGTTGTTCAGACGGACTATGCACACACAAAGGTCAGGGAGGCTTTATGTGCGAGAGACGGCTAAAGGCTACATGATGCAACTCAAACACACAAGGATCAATGCAATTACAAGCAACAATATCGACGTGCTAAGTGCTAAGGACTGCTTCTGCTATGAGGACGCGCCTCTAGTATGAGGATTGCGTCCTAATGAGTTTGTTTGGGACTCTTGAATCCAAAGTAGTTACCTTATTTTGGCTTTCTATTTGGACTGCTTTTTTTTTTTTTGAATGCGGTTACTAACCGAAAGAGAGTCCTTTGAGGGATGCAAGTAGCACAAATAGGTTACTAACCTAAGCACGACTGAAACCAATATGCAACAAGTAATTGAAATCCCCAAGCATGTAAGGACTGCAATCGTAAGTGGGTGTAAATTTTTTTTTTAAAGAACTATAGTAGTAGAAACTTGTTCTAGTACCAAGGTTGGGCTAAATTTTTTTTTTTGATTTTTATAAGGACGGATTCAAGGAACACAAAGGGAAGCAAGTTTGATATGCAATAGTCCGAACAAAAAGGCTTACGTAACCTGGGCTCTGATACCAATTGATGCGATCGCCTTCTCGGGACTCCCGATAACGACTCACTTTGGCCAAGGATCTAGGTTACGACTTATGCCTTTACCCAACTATTGAAGGGACTATGGTGGAAACGGGTGCGGAAGCTGAGTAAGGGAGGGGTGAATAGTTCCAAGGGACGGGTGAATAGTTCCAAGGACGGGTGAAAAGTTCCAAGGACGGGTGAATAGTTCCAAGGACGGGTGAATACTTCCAAGGGAAGGGTGAATAGTTCCAAGGACGGGTGAATAGTTCCAAGGATGGGTGAATAGTTCGAACGGACGGAAGAACTCGCCGAAGGCCGAGGAAGGTCGGAGGTGGCCGGAGAAAGGAGGGCGTCGGAGAAGAGGGTCAGAAGGAGTGACATTCATGGTTTTGGGGAAGAGACAGTCTTGATTCAGCAAAAACTCATTAATTGCAAACGTAAGGATTACAAAAAAGGAGACCTTCTTATATAGTGGAGGCTCTTAACATAAAAGAGGAAACCTAGCATTTATTGGTTGGGCCTAAAAGCATGCAAGTCTTGGCCCCAATCCCTAAACATACTATAAATGGCCAGACAACTAATCTGACCTAACATTCTTGTCCTTACTACAAAAGGTAATACTTATCCATAAGCTAGCTAGGAAAAGGAAAGACAAGGACTAAAGCAAAGGAGTCCTAGGGGTTCTGATGAGGACTCTGCTCATGAGCTGAGGGACTTTGTTAAAGGACTCTGCTCAAGAGCTGAGGGACTTTGTTGAAGGATGCTGGTATAGTGGAGAGGACGCTGGTGAAGGACGCTGGTATAGTGGAAATGACGCTGCTGAAGGACGCTGGTAGAGAGGTAAGGACGTTGCTGGGGGGACGCCCAACACAGTCCTTAGGTTTGGCGTTGAGGACTCTCTTGTATCGTCCCTAGAGTTAGCCTTGGCAGAAGGAAGCCTTCCACGGATAGGGACGCCAAGGCCTCATCATCAAGAATAGCCTTAAGGACGCTCAACACCCGAGTAGCTGGTTCTTCAGGGACTAAGCTAATGGACTGAGAGGCTCGCCATACAAAGATTGTCGTTGCTTGGGCAATGGCCTTAGCACGAGCTCGAGTAATGGGTCCGTCCGAACGCATTATCATGGCGTCTTCCTCTTCCTTGGAAGTAAGGGAAGGGATCGCATCAATAGGCCAACCCAAATCTTCTGGACATAAAAAAGCATACTTGTTGGAATTGTGGTGCTCATACAAACACCTGACAGCAAACAATCAAGTAACTAAAATTCTAATTCCATATGGAATGCAAATGAATTATGCTATTAAAAGACAAGAAAATACACCTACCTCATATAAAGTGCAACATGCACTACCTCCAACATTTTTTTTTAAGCCATACATTCAACTCTTCCTTTCCAATGTTCAAGAAATGATCGTGTTGTAGGATATGTATGGGCATGCTAATGACAATATCTAGCTTATCAATAGATGTTAACATTGATGAAACTCTTGGCATCACATTGCTCTGTGGAGACTGTATATGCTCTAAAGTGTTTTTGCATTGACTAAGCTTGTTTGCAGACATGTTTGTATCTTTAGAAGCATATCAATCTTGAGACAACTGTGTTTATATCATATTTATACAACCTATTAAATAAATAAATAAAAATAGCACACATGAATTGTATAATTATTATACCGATGCATAAATGATCATGTCTTTTGGCCAAGCGACAAAACCTCCAATTGCATCTTCTATATAATTGACCTCTTCAATCGTATATGGAACAACGGTATGCTCTTGGCCATCTACAACTGTGCCCACTGTGACTTTCAATGTGCTTGAATCCAAATCCTTGCCATGAAGAATTGTATATGACCCAACTTCTTGGATGAGTACTCGCCCTTTAGCTACCATAATTATTAGATCAGGCCATTACAACTAACATTTTGTCCATTCTCCCTATGTGAAAAAGTAGAAATAAAAATATAACTTAGTAAAAAACTGTACTACAGCAAATAACATCAGAAACTAGTTCACAACAAAACTACTACTGCAAATTACATGAATTTAACTCACCAAGTATAGTACAATTTGGTTTTGATTAGTTTGCTTAATGGTTAGGATGATCATAGTCACAGTATAAAAATTATTCATGCACCTACTTTTATTTTTTACAATATTTGCATGGCTTTATACTTGAATATTTAAGTTTGATGCTTCTAGCGGAGTTGAATATTATTTTTATATTCATGCAACTTTCTCCACCAAGTTTGAAAATGAAGAAAAGCTTTTACATATGTGTTTGTTCTTACGTTCCCTCAAAACTTTTCCTACTTAAAAATTAACTTACGTGTGTAAAAAACTATCAGTCTTACGTGAAGCTTTATTATTTCTGTAATCTCTTTTTGCCTTATTTTCTTCTATCAGGGTTTCTCTTAACAATCATTGTTGAAACTTGAAAGTAATTACTGACCATGGGTAATGTTATCTTAATTTTGATAGCTAGCTATTATGTAGATACAAATTTTAAACTGATTAATTATATTATTTGATTAGACAACAAAGCTACTGCCTATTACCTATTATGTACTCATTCACATTCATCTTCACATGGCTTGACAACAAATGCAACCAGAAGAAATAAGTTAAGTGTCATACCTTATCAGGTTCTGCATTAGAATGTGATCCCCTTAACGAGCAACTATCATTTGCACTAAGATGACTATGCTCACCCTGAGAGAGTCTCGCCCTTGCATTTCTGTTATCATTTTTTGCAATAATTCTACTTGATTTTGCAATTGTGTCACTTGACCCTTAAGTCCCACACCTTACCCGACCAGGATGTCACTTGACTTCTTGTTGGTATGCACGGACACATCGACGCTTGGCTTGATCACCAAAATATTTATTCGAAGTTACTCCAAGCCCGACACACCTTACTCGACCAGGATGTTCATCTGTACCTAACGCCATTGTTAAGATATCATTTCTCCCTGTGGGTTTTATGCGCCCTTGTGACTCTTGCTCCTTAAGCGCAGCCTTCGACATTAACACATCATATTAAAACATACAAAATAGGAATCATATGTAGAATTAGACTATACAACATCAATTACAAACTTTTCAAGATTATATTTCACTTACAATTTTTTGAGCGATTTTTTCTGCTTCGGGATCAAGCTTTCCATTAATTCTTTGCCTAGCAGCCAACCACCTATCAGCTCTAGGAATTGTAGATGTGGCAGGATCTTCCCCTCTCTCTATCAGCTACAAAAACAAGAAATTACCATAATGAAGAACCATCATCCAATAAATAAAAACAAAGCATTCATGTAACTATATGCATTACCATCTCTCTGGATTTACACGCATACCCCTTTCTTGATAACCTGTAAGCATACACAACTTTCTTTGCAATTTGACGATTTCTTTCACTTTTATCCTGTATTAACAACAAGAGTTAATATTCTCGATTCAACTTAAGAAGCAAATATATGGTGAGAACTTAATGAAATAATTAATACGAAAATTGCTAGTACATTGAAATCTTTAGTGCATCGTTTTCGTAAATACTCATCCCACGTCTCTTAATCAATAAAACACACAGGAGGTTCTTTAATTAGCATTTTGACTGCTTCATTGAGTGTTGATTTGAAATCTCTCCACTTTGAGTTAGCGCTCTTATATATATAATCCTTTGCACTTTCACCAGGAATCTTAAAAGCTTACTGCATAAAAATTAAACTTGGGCCACATAACATTTTCCATATTGATTCGGGCTAATTTGTATAGGTTAACTCTTGTATTTTAGGGCTATATTGAGTGTGTTTAGGTTAGAGTTGGGCGTAATTGTAATATCTAGGCCGAAGACACAAGAATGCAAGAATCAAGAGTTCTAAGGTGTTTTGAGCTGTCTACGCGACACCACTTGCTTGAGAAGGCTATATCTTGAGGTACAGAGGTCGGATTGACTTGATTCTAGTGCCATTGGAAAGCTAACTTCAAGGGCTTCAATTCATCTTTTTACACCGAAGTCATATTCCAAGCGGAAGATGGTCAAAACAGCCTCCGAAGTGACGCTAGAGGTTCTGTCCCGATACCGCGACCGCGGCCAGAGCGGCGCGACCGCGGTGCTTCCCGAGACCGACTTGTTCTTCTCTGTTGCGATAACGCGGGCGCGGTGGGAGCGACGCGACCGCGGTGATGCCGAATCCGAAGCGGGCCGAAATCTTTCTATCTTGTTTCCTTTTCTATCTTTTGTCTCTTTCCTTATCTATCTCGTGGAGCTTGTTCCTTGGGTTATATAAGGAGGAGCCAGCCTTAGGTTTTTAGTATCTTCTTTCTCATAATTCAATTCTTCTCTTTTAGTATAGTTATGGAGAACTAGTCTCCTTGGGTTGTTCAAGGGAGAAGCTCTAATGTATGAACTCGTGAGGTTTTGGTAATTGATTTCTATCCTTTGGTTAATATTGATTCTCTTGTGCTTTATCTTATGATTGTTGATTGTTTCTCTAGGATTCGCGACCCTATTGAATTGATTAGCTTTCTATTGTTTGATTATGTTTGGACCGTGGACAAAACTAATCTGTGAAAAAACTTAACCTAGACCTGTTGTCTATGCAACTAGGATTAAGAAGAGAATTGATTGTTTTATCTTGCAATTGACTCGTAGCTTGATTTTTTGATATTATATCCTGCATATCCTTGTTCTCTATGCTAATTCTAGGTTAAGCGTTCTTGCCTAGGGTTATAGAATTGCTTGGACCGTGGACTTGCGATTGTTAATGATCAGGATAGGAATTAACCATAGGTGTGAATGAAATCAATGGATAAATCTATGATCGAGGGATTATATCATGAGTGGATCTTTTGAATGAACTTGTCTCCTTATCAATTGTTTCCCCATATTTGCATGTTTGTTTATTTGTTTGTTCTTTGTTTCTTAGATTAGTTTAGTATAGATTTCTCTCCTAAACCCCACCCCCTTTCTTTGGTTGATAATTATATTGATACTAGAAGCCATAGTTCTCTTGGGTTCGACCCCGTACTTGCATGCTATACTTAGTTTGTTTGTTTGGGTTATTCATCTTTGATCTTGGCACGACGACTTTAGCCGAGTCACATATGTAATTATGTTATAAAAAGTATCCCTAGTTCCAAAAATTACTGCAATGGTGTCGAATACAATGTCCTTAAACTCATCTGGAACTTTCCTCCAATCATCATACAAAATCGGTACTCGTATGCGAGTCATATGGCCTAGATAAATTTCCATAAGTGATGAAAGTTTGTCACATGGCTCATCTCTCGGAAGATGGATAAATATTTGAACTCGAGCCGTGGAGAAGAGAACTCTCAGGGGAGCAAAGCTCCCCCATACTTAGACTTTTACACATAGCCAAAAGAATGGAACTCTAAAGGTGAATGGAAAGAATAAATAGAAGGGGTGGAAAGATAGAAGATGGAAAATAATGATATATATAGATGGAAGATAGAGATAGAATTGGACCAAAAAGTCCTCTTTTTTTTTCTTTTTGTTTTTGTTTTTGTTTTTTTTTCAAAATAAAGAAAACGAGCTAAAACCGAGACGCAGTATGGTTGCCGCGAGCACGAGCTAGTACCTGTTTGTCGGGGCGTCACTGGTGGTTCACCGCGGGCGCAGCCGGAGCGACGTAGGGACGGTTTCATACCAGGATGTCCTTTCGGACCTAGTACCTGCATGTTAGCTTGAAAACGAAATAAAATCCTAAACTAAGAATGGAAAAAAAAAATTTATCTAATCCTTGGGTTGCCTCCCAAGCAACGCTTTTGTTTAACGTCGTTGGCTCGACGTGGATACGCTCAATACGGGTCCTCATCAATGTGGATTCGGACCTCGTTGCCACCGTGAGATATGGAGAGTAAACCGTTGGCAACGTCAATAATCGTCCTGGCGGTTTTCATGAATGGGCGACAAAGTAAAAGAACCGGGTCGTAGCGCCCTTCACCAATCTCCATCACATAGAAATCTACAGGGAAAATCAAACCATCGACTTGCACTAAAACATCCTCCACTAACCCTTTTGGGCGCACGGTAGAGTGGTCAGCCAGTTCAATAAAAATATTTGTGTTTTTCAAAGGACCTAGGCCTAACTTCTCATATATGCAAGTAGGAAGGACATTGATGGATGCACCTAAATCTAGCATGGCATGCTCAATTTTGGTTTCTCCTATCAAGACAGGGATGGTGAATCTTCCTGGATCTCCACATTTTTTATGCAATTATTTCTACAGAAGTGAATTAACAGACTCGGTGTTGCTATCCTTAGTTTTTTCAACTAGAGCTACTTTTGCAATTTTAGGTTTGGACCTTTGTTTTCTTTTAATAGTGCAAAGCTCTTTCATGAATTTAGGAAACCGAGGGACACCTTGAATGAGATTAAGAAGAGGAACATTTACCTGGCAGTTGGCAAAGGTCTCGAAGAGTTCCTTGTCATGTGCCGGCTTCCTTGTGTCTTGAAGTGCTTCTGGGAAAGGAGGAGAAGGCTTGAGAGAGCTAAGAGGTGGAAGCTTTGGTGCAAAATACCCGTCATCTTCGTCGGGAGTGGTACCGCGGGCGCGGGCAGGAGAGCGTGGGCGCGGCTGAGGCTGGTAGTTCTTGAAGGCATAATCGAGCAACGCCTCGAAGTCGGCCTCTGCATGATTTCCGCGGGCGCGGCATTTCGTCCGTGGTTGGCTTCGGAGGTTCTGTCGAGTTTCCGTGGGCGCAGTGAGGTGAGCGCGGGCGCGGATTCTTGACAGAGTCCTGCTCCTCAAGATCTGGGTGATCGCCGCGGGCGCGGAATTATGCCAGAAGGCGGCTCTCGACTCGCAATTGCTCTACCGCTCCTTAATTGCATGGAAATCACATTCTCCTTGTGATTGAGAGGTTGAGAAGGGAGCTTCCCGGAGTCCTTAGACTCAAGCCTATTGATCATGGTGGCGAGCTGGCTCAGCTTAGTCTCTAGGTTCTTTACAACGGCTCTCGTCTCTTGATACTCCTTAATAAGAGCATTGATGGCATCATTCTGAGACGGTGCAGGCACTCTCGGGGCATAATTATTAGATCGGAATTGTTGTTGCTGACCTTGAGGAGCGTACTGTTGCTGCTGTTGTGGTGGATCTTGTTGTTGTTTGTTGTTCCACCGAAAGTTAGGATGGTTTGCCCACCCCAGATTGTAGGTGTTAGAGAAAGGATCATTCTGGAGGCAGGGCGTACCATAATTACCGATGGCGTTCACCGACGCCTCGGTTTCTTGGATCGTAGGGCACTGGTCGGTGTGGTGGTTCGCATCATAGCATAGGCCACAAGCATTGACTTGCTGCGCACCCTTCTTCAAGAGCAGCTGCTTCATTAGATCTTTGAGTTCCCTTACTTCAGCATTCAGGGACTCATTCACCACGTTGACGGATCTCACATTAGTCCGCGCTCGCTGATTGCGAGCTTGCTTAACAAGAATATCGATTTTCTTAAACGCTTGTGCTAGAGTCAAGTTCTCGTAACTGCCTCCACAAGACGCATTCACAAGACGTTTATCAGCGTTGTAGAGTCTCTCAATAATATAACATATGAGGTCCTTGGCAAGATAGCCATGGTAGGGACAACTGGCGATGAGCCTCTTGTAGCGCTCATAATAGTCATAGAGATTCCCGTCCTCCCCTTGCTCCAAATTGTTGAGCTGCTTCTTGATAGAGGTTTGTTTAGAAGCAGGGAAGTACTTCTCTAGAAAGGCTTTCTTCATCTCAGCCCAAGTAGTAATCGAGCTTGGCACCAAATAAAGGTGCCATTCTTTAGCAGAGTCGTCCAACGAGAAAGGGAAAGCTCAAAGCTTTATTTGATCCTCCGTGACGTTGGTTGGCTTCATGCTCACACACACGGCATGGAACCCCGTCAGATGCTTGTTCGGGTCTTCACCACTCAACCCGTGGAATTTGGGTAAGTGGTGGATAAGCCCGGACTTGAGCTCGAACTTGACGCCCTCCCCAAGATCGGGGAACTGAATAGCCAGTTGTTGTTGTTGAAGATTGGGCGCAGTGAGATGGTGAATAGTTCGATCCGCCATGACTTCTTCTGGTTCAGAATCAAAGAGAGAGAGAGAGAGAGGGTCTAGAAGATTGTAGGATGCAGAAGCTCTAGGAACGTACACTCCTTATCTTCCGAAGAGTCCCGTCAATTTCTGGATCAAAGTGAACAAGAGAAGTATTAGTAGACCGGGTATGGACCATAAGACAGGTCCGAACCCAAAGAGTGTTTCTTGGCACAACGACTTTAGTTGAGTCACAACTTCATAATAGATCTCCCTTGATTGAATAAACTCTAAGGGAGATTAGTTCTCCATTACAAAAGAAAGCAAAGAGTTTTATTTGATATGAATTGAGATACCTAAAACCTAAGGCAGGCTCCTCCTTATATAGCACAAGGAATAGGCTCCCCGAGATAGATAAGGAAAGAGACAAAAGATAGAAAAGGAAACAAGATAGAAAAGATTTCGGCCGCTTCGGAACTCGGCACCACTGCGACCGCGGCAGGTCTATCTTCGGGTTGGCTACGTCGGCGCGACCGCGGCCTTCACGGGAGTTGATCGTCGTCGCCTTCCTACACCGCGACCGCAACTGGGACACCGCGCCTACGGAATAAGGGCAGTGGCGAACTTGTCTTCAATTTAGCTCTAAAAACTCTTGATTCTTCACATCTTGTGTCTTCGGTCTACGTATTACAATAACGCTCAAAACTAACCTAAACACTCTCAATAACGATCTAAAATACTAGAGTTAAGCCACACAAAATAGGCCGAATCAATGAGTTTCTTTCCATTGATGATATCGAGTGAACGTTGGTGCCTTGGGCCAGACCTAATAAAGATTAAGAAGTGTGGGGTAAAAAAAAAAAGATAAATCGGCAAGAATGGTCAATTATGCTTTTGACTGAAAATTTTGAACCAATTCTTATGCTTGAGAAAGCCAAATCGATCTCTTATCGATTATACTTTTTCGATTGAAAACCTTGTCCTTTATTATATGTCTGAGAAAGCCACTTCTTACGGCTAATGAAACCAAATTGATTTGTTATCGATTATGTTTCTTTGATTGAAAATTTTGTCTTTCATCATTGGCGTGCGTCATTTCTTCTTGTCGGACGGCTTGTACTTACCGGCGTACTAATCATTCGAGGAGGTGGATCTATATTTAGTGTTGGACAGAGTTGTATTAGGACAGGTTTCTTAGTGCTCGAAGAGTTATCAAAACTCTTCATCTATGTGGAGGGAACGTCAGACGTCCATTTCGCAGACTTGGATGAGTTGACCTATTGCCTACGACACTACATTTTTAGTGTTTTACTCGCCCCGATCCTGAATGTACTCTGATCTTTCTTTTCGAGGGTTTGTATATTCTTAGTTGTGCTTGCTCATTTTATGTTTGGACCTTTTTTTTTCGGTCATTCTCAGCCTTTCGTGCCTCCGTGTTCCACGGCCTCTCGGATTAGCATTTTTTTTTTGATGAGGTAAGAATTAGGAGTCCCACTTACGGGGGACGACCTAGAGCATCCTTTCGGATGAGAACATTAAGTTCTTGATGTGTCGCAATGTAATCGATAGGGTGATCGTGGCCCAGTTTCGCGATTTTATCAACCACACCATTAAGAACCCTATTCACATGCTTAATCTTGACTGACTCAAACCCTTGGAAGAAAGCCCAAATGTCTGAGATCAGTAGGTCAATCTGCCAAGGGCATTTTCTCGTGCCTTTGGTCGCTTCGATAACCGTCAGGTTGTCCCCTTCAATTTCGATCTTTTTGTATCCGAGTTGTTTGGCTTTCCTGACTCCATCACGTAGCCCAAGTGCTTCAGTGATTAAAATTGAGTTATGGTCATACTTCGTAACTCCCATGTTGATCACTTCGGAGTTATGGTTTCTGATAATGAAACCCGCTGAGGCTGACTCGTCGTTCCGTAACGATCCATCAAAGTTTAGCTTTACAAATCCTTTTTTCGGTTTTTCCCATGTTGCACTTTGATTCTTCTGTTTTCGTTGGTTCGGTTTTCTCTCGACAATTTCCTCGTCTTCTGTGTATTTCGTGGACCTTTTCTAGCTAGTAATTTGGTTCTTGATGTATCTAGGAAGGTCAGGGATTGCATTGCTTGGGTCTTGTTGAAATACCTTTAAGTTCCTCTGATGCCATAGGCACCACCATATCGTAGCCAACTCTGTGAACAAAGGTGTACCAGTCAGTTGGTGAAGTTCTGTTATTATGCTAGTGGGTGATTTATCTGTGGTATCATAGTTTTGTATTACTTCTGCTGTTATGGGGTTAATTTGTTGAATAATGCAGTGGGTATGCGGGCATTTAACAAGCAAGTGTCCAATTGTTTCGCTTGGTCCGTTGCACATCGTACAATCTTGAGGGACTGCCACTTGTTTTGCTCGTAGTCTGTCCTTAGTTGGAAGGCCGTTTTTATCAATCTTCCAGAGGAAGTTCTTGATTTTTGGGGGAGTATCTAGTTTCCAAATCCAATTATTCTGGCTTGGGATCAGATTAGATGTTTTCGCCACCAGATTTACAGCTGAGGCTGTTGAGAACCAACCGTTTTTACTTGGGGCCCAATATAGGCGATCACGTAGAAAATTTTCTAGAATCTGAATTTTAATGATTTTGTCTACCATATTTTAGTGAGCTCTTCAATATTCCATTGCTTTTGTTCAGTCATCACACTTTTCACCTTCATACCCTCATCTATACTATTTGTATCTAGTACATGTTTTTTAAGAGGTTCATCGATTGCCCACTTGTCCGTCCAAAAATTAATGGTTTCTCCATCACCCCCTTGCCAGACCAACCCTTCATAAAACTCGGGTCTTAGTTTCATCAGTTGTGACCATTGCCACGATGAGTTTGCTTTCTTTTTGTATGTGAATATGGCATCGTCTTTTAGGTATTTTCCGTGACTACACGCACCCATATGTTGCTTGGCTCTGCGATTAACTTCCAAAGTAGCTTCATTTGGAGTGCTTTGTTCATATGTTCTGATTTCCTTATCCTCAGGCCTCCATATTCCTTTGGTTTGCATATTCTATCCCATCCGACAAGAGGTTTATAATTTTGGTCCTTGTTCCAAAGGAAGCAACAATTTATTTGGTCCAATTCATTGTGAATACTAGTGGGCAACATGAAGCTTTGCATTACATAGCTGGGTTTCGAGGTTAAGTTTGATCGGATGAGAGTAGCACGACCCTCTTGAGAGAGGCCGTTAGCCTTCCACTTAGTCAATTGTGTTTTTGTGTTACCAATAACTTCACTAAATGTTTCCTTATTGACTTTTCCATTGATCATAGGGCATCCAAGGTATTTATCGAGGTTAGACATTTGTGTTACACCTAGTGTTTGTTGGGCTCGTATCCTTCCTTGATTGTCTACAGATTTAGAAGGGTGGAAAGTGGATTTATGAAAGTTAACTTTTTGGCCTGAGATTGCACAATATTCTTCAATGATTTGCTTTACTTGGTTGCATGCGCTTTGATTTGCCTTGGAGAAAATGATGATGTCATCCGCAAAGGCAAGAAACGAAATTGGAGTGCCCCTACGGGCCAAGGCGAAACCAATCGGGGGACGTGGTTTGTTGCTAGCTTGTTGTAGCTTTCTCGCAAGTATTTCCATTCCAAGGATGAAAAGATAAGGAGAAAGGGGATCTCCTTGTCTGAGACCTCGGACCGGTATAAACGGTTCAGTAGGGCCATTGTTAACTAGGACCGAGAAAGACACTGTTTGAGTACACTCCTTAACCCAATTTAGAAAGGTGCTACAAAATCCGAACTTTTCTAGTACCTTGTTGAGAAACGTCCAATCAACACGGTCATATGCTTTCTCCATATCTAGTTTGATTGCCAACCAGCCATCTTTCCCTTTTCTTCCCCTGAAAGAGTGGAGTATTTCGTGGGCAATGAGAACGTTGTCTTGGATTGATCTGTTGGGTTATGAATGCACCTTGTAAGGGATGGATAAGCTTTTCCATGACTTTTTTAAGGCGTTCGGTGATGATCTTTGCAATTGCTTTGTAAACCGTAGAGCATAGGCTTATGGGTCGAAAATGGTTTGTCGACTCTGGGTTGTCTCTTTTTGGTAGCAATGTGATGAAAGTGTGGTTAATTTGTTTCAGAATTTTTCCCGAGTGGAAGAAGCTTTTTACTGCCTTGATTACAGTAGGTCCTACAATGTCCCAGTATTTTTTGTAGAAGCCAGATGACATCCCGTCAGGTCCCGGGGACTTGTCTGACCCTATTTGCATTATGGCTTGGTGAATCTCTTCGTTGGTTACGGGTTTAGTGAGTTCTTCGTTGTCTGCTGCTGAAACCTCGCAACTAATCAGGCTTAGATACTCATGTAGTAATGTTTCGTTGATTTGTTCAGATTTGTATCTCATCATAAAATCATTACGAATCTCATTTCTAATATTCTCTTCCCCTGTTACCTGGGTTCCAATGGTTGTTCTAATTTCTTTTATGAGTTTTCGGTTTCTCCTTCCATTAGCAATCTTATGAAAATATCCAGTGTTTGTGTCGTTCAACTTGGAGTGTTTATCTTTGGCTCTTTGCTTCCAGTATGTCTTATGAGATCTTACGATTTTGTCCTTTTTCTCTATCAGGCGTATTTGCTTCTGAATGAGGCTTGGGATTGGGGTTGTTTGAATGCGTTGTTGGATGTTGGTTAAATCTTGTTCCACAGTCTTGAGTTGTTCAAACGTGTTCCCAAAGGTGTGTCTATTCCATCTTTTTGCCTGGGTTTTAAGTAGTTGGGTTTTCTTAACAAGTTTAAACATATTAGACCCTTGGAAATCGACCCTCCAAGCTTGCTTGACTACGTTGCGAAAGTCCTTTCGTTGCATCCACATTTTTTCAAATTTGAATGGTAGCGCTTTTTGGGTTTGTTCGTTTGTTATTTCTGTCATGATTTGGCAGTGGTCTGATGACGAGAATGCATAGTTTCGGGTATAAATATTAGGGAAATATTCTAGGATATTATTGCTAACTAGAGTTCTATCGAGTTTTTCATATGTATTGTCTATTTCAGTCTTATTTTTCCTCCATGTGAAAATGTTCCCCAGGATCGGGGTGTCGAATAGTTCACAATCGTTTTTGAATTTAGTGAGACGTTCAAACCTACTAGGTTCCGGTTGGTTACCACCCATTTTTTCTCCCGCGTCTTGTATTTCATTTAAGTCACCCATTACAATTATTGGTAGATTGATATGTATTATTGTTTCAGCCACTAATTTCCAGAAGTCTTCTTTATCAGTTTCCTGGGAGGAGTATAGATTAGGCAAATGATAAAGACATACTTGGTGGCTAGGTTTTTGCACTTTAGAATGACGAATCTTGCTTCGTGAACTAGGACATCTATTTGCTCGTTTATAAGCTGATGAGCTTTCCACATAACGCAGAGCCCCCCGCTCTACCTGTCGCAGGGGACCAAATGAAATTGTCAAAGCCAGCTTTTTTCCACAAACGTTCCTCTGGTTCTTTGTCGGTTTTGGTTTCCATTATTGCCATAATGTTGATTCGTTCAATTTTACAGAATGCGTCTACCTCCGGCCAGAAGGATTTACGACCCATTCCCATGCTATTCCAAGTGCTAATCCTCATGATAACTAGTAAAAGTGTGTTGCTCTAGGGATGCTTGAATCCCATCATCGATGAAAGCTTTGCATAAAAGTGAAAGTGTATTTTTAAAACTGTCGGACCATTCGTATCTGCGGGATTGTCTCATGAATACGTGCGATGGGGCATTAATATGATACAATTTTCTTAGAGATACAAAAATGTAAATATGACAATTACAAGTTTGCTATTGATCCAGGATTTAGAGTTACATAAGTGTTGATTGGATTGATCAACTCTCGGATTAGCATTTAAATGGTTCTCCGAATTCTCACCTCAAACAAAAAAAAAAAACAATCCACTATAATATGTTTTTTTTAATGAAACACTATAATATGTTTTATTACTACGATAAAGTAGATTAGCTTAACGGGAATGTGTAGTCCTCCAAGCCGATTGCTGAATGAGAAAGGCGAGAGAAAGAGATAGATGTTGCCCCAATACGGTATCAAGCTCGCTGTTCACATAATCACTGCTGACTTCGGCGATCTCGTTGCTGTATGTATATGCTCTTTCTTCCCCTCCCCTCTAGCGCTTCTACATCCCCAAAAAGGCTGATCCTTTTTCTGCTGTTTTAATTTTCTTGCAGAAAGTATGTGAATGTCTTCTCAGAAGAGGAGCCCTAACGAGATTGGCCATCGCAAGGTACACGGACCTCCCTCCTGACAAGGTCACCAATTGCCTCCGTCTCTTAGTACAGCACAATTGCGTCCAGGCTTTTTGTCTGGTTGAACAAGGTATGCTCCTGATCACCTATAAACCCTCTTCCTTTGATTGGTGAATGTGCTTTTTTTAATCTCAAAACCATGGTTCCACTCATTCCTATCTATGTGTTTCTAGAATTTATTTAGCTTGCAGGATATTTTCAGTTTGATGTATTTCTCGATGCATATCCTCTAGTGAAATGCTTGTGAATATTTGAATACAGGTGGCTATGGAGAACCAGAGAAAAATTCAACACAGTTTGTGGCATTGTTTAATAATATGGTTTGTAGGTTGAGGTTTCCAAAGATCTTAACAATTGTTTCCAAGGAACTGGATGAAGAGGTTCGTATTGTATATTGCATTGCTTTTCTTTTCCTGGTCGTTTTAGATGTCTTGTATTTCAAAATAAGAAATGATTGACCTTGTATAACTGTTTTTTCTGCAGTGTGCATTTGTTCTTGAAGGTCTGCTTCAACATGGTAGACTTACATGTTCACAGGTATTGGATAGAGCGACAGGCAAAGGTAAGTCCGGTATTTTTGCTGCTGTAACACTTTTAAGTGTAGCTGTTTTTGACCATAATAGATATAAAAAGTTTAGCATTTTTTACAGCCTTCATTTTACGAAATGGTAAGTGCCTTAGCTCTATAATTGAATTACCTAGAAGAGATGATGCAAAACATAGTATCAAGGAGAACAGGTGACGCAGGACCACACTGACACAAGTATTTCCATAAAGAAACCTTTAAAAAATCACTTCCTCAAGGTTTATCTGAAACCCATCGTATAGAATGTGTATCACAATGATGGACCGAAATCAATTAGGAAGCATTGACCAGCTCCCACACTGGCAAACTTTCTATCATTTAGAATCTTCTTATTTTCATTAGAAGCATCTTGAGTTCTTTTAAATTTCTTAATCTCTTTTTGTTTGGATGCACCCTAGTTATATTCAATTGCTCAATTAGACTTCTGACTTTCATGTTATCTCGGTGTATAAGGTGGAAACGGGGAGATATGTCATCCCACAATGTAGTAGAGTACGAAAAAAGGTTTAAACAAGAAGAACAAAAATATATCCATGAAAGAAATCATAAAATCACGTCCTGCATTTACTTTTCAAAACCTCCAATAGATAGCAAACTCCAATAAAAATTGATAAATATTAAAATGCATCAACGCTTTAAATCGAATTACTATAGATGGGAGAATCAAGATGTCTATGATTCAATTATTGAAGCAGTCAACTAGGGCCATAGGAGAACTGAAGGGGTCGAATTCGAGAGAGAGTCAGTCTCATTGGGGATTAACTCGAATCTCCAGGCTGGGAGAAGTGAGAATGGATAGACTGGAGAAACAAGAGGAGAACATGTGTGTCTTACGTTAAAACAAAAGAACAGGAAACAGACTTCCTTAGTAACTGTTTCATTTCCATCAAACATGTTCACGGGAAATCTTGACTATTTCCTTTCCGGGGCGGAAGTTTCATAGGGAGTTTTGGCTGTTTTCGTGTACCTGTCCTTGTATCCATGTTTACCAAATGTTTCTATGTTTCAGTAGGTTTTGTATTTCTGATCTGAATCTTAATGTGCAAATAAATTCATTTTCTTGATTCTAGGAGGAATTGTACGGGAAAGGTTTATGAAGCTGGTCGAAACGCACTATATAGAACGGTGCCCAGCTGCTGAGCCGAAAGTATCACTGCATACAGAAGAAAGTGGTACAAAGAAAAGACTGGCCAGGTCTAACAAGGTTATGTATTGCAGTTGAACTATTGTTTCGCAGTGCTTCTGATAATTGATAGCTTGGGTCTGCTAATTAACTCTACTCAGTTTCTTGGTTGTGTTATACGAGCTTGTTGAAATCATACTTCATGCCATGAAACCTTCTATTTTATCGTCGTATTATGTCATATTCTATTGTTTAAAAAGGTTTTCTGGAGTTGTATATTTTCAGTTCAAAAACATGTTGCATTATCATTGTTATTCTGATGTATTCACTTTTGAATTTCCCTTTTCTTTATTTTGGTATATTTATCCTTTTTCTGACGTTGTACTTGTTGGGTTATAGATATCCTATGGGGACACTGTACCTATATATATATAGATAGTTTAATTGCCTTTACACGATCTTTTTTTTGTATGCCTCCTTCAAATTGTCTTTTGTACATAGTTTCATATTCATGAGTCTTAAACAGGATATCCAATTCACATGACCTTTTTAATTTTTTATTTAGGTTTAATTTAATCATATAATTCTGGCTTGTCAACAGATGGCGGTCAATGCAATTGATCATCGTCTTGGTTGTCAATTGTGGAATAGAAAAGTCTTAGCTTCTCTTTCAAGATCTTGCAATCTTTGACTATTTATAATTTTAACAAAAAATGGTGATATTGCTTCACTTTCTATGTACATGCAGATAACTGAAAAAGAAATGACTCTAGAAGATCACGTTATGGCTGCAGCAACATTGACGGAGGCAAAACGTTTTTCAGTCAAGACAGATGCAGACATGAACTGTGACACTGAAGTCTCTGATTGCAATAAAGATCCAACCTGGCGAGTAAATTTTGATGAGTTCAAGCGTCTCTTCCGGAAGAAGGTTTACCTCCTCATTTATCTTTTATTCTACTAAATCAATAGGCCGGTATTCGTCTGTGATTTTTTTTGAATTCTTGGTTAATTTGTGATATGTTCTTAAAATTATGTTGTAGGCATGTGTAGAATGTGCAAAAAAAAGGCTGGACGATGAAGCTGGAATTGTTTTAAGTGCATTTCTGGACGCTACGAAAGCAACAACAAACACAGGTTACAATTCTTTGAAGTTTGAACTATTCTGCTAAAACAATATTCTTCCCGAATATTTGCATTTAGGTTTGGGAGTGAGAAGTTTAGTTTCTGTAGTTAATCTGTGTATGTTATTTATCATTTGGGGAGCTGGAAATCAGATAAAAAGTGTGTGAATTGCAATTATATGTCCTGGAGCCTAGCTGCAAAGTACAGAAGGGAAAGTGCATGCTTGCACTATATGAGGTGCTATGCACTTTTTTCGACCAATAGGACACTTTTTTGTGTTCCTGCTTTTCTTTTAATTTTTACAAGGAGTAATTTGGATGGTAGGATTATTTGCCAAACCATCTCTAGGCACAATTTAATTGAGTCTAACTGGCAATGAAGACAAACAAAAAGAAAGTACCACATAGTATTGACTTCTCATTGGATAGTAGGATTATTCGCATCTCTGCTATTTTGTTTGTTTCTTATCTTTCAATCTGTTGCTATCTGCCTCCTTTATTTTTTAGTCTTGATTGCTTTCAACACTTCCAATTTGCAGTTTCCTTGTCCATAAATTCTCTATTTGAAGAGGTTATCAAGAGCAGAGAGGGTCATACAATGACTTTGGAACTTGTCAAGGCTTTTCTTGTGCAGTTGGGTTGTGATTCAGTTGATCGTGATGGCTCATATACATTAGGTGAGCAATTTTGTTGTATCATCAAAGCATTCTATTATCTTTTTTGCACAACATTCTGCATAATAGATTTGGTTGCATAGATCCATAATGGCAACTTCCTTTATGTGGTGTATCTTGTGTAGATGTGGCTGAAATAATCAAGCGTGCACAGCGTGAAGAGGTCAGGCTGACATTATTTAGTTGTTTTAATGGTTCTTAGATATTTTTTCTATAGAAATGTTTGCAGTATCGTTTCTGTTGGGGGGATGGATTGAAATATGTGCTCTGATCTTCAGGATTAGCTATTCTGAATAAAATGACAGTTTCTTCCCGCCGGGGGGGGGGGGGGATGAAATGTTCTATGAATTGTTTTTTACTTCCATCTTCGAAAGCAGCGAACAAAAGGTTATCTAATAGACTAATGAGGATTTCCTAAATTCTCATCATGTCTGAAACCTGCTGATGAAGCTCTGATTTTTGTTGAAGGTTTATCAAGAATGAAGTGCATTAGTACTTCCAAAAAATTCATATAGCCATTCATGAAAATCATATGCAAAATCAAAGGACACATGTTTGTTATTTAGTCCCGTTTTCTTTTGAAAATGAAGGTAGAATCAATTGTGTTGAAAAGGTATGGGAAGGAAGCTTACAGGTTGTTCAGATTGTTGGCAGAGAATCGTCATCCGGTTGAAACCAGTGTGGTAATACATTATTCTTCTACTCGCTTTTTGGTTCATTTAGCATCCATAATTTGTGAATGAATGTGGGTCCAAATATAATTTGTAAATTGTTTGATAAAGGTGAAATTGGAATATCATTATTCATCATTTGCAGATGATAGATTCTGGAAAGGATTGTTTCTTCTTTCACTTAGCGTGATTTATTATGTTTACTATTTTCAAGATGATATTCATGTTTAATGCCATACTGCCTTCATAAGTCAAACATTTTCTAAATTTGTCATCTGATACTATAGATTCTGCTAAAGAACTGGACAGAAGGAAGATGATCTATATGAAAGTTATATGTGAGTTGTAGTAGAGCCTAACAATGCTATATTGCTTGAATGGTGTAAGCGTGGAAAGTTTCACTTTTGTTTGGCCAGTTTTATACTGCAGGACTCCAGAAAATATGACATTGTGGCCCTTTAGTTACTTTTTCATGTGGGTGCCCCCTTCTTTGGGATATGGCCACATGGTGCTCTTTCTTATGCACTGAAATTATAATCTCCTTTTTATAATGAGAGTTCCTCTATCATAAAATTTTCTTACTGCCCATATAAACTACATTTTCGTGGGTAGATTAAAGTCAAACGGTGTCATTTCATTTAAAGTTGATTGATATTATCAAACTACCAAAACAAATAGGATGGACGAAAATAATGTTATATGTGATGTGATAATATTACAGCTTGAAGCAACCTAGACATTAAAATAGGGATGCATCAAGCTTGTCAAGGGAAAATAGCAACATAATATATGATAGGCCATACATTGCAGCGAGACGATTTTGTAAGATAGCATTTGTTTTTTTTATGGTGTTTTGTATCATGAAGTCGATATGAACATTTTTTTCTTTTATAAAAAATCGACATGCTCATTGATAAGGAATGACTACATAATTTGTGATTAAGGCCTCATGTTGTGTCTGGGTTTAAGCTATTTTTATGATATTCTATTGTTTGTGTTATGCTTTCCTGGTATTATTATCATCTTAGATAGTTCCTTTAAGTTTCATTTAATTGTATTATTTTTCCTTGCTTTTTATTGTCATTCAATTGGTATTATGTTCCAATCATTAGCTAATTATTTCTCTATTTCGCATTGTTATGTATAGTTTGGTTTTTCACATTTTGATTTTGATGGCTTTTTAGTTGTAACTAGGAACTGTTTATTTTACAAATTAAACAGAGTCAAATAAGGTTTCTAGCCCTCCTCCTAACCTAAAAGAGTATATGTTTGATTTCTAATTTTCTCATGTCAGGAAAACAAATGATTTGAGGGGGCAGTATATGGTTGTTACATGTTATTGGGTTTTAAGATTTGAAAGGCTGAACTCTTTGTCATATGAAGCATCTCTATGTTCAACTTCATATTTAGGAACATATGAAGGATCATAATAATTGTATGCAAGATATTTTCAGTTTTAGTTAGTTTCCACCAAGATGCTACTTCTAGTTTGATCCTATATGATATTTGGATTGATCAGTCATTTTGCAATATGGTGATTTTTAATAACCATGGATTATTTGAATTTGTTTGTCTCTGTTTCGGTCTTAATGCAACTCAGTTATTGCACAACCTGACTAAAAAATTTAACAGGTCTGTATGTAGTGCTTTAACAAGTTGTATCGAAGTACTAATACTAATTAAGACCTTTTTTTTTCACTAGATCTCTGGGAGAATATTGGTTGAATACGAAGATACTAAAAAGCTCTTATACAAGATGTGGGTGGAGAATTTCTTGCTTATGGAGGTAATAGATTGATTGCCAGTGATTTGCCACTGATCCCTTCCTTCTCTGGGCAATTCATAAGTTTGATTTCACCTGTATATTTTCCACGTGACACTTAGTTTTTTTTATTAATCCCAAGTCCCTTGTTTCGATATGTACTTGGTCTGAAGTGTTGCTGATTGTCCTTGCTGATTATTGAGTACTGATAAGTGATAAGTCCAGTTTTAGCTAGAATGGGAAAGATGTAATTTCTCTGCCTTATTAACATCAAAGAATGCCAATGACCTGACTTTGTAGTTGACATTAATATAGAGAAATGATTCTACTTGCATACCTTAATGTCTGGCATAATTATGGGTTGGTAGTGTCCCTGTGATTTGAGAAGGATAACTAAGTGGAATTTAGCCTCAATACATGTTCTGATGTTACGGTTTGTGGCTGCTTGTGATTTGTCATTGCAGTTTGTGAAGCGCCCCCATCAGGCAGAGTTGTTCTTTTGGAGTGTGAACAGAAACCTAAATGACCTCGTTCTTGAGGAGCTGTTTCACTCCGCCTTAAATGTGCGAATGCGAGTAGCATGTGAGAAGGATCGTGAGTGTCAGGTTAGTAGCATGATAATGTGATCATAGCAAGGTTCTGAAATCTTGTTATTGCTCAATAAAAAGCAGACAGAATCAACCTTGTGCATTGAGGGGATCATGTACGTGAATGTGTTTCCTTTTTGGATTCTAGCCTTTACCCTTGTTGACCAGTTGGTATTCTTGTGCTACAGGTAAAGTTGCTCAATTCAGCCTTGGCTAAGCTTGATGACGCCATCATGCTTTTCCATGATTTCTGAGTTTTAAAACGGGGATCAAATGTTATTTTTTGTTGTGGTTCGGGAGGAACAGAGACGTGTCTTGTTCAGATTTGAGAGAAATTGGTAGTACATTTGTTGGATACATTTCATTTATTCCTTTAATTGCAAGCCTCAGCTGACGTATTGGGAAGATTCTGATGTTTAACAATATAGCAGGCCATGAGAGCTCCTCTATAAAATGTAAACTTTTATTCATTAAAATTTGCATCTCAAATGGTACGAATCACTTGTGTGGTAAGTCCGTAAGTGTAACTATTCGGTCCCTGGATTCATATATAACAGGAGCATGGTGTTTCACACTCACTAAAACATGCATTTCACCCAAAATCAATACTGAGCACGAAGTACAAACTGACGTCACAAATGCTGACATCACTATGAACCTCCTTCAAACTGCCTCCTCAGTCTCTCATACTTCTGCAACTCTTCCATAGAGAGTGAAGGAGCCAGATCTTCCAATACCTGCATTTCACCCAAAATCAATGCTAAGCACGTAGTCAAGTCTTATTGCACCACTTCAATTTCAAGATTTCAGGAGATTTTAGTCAGAATCCTCACCTTCATGAAATCATCATCATCAATAACAACATCCTCATCATCGCCCTGTTCACCATCATGACCACTTGAAGCCAAACTTGTAACCTGTAACAATTTCACTGGCAAGTGAATTAGAAGATGCTCCTTGACCCTTGACTTTAAACACATAGCATATTAGAGATAGGTTATTATGCATTTGCTTTTTCGTACCTTACGCTTAGCAGCACTAAACCATGCATCTGCACAGAGGGCATATAAATCAGCACCTGTAAAGTTGGGTGGACATCTTTCTGCAATAGAGTGAAGTGATACATCTTCATGCAACTTGAACTTCCGAGTAAGTGCTTTCAGTACTCTGCATAGAAGAGGAGTGACACTAGTGATATTATAAAGCTCACAGTCGAAAACATTACCACAAACAAATTAGGTCAAAGTAGAGAGGACACGAGTCTCCATCTCTGAGAGGCAACTAACCTCTCTCTGTTGGTTGGATCAGAGCTAATCCCAACGTATATAAGTTTGTCTAATCGGCCAGGCCGAAGAAGTGCTGGATCAATTAGATCAGGTCTATTGCTTGCCCCAATTACAAATAGGTCCTGATGAAAGCAAAAAAGGGAATGGGAGAAAAAAAGAAGGCTTCAAATAAATTTTTGCAAGAAGAAAAAGGGCTCGCATTAGTGGAATCATTTTGAAATCAAGACTAACCTCGTTTGAATTACCAACTCCATCCATTTCAGCAAGCATCTAGCAACAATACAAAAGCTTATTATAAGGAACCAGAAAAAAACCAAGGAAGTAGATACATTAATCATTGACAATCAGGGACAAGCTCTTCACCTGAGAAACCACCCTATCCATGACACCGCCAGAATCACCAGAGATACCTCTTGCTGGAGCAAGAGAATCTAGTTCATCAAAGAAGATCACACATGGACGTGCTGTCCTGGACTGGAAAAAAAGGAGGGTCAACAAGACGAGCATAATTGTAAATGTAATTGCAAATACTCTAGTATTTCAGTAAGACAAACTAACCTTCTCAAATATTTCCCGGACATTTTTTTCTGACTCTCCTATATACATATTGATAAGCTCAGGCCCTTTTACACTAAGGAAATTCAAGTTACATTCTGTTGCCACAGCTTTCGCCAGTAAAGTCTGAAGTTTCATGGATACAACGATGAGTTAGTGGACCTCGAATACTTGTTCTTATTCTGAATTGAAGAAAAACATATCCTACGACATGCCATGTTTGCCATTACATCTCATTAATATACATATAAATCATACCTTCCCAGTACCAGGAGGGCCATAGAGAAGAATACCAGAACGCTTGCGCAAACCAGATGAATATGAATCTTTGTTTTGAAGAGACAACTGCAATATTGGTTAGCTTAGTATGCTTAACAGGAACACAAATACAATATACATGTTCTAAATGTTAGCTCACTAGGCATAGACTAGAGTGCCTATCTACCTTTTCACAGTTCAGATCATGGTCCTATCAGAAACTCTTTTTATGTTTTATAAACCTATCATCTCCTGTGCTTGCATATAACAAATAAAATCATGACTAAAGGCTACTGTCATAGGAGATCGTATTTCCTGAAGGTATTTGTGTTAAGATTCTAACCCTCGTCACTTAGTTACAAAACACAACTTATGAGGGTCCTAGCACCTTGTACTCTTGAAATAACTATAGAAACAAAGGAGAAAGTGATTTGTAGAAACGTATAAAATAAAAAACAAATGGAAAAGTACCAAATAACATTCAGCGTATGTTGCATCTCCAAGATTAAAGCAAGCCAACAGCAACCAAATGAAACTTAAATATGACAGTGAACAAGAAAGAAACAAATAAAAGAATGTTCAGTGACGGGGGACCATTTCATATACATAGTTTCCTACAAAACACATTATCTTCATAAGTATTATTGTAATAAACAGCTAACAGAAACTTGATCAAAGCTTCACATAATTTCTAACCTGAATGGTGTCCTTAATTAATTCTTTTGCATCTTCAAGCCCACCAACATCTTCCCATCTCACATCAGGAATCTAATGCAAAATCAAAATAAACAAAAATTAAAAAGAATGGAGAAGTGAGAGTTAGCTGAGCAATATAACAAAAAAAAAAAGCTCAAGTTCGAACAGCAAGCTAGGAGACAGAGATATCAGTATCCAAATGAATTAATGAACGACAACAAGAAGATACTATGATGTCTCCATTGATATATGGTCATTTTTAGATGCTCGGGATGCTAAAGCAACATAAAACTGATTATATTTATCAATAATCACCTCTGGAGTACCCACTGAAGATGCAGCAACTTTTTTCTTAAGTGGTTTCAGTGTTTTCATTAAAGCACTTTTCAGTTCATCTCTATCGGGAACACAAGGAGCAAGGTCAACTTCTTTAGTTTGTACAGCGATGAGCCTAGGACCATGATGTTCCTCCGTGCCAAGCTCAAACTGATATTTAAAGTCGGGCATAAAACTGGCTAAAGTTTCTGCGAATAGTGTTACTACATCTCTTGGCCTGAACCCAAATGTTTGAGCAACCATATACTGCACCAAATCCTCATGATCTTCCTGCATCGAGAATTTAAGTAAGAAAATCCAGGACCAAAAAAGTAACAGGCTCCACCCGCTGTGAAAATTAATAATGGTGTCATACATGATCAAGCATATATTTACTGGCAAATAAAGTACGGTAGACCATAGCAAAAAAACAGTCCACATAGTATATAAAATACAGTACCTATGTAGCATAAATATGTCCAATATTTAAAATGAACAAGAAGAACCTCATTCGATGCATGACATATATTTAAAATGCGTTTTGATTTGACATCAAAATTTCCATAAAAAAAGCATGCTTAGGAAATGAATGGAAAATTCAGCAATTAACAGCTTAAAAAACGGTACAGTTAAACAGCATATGTGGGACCTGAAATGCAAGGTTTAGCTAGTCCTCCACCCCTGCAGTATTTCCATGCAAAAGCTAGTTTTTTTGGCTAATTGGCAACATATTGACGTGAAATCTTGGATAAAGAGAGGAAAACTATATATGAAAATCAGATAAATCCCTAATACTTGCTTGCAGACTGCCATTTCTAGTTCTTGCTTACATTGACAAACAGTCAAAACTTTTATTCCACAAGCTTAAAGAAGCAACATACAAGAAACATCACCAGAGATCATATATTAGGCAATCCCAAGAAATAAAATGTTACATACATGAGCTGAACCTTCAAAAACCCTTTGCAGGGTCATGGAAATCATTGTTTTCCTCTGTTCCTCGGACAAGGGACCTATGTTAATTTCATGAGTAAAGCATCGCCTGATCTCAACAGGTAGACCTTTAGGTTTGTCTGTTGTTGCAATTAGATAGACCTTCAAGTAGCACAAAACAAGCAACTAGTTAGTGCCCCACAAGGAATTCATTAATGTTTAAGCATTATTGATTACTAACAGATTTACAAGAAGAAGAAGAAGATCTTGATAGATTAGCAATAGTTTTCTTTTTTATATATTAAATAATATACTTCCTGCTACAATTACATGTTATATATAAATAGATTTACTATGGATATCCAAAGTTGAAATTTGATAATAATGTTCAAAGTTGTGAAGGACATACCAACACTAGGATATCGAAACCAATATTGGTCACGACATAGAGAGATTTATTATAATTAATGTTTATGGTTTGATGAAAATAGAAAACGGAAGTCAGATGGAAGAAGTGCAGATATTCTAGAGAATGGTTAACCATATATTGCTAGCTTACGGAGCCATGGTTTGAACTTTTCTCCTCATGGGTACCACCTTCTGCGAATGGTTCAGTCTTTTCCCTGATGACTTTCTCAATTTCCTTAGCTATCCCTAATTGCCCAGGTTGAGCCAAGTTATTGAAAACATCAAAATGGCGAAGCAGAAGTATGCTTGGATAGTACCTGTAACAAATGATTGACAAATAATACAACCCGAAATATAGGGAAGTTATTCTCCAAATTCTAAAAATTTCTTCTAGTGAAAGACAACAAAAAGGCATTTTAACAATGTTGCATCACTGCAGGAACTAAATGTCAAACATAAAGTTTGTTGATCAATTTCAAGTTGATACTGCCTATCTGCTATACAACAATAAGAAAGCTTCAAGAATTTCAACATTCACACCAAAAGGTAGCAATACTGTTACACGAGACATTTTATACCAGACCGTTGGCAGAAACATAATACGCAAAAAACGTATCAACACATGTATCTGATGTCATTTTAGTTGCACTTATGAATCCTTGAACTCAGCACAGCATGACGATTCAAGATGCTTCTACAGAACTTTCCGCAGGACAAAAGTAATGACATCTAAATTCTTAGTTTAGTAAAAGCGATGGAAGATGATCATGACCAATTTCAATCGAAAGTTTACCTGTGAGCTGCTGTAAAAGCCTCATTCAGTGCGGTTACAGATGTCTTTTTGTCTGAAGATTCCATCAGATTACGACAGTCAAATTCCACCAAATGCAGGCCAAGCTGGTGAGCTACATATCTAACAACAGTCCTCTTTCCAATTCCTAAGATTAGAACATAATCAGCCTCAACGACACAGAAAGCCACATATATACATTGTGCGGGTGACATCTGCTCTGACCAAGTCTATGTAAATCGATGCAAATATGGAGACATGGATACCACATACAAAATGACAAGAACATAAAAAGTATAAGACACAGGCATGTCTACAACAATGATAAATTTAACAACATATTTTCTAGGTTTTATTAAACTCTTTTCATTAACCCAGTAAAAAGGAGAGCATTTGAACATAGAAACTGAAGAGTACCAAACAAAACCGCGAGACATTGGAGAAATTCTTTTTCTATGTTAAAAGAGGAACGCCTGGAAGAAAACATTCCATCAATAAACCAGCAAGATCAAAAACCAAAAAATGTCCATTTGCGAAGTACATACTATTGCATCACATTTAGGGAAGCAAAAGCCAGAACTAGAATTTCCAAAAGTTAGCTTGTAAGTATACCTTCCAAGCCATGTAACAAGACCACAACTTTGAACTTGGCAACAGAAGGAATGAGTTTTGGTACAAGGAGTGTTGCCAAATCTTTAACTGCTTCAACTTGTGGTGGCACAATACCTACAGATCTAATAATCAGGAGTGGTGGTGGGAGAGCAGAAGCAATACTTCCTCCGAGAACAAGGGCAGTATGTACACAATTTACACGAAGCACCACTTCTTCAGAAGGATCCATGGCTACAACCTTACATGAAATGACATTCATTCATTATTCTGCACAGCCATATTGGTCTTAAAAATTCCATTAAACTACTATGGTATGAGAGAGTTACCTTGAAGTGAATTATCTCACCATCATTCTCCTTTGGTCCTTGCCTACAACGGCGACATATGACCGAGTTGCAGTGAGATTTGATCTTAATGCTGAATAAATCATCTTTACTAAGATATCTGTCAATGGTGAAGTAATCATGCAAAGCTTTATCAATACTGCATTGGCGAACTTTGGCTTCAATATCTGATTTCCCTTTAAGTGATTGGATGACCCCACACTCTGGTATGTTCACAAAGGAAACTCTTAGATGAGATGCATATCTTGGCAAATGAAGCCAAGGTTCCAAGGTAACATTGACAACATGATTCTGAATCCCTTCATCTGATACATCCTCGCCTAGATGTTGAAATAAAGATGCTAGTGTCTCTTTTCCATGCCCAAACAAACGTGCAAAACATGAGGTGTGCAAACCAATGTTGAATGCCAGAATAGGAGATAGGTAAGCAACACCCTTATCCAATGGTGCCCCACATTTTGGAGAGATTGTAAAGGAAGGAAAAGAATGCATTACATGAGGATTATGGGCACAGGGAGAGCGCTCTTCAGCTTCAGCTGATTTCTCGATTGGAGGATCTAGAGCGACAACCTGCGCTACTCTTTGCAGCTTCAGGAAAACATTCTTTACAAGAACCTATTATTTAATGGGGGAATGAATACAAATTAAAAACATGATAAAACGATAAGCATAATACATAAATGTACTTGAAAGGATGAAGTGCGGTGCAATCAATCGAGTGATCATACATCAACATCATGTATGTATTATACAAGACACGTCAAATCTTCCGACTTCATATGCATCAAAAGTTGAATCAAACATAATTATCAGATAGATGAAAAACAGTGCACATTTTCCCCCTTCTATCTGGTCAAATATCTAAACCTTTCCTGGTTCCAAACAAGCTCAAGATGGGATCAAATAACAGTCTACCAAAAAGGAAGTAAAAGCTACTGCTAATATGTGGTTTCTGACACGATTTAGAAATTAGAACACAAGACTATATCCACCTGAAGTTCTACACCAATAAGCTGTTTCAATAGCGAAACCTAGCAAACTTGTAGGGTAATCGATCAAACTAACTTGAAACGAGGACTACAGTAAAAACAAATCAGCCCATACCGTAGAGCCGGAGACGATTCCGAGCTGCCTGAGAGCAGAAGTAGAGAGTCCAACTAGAGCAGAGTGGTCTAGCTTATCGAGATTGGAATTGTCGGAATTGGGCGCCGGAATACGCAGAATTCCGGCCCGAAACTTGAGTAGTGGCCAAGAATCATCGGAGGAGGGAGGAGTAATAGTAGAATCAGGTCCTCCGAGCTTCTTGGAGGGAGGAAGGAGTGAGTCCACTAGAGCTTTGGTGGAAGCAAGCACCAATGGCTTCCGACGACGACGAACTCCCTCTTCCCCCATTGGAGTCCTCGGCCCTCGGCTTCACCGTCTTGTCAGTTGTCTCTATTTGTTGATGTCTTGTTTAATTATTTTGTAAAATTACATAAACTAGCCTGCAAATTAGGCTTTCTTGCACCAAACCACCCCTGTGAAGCATAACTGTGCAAAGCCACCAGAGAATAAGGTTTTTAAATAGCAGATTACTATTTACCGCCTATCGAGAGTATTCTCATTAAAATAAGCAAAAGTCCATAATTTCCTCGTGTCAGAGGTAATATCTCAAATATCAAGGTCAATGTTTTACATGGTCTAGTGCATTTGAAAATGACGTCTGTTGGGCGAATTAACCACGTAAACGTGGTACTTCGCTACAATGAGGGAATCCTAGTCACAAAGTCGCCACAATGCGTTACAAGTTACGAATAAGATGTAAATCGAGTAAAAACAGCAAGCATAAATTGAATAAACGTAAGGAAATGCGAAGAATGTTTAGGATCGTTTATATTGATCGTGTATATGAACTCCTCGATTGTTACAAGAGATCGTCTTTCTCCTTAGAACAAAAGAAATAGCTAGAACATATGAAGTTGAGAGTGTTTTTGGGGTGTAGAGAATTGTGTTCGAGAGTTGTTTTGATTGTTGTGTCGATTCTCCCTCCGCTTTGAGTGTCTTCCTTGCCTTTTATAGTGCTGCCTTCCTCAAATTAGCTGTTTCCCATTGATTAAGGAAATCCCAAGGATTTCGCTATTAATCTTCATGGTGTAAATGCTAGAATATTTGTCATAAATGCTCAAGATCATTGCTTTAATCAAGCCATTGGCAGTCAATGAGGCAATCCCTAAGATCTCGCATTTGACTTAGCCGTTGGCAATTAATGGCCAAATCCCGGAAATCTCGCCCTTGCCGTTACGCTATAATCATCCCGTTGCTACAGTACCGTTGCGGTATTAAAGATGTGCGAAATCATCGGCGCTTGTAACTGTCGTTGGACGAAGATTCTGTTGATGGGCCTTTCTACTCTCGCTTTGTGGGCTCGGATTCCTGACGGCCCAACAATACGCCCATCAAAAACTCGGGAAAGTCCCCGACTTTTCAGGGGTTTTGATCTAATCACGGACCTGTTTCCAGTTTCCCGCGCAGTGAAGCTCGTCGCTCCTTGCTGGTTCCAAAACGGGTTTGGAGTTGAAGACTGAGGACGGATCATGTTTAAACGTATTTCCGCAAGTATCATGTAATGATGTAGTGTTTGAGACGGAACGTGTATAAACGTTTTTCCGCGTGTAGCATACGTGACGGAACGTGTGTAAACGTGTTTCCGCGTAGTATTTGTGACGGAACATGTATTAACGTGTAGTATACGTGACGGAACGTGTGTAAACGTGTTTCCGAGTGTAGTACTCGTAACGGGACGTGTATAAACGTGTTTCCGTGTGAAGTATACATGACGGAACGTGTATAAACGTGTTTCCGTATGTAGTACTCGTAACGGGACGTGTATAAACGTGTTTCCGTGTGAAGTATACGTGACGGAACGTGTTTAAACGTGTTTCCGCGTAGTATTTGTGACGGAACGTGTATAAACGTGTTTCCGTGTGTAGTACTCGTAACGGGACGTGTATAAACGTGTTGTGGCGGAACGTGTATAAACGTGTTTCCGCATGTAATATTTGTATAGCGCTTTTTTGTGGGATACGTAGAATAGAGAACAAAATGTGTAAGGTGTAAACACTTGCATTGATGTAGAAATCGTTTTGCAAGTGCCGTAATCCGTAACATGTCTCTTGCATCCTTGTTCGACTAGTCGTTGTGTGCACATTGTTGCCTGATTGTTAGGCAGGGGCCTTTGTTTTGGCCAGTAACGTCACAAGGCGTCCCTTGCTAGTTTTTAGTAAGAAGTTGTCGATGTCATGTACGCGTAAGAGCGTTTCTTTCTGAATTTTTCATGTACGCGTAAGAGCGTTTCTTTCTGAATTTTTCATGTACGCGTAAGAGCGTTTCTTTCTGAATCGTGTAGCAAAACGGTATGTATGTGTGGGGAAATGTAAAGGTGTTGAAAAGACAGTTTTGTTATGTACCTTACTCAGAAATGACATAGCTTTGTGTTCCGACTTCTGGGCACTGCTACATCATGCGACAGTAACTCGTAAGCACCTTTGAATTATCGCGTTTGCTATAGCTTCAAGCTACCCCCAGCGGTAATTTCAGGACTACCCCAAGTCCTGTAACACGTCCTGTTCTTTTAACTCGAAAGGGGTAGGGGTGAAGTCGTTCACGAAATCTGCCAATGCTTGTGACTTCATAGCTGTTCTAAGCTCGTACGTGAGGTCGTGTCCATTTAAATGAATTAGCCATCTCGTTAACCGACCTGATATCTTTGGTTTTGACATGATATTCTTCATCGTGTAGTTAGTTCTCATAATGATAGAATGACTTTCAAAATAAGGACGTAACTTTATTGAAGCCATTACCAAAGATAAAATCAATTTTTCTGTAGGAGAATACCTCGTTTCTGCATCAAGTAGAGTTTTACTCACATAATGTATGGGCAATTGACCACCATGTCGGCTTTGATAACTCATGGCTAAGAGTTACGTCCATGTTGATGAAGATTTCGCAACTTGCTCCGGCGTGGCTTCTTTTTTGGCTAGGGCCACACGGTGGGAGCCAATTGTTTTGGGCGAATTAACCACGTAAACGTGTTACTTCGCTACAATGAGGGAATCCTAGTCACAAAGTCGCCACAACGCGTTACAAGTTACGAATAAGATGTAAATCGAGTAAAAACAGCAAGCATAAATTGAATAAACGTAAGGAAATGCGAAGAATGTTTAGGATCGTTTGTATTGATCGTGTATATGAACTCCTCGATTGTTACAAGAGATCGTCTTTCTCCTTAGAACAAAAGAAATAGCTAGAACATATGAAGTTGAGAGTGTTTTGGGGGTGTAGAGAATTGTGTTCGAGAGTTGTTTTGATTGTTGTGTCGATTCTCCCTCCGCTTTGAGTGTCTTCCTTGCCTTTTATAGCACTGCTTTCCTCAAATTAGCCGTTGCCCATTGATTAAGAAAATCCCTAGGATTTCGCTATTAATCTTCATGGTGTAAATGCTAGAATATTTGTCATAAATGCTCAAGATCATTGCTTTAATCAAGCCGTTGGCAGTCAATGAGGCAATCCCTAAGATCTCGCCTTTGACTTAGCCGTTAGCAATTAATGGCCAAATCCCGGAAATCTCGCCCTTGCCGTTATGCTATAATCATCCCGTTGCTACAGTACCGTTGCGGTATTAAAGATGTGCGAAATCATCGGCGCTTGTAACTGTCGTTGGACGAAGATTCTGTTGATGGGCCTTTCTACTCTCGCTTTGTGGGCTCGGATTCCTGACGGCCCAACACTCACTATCCATTAAAAATAGATGGACAATGTTTAATCGTTTATGGACAACATCCCGACAAGTTAATACTATCCACAATAACCATATGGACATTGTTAAGACTATCGAATAATAAGATGTTATGTCAATCTTAGTTTAAGAACCTTGTCCAAGATCTTTTAATGAACCGTCAAATTTTGTCCATAGAAAACATATAGGCAAATATGATATGTCCATCGAGTTTCTATGACTATATCGAATTTAGCCATTTATTTATAATGGACAATTTGTCGCACCGTAAAAAATTGAAAGGCGCATTTAATAGCCTTAATCACCCACAACTAACATATTTAATTATATGGTTAAAAGCCAATACAGATATCATTAGTCGGTTTACATTCTAATGAAAGTAAACACAATGGTGTAATTTGTAGCTTTTTCTCACAGAAAACAAATTCTTCCACATCTACTAGTTGAAATACTTTGATTCAAGTGTATCGTATTAAGATTTGAACGTCGGTTTGGAAGATCTCAGTTAATTGTTATCAAAATGAGGTTTGTTTTGATTGTTTTTCTTTTAGAGGTAGCTTTAGTTAATGTTATTTTTTTAGCTATGTCAGTGTTAGAAAATCTGTGTGTGTGTTTTGATGGTTCCAAACAGGTTGCTGACAGGAAGTCGCCGACGTCAAAAAGATAAACTCAGAAGTCGCCGACCACCTCGACAACCTGGTTGCCCAGAAATCCGAAGCTGAGCGGAACTCTATAAAAGGCAAAGCGCGTAGCAGTTTTAAGGAAAGCGCGACAGAAGGATTTTGGAGGTTCTTTTAAGGCAAGAAGAAGTTCGTACATGCCGAAAATCTTCATGGATTATTCCGAGATAATTAAGAAGATTTTATTATGTCTTAAGGAGCTGATTAGGAAAGATTTGTAAGGATTGTGTCTAATTCATTCCTTGGGCAAAAAGGATGAATTATACCGCAATCTCCCTAGTTTATTTATTCAGTTCAGTGTCCTGAGAGAGTTGGGGTTGAACGAAGAGAGTTAGGAAACTAGGAGAGAACGGCGCAGAACTAAGGGAGAGTATTCTGTAAGGGTTTCTGAGAGTTTCCGGTACTGTACTGTGCGAGTGTTGCTAAGAGGGTAGAAGATAGGTTCGTGTGACTCGAGTCTGTGGACGGGAGGGTACGAGAGAAGTTGTATTGGGTGAGGGTTAAGTACATAGGCAGAGTATTTGCAAGAGGGCGTGGGATTCGCATCTTAGAGTAGGAGAGCCTTTGTAAGCCCAAGAAATCAATACAACGAGTCGAAGTACTCTTTAAGTCCTACCAAGTGAGAAGCTTGGGAGGCAAGTGGTTTTTCCCGAGACAAACTAGTTGGTTTGTGGAGGGTTTCCACTCTAAATACCTATGTTCTAATCTGGTAACTTAAAGTCTTTCTTGTGTTTGAATTTTCGCTGCACAACCTAAGGTTGTTAACTCTGGTCGACGACATTGTAGGTGTCGGCGACCTCTGGTACTAACACAGATCCTACAATTGGTATTAGAACTTTGGCTCTAGATTTTGCTAGTACCTTGCAGGAAAGATGACTACCACCAACACCGCTGTGAATGACTCCTTTTGGGAACCTCCAATTCTCAAGGCTGGAGAGTACGACTGGTGGGCTTAGCAGATGCGTACCCACATATGCTCTCTTGATGGTCAACTGTGGAAAGTGATTTCTATTGGCCTTGAGAAGTTCCTCAAGGCGGATGGCAAGGAGAAAGACGTCACGGAGTATGACGATGCTGACTTCAAGAGGTTGGAGAAGAACGAACGTGCCAAGAAGGTTCTCCACCATGCCATGACTAGCAGTGACTTGAAGAAGGTCATTGGCTACGACACCGCCAAAGATATCTGGGATGCTCTCAAACGTCTTCATGAAGGGAATGATGATGTCAAGAAGGACAGAATCATAACCCTTGAGCGAGAATATGAGAACCTATTCTAGGGAAGAAACGAGTTTGTCCAGGACTACTTAAGATTCCAAGGGTTGGTCAATCAGCTAGAGTTTCTGGGAGAAAAGCTTCCACAATGGAAGCAAACCAACAAGTTGATTTCTGGCCTCAACAAGAAGTGGGATGGTATGGCGACTTCTCTTCTCACTCAGAAGGATACGAAGTCGATGACTCTGGAGGACATTGTTGGTCAACTGACCATGTATGGAGGGATCCAATAACGGAGGGATGACAGACTTGACTCTGAAAAGATCAAGAATATTTCCTTGAAGGTCGAGAAGGCCTTCGACATTGCTCAAGGACAGGATGATGAAGAGGTGTTCGACGACGACGTTGCTCTTATTTCTAAAGCAATGAAGAGACTGTGGAACCGCAACAAGGCTCCAGCCAAAACCCCCGAAGTTGCTAGAGACATGAAGGGAGTGATATGCTATCACTGCCAAGACAAAGGGCATTTTGCTAAACAATGTCCAAAGAGGGAGGTTGGCAAGAGCATGTTGGCGACTTGGGACTTATCGGATGAAGAAGAAGAGGTGTCGCCAACCAAAGGAGCATGTTTCATGGCTTTGGGAGATGACTCTTCAAGTGAGCTAAGTAATTCTGATCTCTCATCTTTTTTGGCTAAAAAGTCTAGAGAACAACTTTGTGCTATCATTGAAAAACTTGGCCTTCAAGTTCGGAGCTAAGTGAAGAAATTGATGAAAAAGATGAAAAAATTGCTAATCTGATTGATGATAACAAAGTTTGGTCTTCTAAGGCTATTGATCTGGAAAAGAATGTTGTCTCTAAACCTGTTGCTTGCATTACTTGTCCTAACCTTGAGTCTCAGGTTGTTGACTTATAGAAACAGGTTGACGACCTAGAAAAACAGGTGTCTAGTCTTAAAGGAGAGAAACTCATGCTGAAATTGGGAAATGCTAAGTGGTCTAATGATCTTGAAAATCTGAAGATAGATGATGAAGCTAAGAAGCAGAAATGGAAAGATGAGTTTGTCGCCGACAAGGTCCAGGAAGTTAAGCAAGACTTCGGAAAAATGTTTGTGAAGGTTGGTCAGCGACCTGGTCTCGGTTATAGGAAAGACCAGAATGAAAAGGGGAACGCTTCTAGCTCTCAAACGCCCAAAGGTAAAATCCCTATGCATGGTCACAACGCAAGTTGTTCATCACATGTGGCGGTCTCTAAGGGTAAAGGGAAACAGAAGTGGTACCCTAATTAAAAGGTTCGTACCATGTGGGAAAACCAAGTCCGGAAAGTTGGTCCCTCACGAATTGATTTCCAGGCCCGGGTCGACAACAAACCTGTCCACCCAGGATATAGTAAGTATGTAGGCTTGAAATCTCACATCACATGCTGGTATTGTGGCAAAGGAGGCCATTACCAACATGAGTGCTTTAAAAGGGCTAGAGATTCTGAAAAGGCTAGGAAGTCGAGGACTGCTAGTAAGAGACCTATTGTCACCAACTCTGTCATGAACCCAAAACCTGCTAATGCTAATATTTCTGCTCATGTTGTGAAATTTGTTGCTCGACCCAGAGGAGTTGTGAAACAACTCTGGGTTCGTAAAAACTAATCTAGTTTGTGCAGGTTGAAGTGAGTGTCGACGACCCCTGGCTCATTGACGGTGCGTGCTCAGCTCATATGACTAGAAAATCTGAGGATTTTGTCTCACTTCAACAACACAAGGGAGGTAGCATTACCTTCGGAAACAATAGCAAAGGTGTGGTTTCTGGTATTGGAAAGGTGCAGATCTCAAGTAAGGTTTCAGTTTCTGATGTTAGCTTGGTCGATAACCTTGGTTTTAATTTATTGAGTGTAGCTCAACTGTGTGCTAATGGGAAAAATCAAGTTGTCTTTGATCATAAGCAGTGCCAGGTGATTGAAATTAGTACAGGTAGGACGCTTCTGAAGGGATTATGCAGAAACAATGTCTACAAAGTTGATCCCAGCTTCCAATCTGAAGAGAGTTTGTGCTTGAATTCTGGTACAGAGGTTGCCGACCTCTGGCACAGTCGGTTTTGTCATGCTAGCGTGCAGTTGTTGATTAAGTTGCACAGAGAGGAGCTAGCAGTTTCCTGTGTCTTGAGGATGTTAATGACAAGAACAATGACAATGTTGCTGACTCAGATCAAAATGCAGAGAATGTTCTGAATCAAGGTGATTCTGAGGCTAGTTCAGAAAGAGTTTCAAGTCAAGAAGGTCAAGGTGAAAGGGTTAAAGAAGATGATGTGAAAGTCGAAGAAGTCGACGACTTTGAGAAAACTAAAGAGGTTGTTGAGAAGGTCGTTGACGTTCAATCTGACAGTAAAGTCTCCAAGATTCAAGGATGTCGCCAACCCAGACTAGGTTGACGACATGTGGAGAAAGGCATGGTATCCATGGAGTTTTGCAGGACGCATGAACAAAGGGCGGACATTTTCACCAAAGCTTTAAATCGTGAACCCTTTGAACGACTTCGCATGGAGCTAGGTATGATCTCTCTTGATTAACTTGTTACCTTACATGCTACCCCTCGATGACTGGTTGAAATCTGATTGTTTATCATGAGAATAACATGCTTATGTGTTGTAAGTCTAATAGGGTAATCATGCTTTGATTGATGATTCACTTTGCTTGTGTGTGCATGTTGACGACCTCTTGCTTGTTGTGATTATGCTTGTGATTATGTTGAACTTTTTCTTTGAGCCCAAAAGAATCAACCTAATGACCCCTGAACCCTCATTATAAGCCCAAATGATGGTTGATTCTATAGTTGTCCCCGACCTATCATGCTTGAGAGTCTTTATGAGCCCATATTTTTTGTTTGTGTTTTTTTAAACTAAGACTTATCAACTTGATCAACAAATTCCACAAAATATTATTTTTATGCTTGGGTTGCTTTGACACCACCCGGTGTGACCCAACCCCCAAGCTACTCCAGGTGGTAATTGTCATAGTGCATTCAGTCTGATGATTATGTTCAGAAGTGTGAGACAGGTACAGGTCGACGACTTCTCATGTGTGTCAGTTGAGGTCGACGACTTATCAGGTTATCTCAGGGTTATGCTCAGAAAAGGTGAAGTGTTGAGAAGAAATGGAGAAAGCTGTTGTGAAGACAACGACATCGCTGTTGTCGCCGACTTCTCATTGCGAAAGCGCCCGTGTTATTTTTGGATGGAGTCTCTGACAGGTATTTCAGTTCAAAATCTTTGAAAAGTGGAGATTTTCCGACCAACAGGTTACTTGAGTGGATTGCAGTTGCCTTGTTGAAAGAGGGTGAAGTCCAAAAGATGTTGGACTCGTTTGAAGGAGTTAAAAAGAAAAAAAGACGCCAAAAAAAAAAGGGTGAGTAGGGAAGCTAAGAGTAAATTTGCTAAGACTGGAAGTTCTGGAGCAGAGTTGGCAACTCTACATGCTAAGTTGGATGAACTGGAGAATCAGAATCTTGAGTTAGCGAAGGGTATTACACAGATGCTTAAGAGGATGGCAGAGGTTAGTAAAGATGTTGACGACATCAAGGAAGCACTGAAAGCTATGATCTAGTCGTCGACTAGTGCACTTTTGTCTTTACCACTATCCTGCTTTCTATCCCTACCGCATTATTCCTTCCACTAAAACTTTTCTTAAGTTCGATATGGTTGTAAGATATTGATACCCCTGCTGTGTGTGTTTTGTTTGACATTGCCATGCTTGCATAGTCGCTGACTTGGTCTCTGCATGCTTTTGCCTATATTAGCTAATATGTTTGCCTTGCTTATTTTCTCCATGATTTATGATCTTTTTGATGATGCCAAAAGGGGAAAATAGCTGAAGGTTGCATGCTTAATTGAGGGGATATGTTGAATTTCAAGTGAATGTTGAACTTAGGGGGAACTTTTGAAAAGTAAAGGGGGAAATTGTTTGAGATGACTTCTTGATGCTCTGATATGATGCTCTGATGCAATAGATTGCCTTGTGAGATGTTTGGACAGATTGCAAAAGACCCCTTCCAGTGCAGAAAATAGATCAGTGTTTGTCACCATCAAAAAGGGGGAATTTGTTAGAAAATCTGTGTGTGTGTTTTGATGGTTCCAAACAGGTTGCTGACAGGAAGTCGCCGACGTCAAAAAGATAAACTCAGAAGTCGCCGACCACCTCGACAACCTGGTGGCCTAGAAATCCGAAGCTGAGCGGAACTCTATAAAAGGAAAAGCGCGTAGCAGTTTTAAGGAAAGCGCGGCAGAAGGATTTTGGAGGTTCTTTTAAGGCAAGAAGAAGTTCGTACATGCCGAAAATCTTCATGGATTATTCCGAGATAATTAAGAAGATTTTATTATGTCTTAAGGAGCTGATTAGGAAAGATTTGTATGGATTGTGTCTAATTCATTCATTGGGCAAAAAGGATGAATTATACCGCAATCTCCCTAGTTTATTTATTCAGTTCGGTGTCCTGAGAGAGTTGGGGTTGAACGAAGAGAGTTAGGAAACTAGGAGAGAACGGTGCAGAACTAAGGGAGAGTATTCTGTAAGGGTTTCTGAGAGTTTCCGGTACTGTACTGTGCGAGTGTTGCTGAGAGAGTAGAAGACAGGTTCGTGTGACTCGAGTCTGTGGACGGGAGGGTACGAGAGAAGTTGTATTGGGTTAGGGTTGAGTACATAGGCAGATTATTTGCAAGAGGGCGTGGGATTCGCATCTTGGAGTAGGAGAACCTTTGTAAGCCCGAGAAATCAATACAACGAGTCGAAGTACTCTTTAAGTCCTACCAAGTGAGAAGCTTGGGAGGCAAGTGGTTTTTCCCGAGACAAACTAGCTGGTTTGTGGAGGGTTTCCACTCTAAATACCTGTGTTCTAATCTGGTAACTTAAAGTATTTCTTGTGTTTGAATTGCCGCTGCACAACCTAAGGTTGTTAACTCTGGTCGACGACATCGTAGGTGTCGGCGACCTCTGGTACTAACACAGATCCTACAGTTAGTATTTAATCTTAAGGATTAGGGTTTAATATTAAGATTTATGGTTTAATGTTAGGATTACGGTATAGAGATATACATGGTTTTAGTTTTGGGGTTTTAAGATTTAGAGTTTAGGGTGTGATGTTAGGATATATAAAGATTTATGCTTTTTGGGTTTTAGGCTTATGCATTTCGAGAATTTTTGATTTGGCTTGTCATCGTTTTCTCCATTTTGTTCGAATGGACACATGATTTTTGTCAGTTAGAGTTACGTGGATGTTTAGTGTCTGTCCATCAAAGCAACATGAACAAGTAAAATATGTTTGTTATTGATGGCTTGCATCTAGCTCGTGTTTAGAGTGCATATTAGGTCATGTTTTATTAGCTTTCAGTTTGCTTTTCTCTCTTTTAAGTTAGTTTTTTAGTTGTTTTCGGTTTAGTTGCTCGGTTCGGACTCTACGCTTTGTTCGTTATGAATTTCAGGAGAATTGGAGGAGAATGGAGTGTTGGAAATCAAGAGGGCTCAAGAAGCCGATGAGAGCTCGAAGACGGAGTCAAGGAGAGGCCCGAGAAGTCGCCCAAGAAGCAAACCGAAGACCGATCAAGACGAAGACCGAAGAACCGAAGCAAAAGGAGCCGAACCCGGGGCCATAGCCCCTAACCCGGCCGGGTCACGGGCCGGGTCGGGCTCCCCTACCAAACCATGATCGAGGCGCAAAAATCAGGCCCCGACCCGGCCCGGGTCGTGGTCGGGGTCGGGGCTTTTCTTCGCGTATGCGTGCGGTTTGGCTTTCCCGACTCAGACCCGACCGGGTCACGGCACGGGTCGGCCCCGGTTCACGCCGCGGCGCCCCCGTTTTAGCCTTCTTTTCCTTTTAAGGGTTGTATAAATACCTCTTCTTCCCCTTGGAAGACAATCTTCTTTCCCCCTTTTGGGACTTTTTCCCATTTCAGAACCTTAGTCTCTTGTGAAGATTTGGAGAAAATTGTTGGAGAATCTTGCCTTTTCTATCTATGGATTGAAGTTTGGTATGAATATCCTCTTTTCTTTTTCTTCATTTCGTTTGTTTTCCTTGTTTATGTTTAGCTAGGTTCCCAAATCTTAGGGTTTGGGGAAAACACCATGGATTTTAGGTAGAGCTTTGAATTGCTTGCATGAATTGAGACTTAATTGTGGTTTGTTTCAATTCTATGTGCCTAATGCCAAATTGATTGTGATTTGAGCCTTATTGATGATTACGACCGAGAGGTTAGATTGTTAATAGGAAGTGAGGTGTGAGATTTGTGTTGAGAGACCTCTTCGCTCACTTGAACTATAGGATTGATTGATTGAGGACCCTTTGAAATGAGAATTCATTTGGGAACTCTTGAGAGGTTGACCTACCGATAGAGGTTTGAGTTGGACAAGCTCACTCAAGCCACGACGGTGGATGAGGGCTTGACCCGATTGAGCCACTATTGAGCCTAAAGGGCCTAGTTTTGGATGTCAAGCCACGAAAGTGGATGACTATCGTAATCTAGACGCGATTGTTTGATTCGATAAGATTAGACAATGAATCTAGGTAGATGCCTCCAAACCATGATTTGATCTGGATTCATGTATGCTTTCAAAGTGTTGCTTAGATCCATAGTGTGAGTACCTAGGCTCTAGGATTGCCTTTCCCATATTAAACTTGCATCAATTTGTTAGTTGCTTTCTCCCTTCACTTAGTTGCTATTTGAATTCCTTTATTTCAATCCGAAATTGCCGTATATTTGCCTAGCTACATGATTGTCGGTTCAATTAACTCTACTAAAGTCCTAGAGATCGACACCTTGGTACTACGCGACCTGTACACTTGCGGTATTGGTCTAGTAGCCTATCAGTTATACTACTATGGATATCCATACAACACATTTTTTTTCTTGAAACGTTTTTTAGTTTTTTGGTATGTTTGAATCATGCTGATCATAATTACGTACGGTATATATTAGAGTTGAGGTCGGTAACAAAATTTCTAATATACAACTTGATGCCCCTACACAACAAATGTTTTATTCATATGACTATTCTTGGGAGAACGATGTTGAAACTCATATTGAGGGCGCCTCTTTATGTGATTTGCATTAGACAGAGAACTCACCTCATCAAATGCAACAACCCAAAAATGTGTTCCCACCTTCAATATATTATGATGGGGATATAAATGATCTTATTGAACGTGTTCAGCCATCGTATTTCAGTTATGTTGAAAACTTTGCAACAAAACAAACATTCTTTAGTCGTGATGAAGTTATTGATTTAGTGAGATTTATCGAACAACGAAATCAAATGTGCTTAGTCACATATTCACTCGGCTAAAGTCGTCGTGCCAAGATCAAAGATAAATAACCTAAATTACAAACTAAGTGTAGCATGTAAGTAAGGGGTCGAACCCAAGAGAACTATGGCTTCTAGTATTAATATAATTACCAACCAAAGATATGGGGGGGAAATAAAGAGATATTAAACTAAACTAACCTAGAAAACAAATAACAAACAAACAAACAAATAGATAAGAAGCAGGTTCATTCAAAAGATACACTCTGAAATAATCACTCGATCATAGATTCATCCATTGATTTCATTCACACCTATGGTTAATTCCTATCCTGATCATTAACAATCGCAAGTCCACGGTCCAAGCAATACTATAACCCTAGGCAAGGACGCTTAACCTAGAATTAGCATAGAGAACAAAGATATGCAGGATATAATATCAAACAATCAAGTTACGAGTCAATTGCAAGATAAAACAATCAATTCGCTTCTTAATCCTAGTTGCATAGACAACAGGTCTAGGTTAAGTTGTTTTCACAGATTAGTTTTGTCCACGGTCCAAACCTAATCAAACAGTAGAAAATCAATCAATTCAATAGGTTAGCTAGAGAAATAATCAACATTCATAATAATGAAGCACAAGAGAATCAATATCAACCAAAGGATAGAAATCAATTACCAAAACCTCACGAGTTCATACATCAAAGCTTCTCCCTTGAACAAACCCAAGGAGACTAGCTCTCCATAACTAAACTAAACTAAAGAATTAATTGGAGAAAGAAGGTAGAAGGTAGAATAAACCTAAGGCTGGCTCCTCCTTATATAGCCCAAGAAACAAGCTCCACAAGATAGATAAGGAAAGAGCCAAAAGATAGAAAAGGAAACAAGATAGAAAGATTTCGGCCCGCTTCGGATTTGGCATCACCGCGGTCGCGTCGCTCCACCGCGCCCGCGCTTTCATAACAGAGAAGAACAAGTCGGTCTTGCGAAGCACCGCGGTCGCGGAAATCGGACAGAACCTCTAGCGTCACTTTGGAGGCTGTTTTGACAATCTTCGGCTTGGAATCTGACTTCGGTGTAAGAAGCTGAATTGAATCCCTTGAAGTTAGGTTTCCAATGGCACCAGAATCAGATCAATCCGACCTTTGTAGCTTAAGATATGGCCTCCGCAAGCAAGTGGTGTCGCGCAGACAGCTCAAAACGCCTTAGAACTCTTGAATCTTGCATCCTTGTGTCTTCGGCCTTGGTATTACAATTACCACAAACTCTAACCTAAACACACTCAATGTATCCCTAAAATACAAGAGTTAACCAATACAAAATAGCCCGAATCAAATTCCCCCATACTTAGATCTTGCTCGTCCTCGAGTAAGTTCAAAACAAATATAACAAGGTAACACATCTAAGATCACAGGAAATACAAGAGAAGATAAAAACACTCAGCTCACAACCCAAACCCAAAAATATAGAGAAATCATGAGCATAAAACAATGATGCTCAAACACACACCTCACAACACGATATAACACTCAAGCTCTAAAAACATGAAAGAGCAACCTAGGATCTACCCAAATTTAACATGTAAGCCCGAAAGTCCCCAAGCAAGAATGATCCTAAACACTCGAATTTTACCGCTCAATTCTGCTTAGGCGCCCTTTCGGGTTTTCACCTAACCGCTCTTTTCATTTTTCAATAGGTATGCTCACAAATACTCACAATCACTCATAAACCTCATATTACCCCAGCCTAATGCTGGTCCGGGTTACCTGCTTATTACCTGAGTCGCCCTTTCGGGTTTTCGACTCATCCCAGGATTTATATGTCTTTTTTCAATTTTTATGGCTTTTTCTATCTTTTTCTTTTTCTTTCTTTCTTTATTATGCAAAAAGGTATGGTGCAAGTGCTCCATGAAAAGAAGAAAATCAAAAATCTGAAGCAAATCACAAACTAAGCTAACTAGGATAAGCGAATGCGAGTACTACCTCCTCATACTTAAATCCTTCATTGTCCTCAATGAAGCAAAGAGAAAGGATAGAAGCAAGGAAGAAGGTATATCAGAAGACTCACAATCGAATGAAGAGAGGTGGAATGGAAGAACTCTTCATAGGGTGGTAGAAAAATGCAGCTTCGTAATTCCAATCGGCTGGCTAACCGCGGGCGCGGCACAAGGGGCGCGGAAACAAGGCAGAGAGCGAAGTCAGCAACAGGTGGTCACCGCGGGCGCGGCTGATGAAGCGCGGTCGCGGCACATGTGCAGGGACAATGTCTTGACGTCGTCTCGTGTAGCATGATGGGCAAAGAACCTTCGTATCTTGGCTCGTCTCTTGGAAGATGGATGAATATGAGAACTCGAGCCATGGAGAGGAAATCCCGGGGGAACAGTGCTCCCCCATACTTAGGCTTTTACGCATAGCCAAAGAATGGAAACTACAAAGATGGACCGAAAAGAATAGAAATTGGTGGAAAAGATAGAAGATGGAATAGAATGATATAGATTGATGAAAGATATAGAAGTAGGATGTGACCAAAAAGTCCTCTTTTTTTGTCTTTCTTTTCTTTTCTTTTCTTTTCTTTTCTTTTTTTTTCATAATAAAAATGAGCTAAAACCGAGATGCAGTATGGTTGCCGCGAACACGGGCTAGAACCTGTTCGTCGGGGCGCGCTGGTGATCCACCGCGGGCGCGGCCAAGGCGGCGCGGGCGCGGTATCACGCCAGGCGTGTCCTTTCGGACCTAGTACTTGCATGTTAGCAAGAAAAATAAAACAAGCAAATCCTAAGCTAAGAATGAAAAACAATCTAACTAATCCTTGGGTTGCCTCCTAAGCAACGCTGTTGTTTAACGTCGTAGGCTCGACGTTCTTCAGCTCATTTAGACTCATTCATCGTCAAAGCCCAAAGCATCCTATCAAATCCTTGTGAACAACTTATATGCAAGCAAATATAGCACAATGATGAATTGAAAATAAATAATATAGAATTTAGGCATCGTTTCAATTTATCAAAGTAGCTAGAGAAGTTAGGGCTAGATTGTTTAGGATGGGACCAATTGAGAGGGTGAGCTAGTTCTTCAAAAGTTATGATTTTTCAGTCAGGACTATTACCCTTAAAGTTGGAGAATTCACTGGGTAATTTAGCATGCTCAGGACCCTTTTTAGACATGGTAGGCAAACAGACATCAATGGAAAATAGGGACGCAGAAGGAAGGATACATGGATCATGATTACTTACAACAAAGGGCTCCATAGTAGGAGACATAGACTTCTCCTCAAGTGGAAGAGATATCTCCATCACATCATTTGACTCCTTCGTCGAGTCATCCGGCTCGTCGTTGTCACTCCAGGTTTCGTCAAACTGAAGGGAATACTCCTCCTCCATCATAACATGACGATGATCACCCATCTTTTCATCCCGAGTAGGGTCTTCGAGTGCCTCTGGAAAGGGAGGAACTGGCTTGTACGAACTGAGAGGAGGGAAGTATGGCCGAACATAACCATCGACTGGCTCTGCAGTGATACCGCGGGCGCGGCGTGACTGGCGCGATCGCGGCACATCCGAATTCTCGGAATTTCCGAGACCTCCGCAAGCGCGGGCGCGGCCATGGGTGGCGCGGGCGCGGTCGGACTCCAAGGACTCAAATTCATCCTCTGTTGGATTTCCGCGGAAGCGGCTTATGGGCCGCGGTCGCGGAGCTTCCGCTGGATTATCGATATGAGCCTCTGTAAGGATTTCGCGGTCGCGGTCCATTGGGCGCGGTCGCGTCTCGTCCACAAGATTCTCAGCCTGAGCTACTGGAGGAATTTCGCGGTCGCGTTCCATCGGGCGCGGTCGCGGTGGTTCCTCCGGAGGGCCATTTTCTGCGCCTAGCTCTCGTCCACTCCTCAATGAAATAGCACTTACATTCACTAGTGCCGGAGGAGAGGGGTTGATTTTCTCAGACAACTCCTTTCTTGTCCTCTCGAGAGCAGAGTTTAAGTCTTGGAATTTCCTTTCGAATGCCTCATTCATCTCCTTCAATGTCTTGGCGAGAATTTCCTCAGACGATGGCATGTTAAGGCAGGGAGGTTTCTGACTTCGAGTACCTTCAGCAAAGTTCTCCACTATATCAGAGAATTCATGGTAGGATTTGTCTAGGTAAGAGCCTCCACAAGAAGCGACTATCAAATCTCTGACTTGATAACCAATACCATCTATGAAGTACCATACGAGCTCGCGATCTGGAACCCCATGGCATGGACACCTAGCAAGGAGCCTTTTGTAGCGATTGTAGCAATCGTACAAACTTTCCCCATCTTGTTGATTAAAATCGGAGATTTCTTTCTTCCGGGCTGCCCTTACTGAAATAGGGAAGTACTTATCCAAGAATGCAACCCTCAACTGACTCCATGTTGTGATCCGCCGGGAAAGAGGATTGTCTAATATGAAGAGATACCATTCCTTAGCTGATCCGGTCAAAGAGAACGCAAAAGCTCGCATCTTGATTTGATCCTCAGTGACCTTAGCAAGCTTCATGCTCAGACATACATAATCAAACTCTGTAAGGTGTTCAATTGCATCGTCATCAGGCTGCCCGCCGAATCGAGGTAAAAGACCAATCAGACTGGGTTTCAACACAAAGTCCACCCCTTCAGCTAGCTCGGGGAACTCAACAACCATCTTGTCTCCTGAAACCAATGACAGCACTTGGGAAAACATTAGTAGCAAGGGTGTGGACCGTAAGATAGGTCCACACAATAGTCAATAAAAATACGAACACTATAAAGAAACCTAAGTTCCCCGGCAACGGCGCCAAAATTTGACTAGGCTAAAGTCGTCGTAACAAGATCAAAGATAAATAACCCGAACTACAAATTAAGTATAGCAAGTAAGTAAGGGGTCAAACCCAAGAGAACTCTGACTTCTAGTATTAATATAATTACCAACCAAAGATATGGGGGGGGGGGAATAAAGAGATATTAAACTAAACTAACCTAGAAAACAAATAACAAACAAACAAACAAATAGATAAGAAGCAGGTTCATTCAAAAGATCCACTCTGAAATAATCACTCGATCATAGATTCATCCATTGATTTCATTCACACCTATGGTTAATTCCTATCCTGATCATTAACAATCGCAAGTCCACGGTCCAAGCAATACTATAACCCTAGGCAAGGACGCTTAACCTAGAATTAGCATAGAGAACAAGGATATGCAAGATATAATATCAAACAATCAAGCTACGAGTCAATTGCAAGATAAAACAATCAATTCTCTTCTTAATCCTAGTTGCATAGACAACAGGTCTAGGTTAAGTTGTTTTCACAGATTAGTTTTGTCCACGGTCCAAACCTAATCAAACAGTAGAACATCAATCAATTCAATAGGTTAGCTACTCCTAGAGAAACAATCCACATTCATAATAATGAAGCACAAGAGAATCAATATCAACCAAAGGATAGAAATCAATTACCAAAACCTCACGAGTTCATACATCAAAGCTTCTTCCTTGAACAAACCCAAGGAGACTAGCTCTCCATAACTAATCTAAACTAAAGAATTAATTGGAGAAAGAAGGTAGAAGGTAGAATAAACCTAAGGCTGGCTCCTCCTTATATAGCCCAAGAAACAAGCTCCACGAGATAGATAGGGAAAGAGCCAAAAGATAGAAAAGGAAACAAGATAGAAAGATTTCGGCCCGCTTCGGATTTGGCATCACCGCGGTCCCGTCGCTCCCACCGCGCCCGCGCTTTCACAACAGAGAAGAACAAGTCAGTCTCGGGAAGCACCGCGGTCACGGAAATTGGATAAAACCTCTGGCGTCACTTTGGAGGCTGTTTTGACAATCTTCGGCTTGGAATCTGACTTCGGTGTAAAAAGATGAATTGAATCCTTGAAGTTAGCTTTCCAATGGCACCGGAATCAGATCAATCTGACCTTTGTAGCTCAAGATATGGCCTCCGCAAGCAAGTGGTGTCGCGCAGACAACTCAAAACGCCTTAGAACTCTTGAATCTTGCATTCTTGTGTCTTCGGCCTTGATATTACAATTACCACAAACTCTAACCTAAACACACTCAATGTAGCCCTAAAATACAAGAGTTAACCTATACAAAATAGCCCTAATCAAATATCGTAAGGGAACGAGTACTATGTCTAAGCTATATTAACATATGGATGGTGTTTGAAAGACATGGAAAATGCACTCCAGTGAAAGGAGAGGACGAGACTACATGACCCGGCTAAAGTCGTCATGCCAAGATCAAAGATAATTAACCCAAAATTACAAACTAGTATAGCATGCAAGTAAGGGGTCGAACCTAAGCGAACTGAGGCTTCTAGTATTAATATTTCTACTAACTAAAGATAGGGGGAAATTAGAGAGAGATCTAAACCAAATTAAACTAAGAAAACAAGTAAATCAATGAAACAAATCAATAAAGGAAACAAGTTCATTCAAAAGACCCACTCTGAAATAATCACTCCATCATAGATTCATCCATTGATTTCATTCACACCTATGGTTAATTCCTATCCTGATCATTAACAATCGCAAGTCTACGGTACAAGCAGTTCTATAACCCTAGGCAAGGATGCTTAACCTATAATTAGCATAGATAACAAGGATATGCAGGATACATGCAAAAACAATCAAGCTACGAGTCAGTTGCAAAAGCATACAATCAATTCTCTTCTTAATCCTAGTTGCATAGACAACGCGTCTAGGTTAAGTTGTTTTCACAGAACAGGTTTGTCCACGGTCCAAACCCAATCTAACAATAGAAAATAAATCAATTCAAGAAGTTGGCCAGACATTCAAAATCAATCAACATTTATGATATGAAGCACAAAGGATAGAAATCAATTACCAAAATCTCACGAGTTCATACATCAGAGCTTCTCCCTTGAACAAACCCTAGGAGACTAGCTCTCCATAATAAAAACTAAACTAAAGAATTAATTGGATGAATAATGGATACAAATTGGATTATGAGATTGGATTCCTAAAACCTAAGACAAGGCTCCCCTTATATAAACCTAGGGTATATGCTCCCCAAACTAAATAAGGATAGAGGAAAGATAAGAAAAAGGAAAGAAGATAGAAAAACGTGGTGCTCATATCTGTCGCGAAACCGCGCCCGTGGTTCTCAAAAGATAGAAACTCCGTCTCTGGCACCAAACCGTGCTCGCATGTACTGTTCACTATAAGAACTTTGGAGGCTGCTTTGACCCTCTTCGGCTTGGAATCTGACTTCGGTGTAAAAAGATGAATTTAAGCTCTTCGAGTTAGTTTTCCAATGACACAAGAATCAGATCAATCCGACCACTGTAGCTCCAGATTCAGCCCTTGCAAGCAAGAGGTGTCGGGTACACAGCTCAAAACGTCTTCAAAAGTCTTGAAACTTGAATTCTTGTGTCTTCGGCCTAGATATTACAATTACGTACAAAGTCTAGACTAGAACACTCAGAATACCCATAAAATACAAGACTTAACACATCCTAAATAGAGTATATCACTACAATGACAAAAAACTGTGAATGTCCTTTTACATTGAAGTGTTATGAGCACAGAAGAGGAGTCGGCATACCATCACCTCCTCCATCAGCATTGAGAGCATCATTGTCCTCATGAGTATCGCTCTCAAGAGCACCTTGCAAAGGAGTTTGAATCTAGAGACCATCACCTCTACCATCATTGTTGAAATCATCCTATGGAGGAACTTGGCTCTAGAGATCATCCTCAACCCTAGAAGCAACATGGGCAACACCATCAAAGACTTGAAGAGGAGTCTCCCTTTCCGTAGAGACTGGCACATCATCTATGTTATGACTTTTATGACGCATGAACACCATGGTTACTCGTGCTAATGTTGTGATTGGATTATGCCCTTTAAGCCTTGGCATGTCCATCTACAACAACAATAACCAAGCATATAATAAAAATCAATCACATTCTCGAATCACTAATAGTGTTCCTAATTAGTGTAGAAACCTTTTTATTCCTGTTAGTACACAAAATATTCCGTGTACAAGTTTCAACTCCTTCAATGATCTTCAATGTTCTTCCACTCCACCAGCCTCTTTCCCTTCAATGACCTACAAAACAATGGACCTAGGGGCGAGCGACCCCTAATCCACCTCCGATGCTTAAGTCAGTAAGGGCGCAATGTCGATTAAAGGCGTCAGGCAGAGCGATAGCTTAGAACTTGACTTACCAGGCACATGAATACATGTGTATTTATAGAGGAGAGGGACAGGAGGGGGAGAGGCGCGCGCCCCTAGGCCGATCGGCCCATTAGGGTTAGTTTTTGGCGATATCTTGCTCCCCAAGTCAACCAATATCTTATCTCAGGCGAAGATAAGATTCTCCTCCATATATAATATCCTAACTAGAGTAACTACCCTAATAAAGGATAAAGCATAATAAATATGGATAGCAAAATAAATAAGATAGAGAAATAAATGCTAACTAATTGATATGGAATCTTGCCCGCCTACCATGCCCCCTCCGGGACCCATATACTCGTGTACCTTGTACTATCCCGTGTATGGGGACCGGAACTCAAAGCGGTGAGTGGCCATGCAGATTAGGGTGCTCTTATTCGTATATTCATATATTCGTATATTCGTATATTCATATATTCGTATATTCGTATATTCGTAGATTCGTACATCCGTAGGCCATGACTACGGGATCCGTGCAACTCCTACGCAAACGTCGCGTAGGGCCTTCGTAGGGTGTTTTCCTTGGCCAAGTTATTCCGTTAGCGCACCGCGTAACATTGGTATTTTTTTTTGCAAGACACAATCTAATGCAAAACAATGCAGACTTTAATTAAGAATTTAAACATGAATGTTATGCTCTTAAGACAAACTAAAAAATGAAAAAGCTGGGGGGGCCTCATCAAAACCGCATGGGAAAAAAGAGTACCGCCCCCACTACATGAAATCCTATGCCTCGGCCGACTCGTCTAGGGCCAAGCGGGTCGTTGTGTGGATGCTGGACGGTCGCCAAGTCTTCGTCGCGAAAGATGAGTCCCGGACCGCTCGGTCCAAGCGGGGGACGCGGCTCGGCATGCTGGACGCGCATCACCTCTAACTCGTGGCACTCTTTGTGAAACCGACTCCGCGACTCCGGATCATCTCCCTTGTAAATAACCGTAATAGTCTGGACCACCTCAATTTGCTTAACACCCGTCTCGTCACCCGAGGCCTTAATGTATTCCTTGAGGTGTCCTTTCTTTACTAGCTCCTCGAGATATTCTTTATAGGGCTCACAATTCTCGGTCATATGCCCCCGGGCTCGATGGTACATGCAAAACCTGCGCCCGCGCTGGCTTTCCTCCGTATCTAACCCTCTTGGCGGGAACTTGAACCATTCAAAGTTCTGAATTCGGCCCAAGATTCGGTAGATCGGGATGTTGAACGTGGTAAGTACGGCTTGTACCTGGTCCACCCTCTTTCGCTTTCCGGCGCTCGGCCTCGGCGACCCGCGCGTTCGGCAGGGAGGTGTAGGGGACCGATCGCCGTCGTCCTCGTCCTCCAACTTAGCATACTGGTGGACTCGATCCTGCAACTCGTCGAGCGTGGAAGGTAGACGCAACGTCAGGCTCTCTCGGAGTTTAGACTTCTTCGGCACGGCCCGGAGGAAGGCGGCTATAGCGGTCTTCTCATCGCACCCGTCGATCTGAGCGTAGCACTCCATAAAGCGGTTTGTGAACCGACGGAGGCTCTCATCCCTATGTATCCTTAGGCTGAGCAATGTATCCAAGGAGATCGCTTCTCGGCTGTTGGCTACGTATCGCTTAGCAAAAAGCGAGGCCAACTGCCCCCACGATCGAATCGACCCGGGCTCCAAGCTTTGGAACTACCTAATCGCGCCCTTCCCGAGACTGCCGGGGAACATCTTACACATGACGGCGTCGTCAGAAGTCCATAACGCCATCCTGTGAGTGTAATCCGCGATGTGATTCACTAGGTCCGACGCGCCGTCATAGACCGTGAAGCTTGGTGGTGCGAATTTCTTGGGCGGCTCTGCCTGCTGAATAGTCCGGTGGAATGGTGAGGAAGTCACCAGAGCCAACTTCTTATCCACCCGATCCTGAGCCGACTGCCGTAGCCCTCCCTGGCTCTTGAGTAGGTCGAGCAGCCTCCTTTCGGTCCGCTGCTCGGCTCGAGCCCCAATCTCGCGACGCTCATCGCGGTCAAACCTGTCCTCATCCTCGTCGCGCCGACTCCTAGGATGGTACCGATCACGATCATGAATTCTCCCGCGTTCGCCTTCCAACTCGCGGTCGCGGCTAAAGGACCCGCGGTCGCGGGTCGAGCTGCTCGCGGAACCGCTCGATTTTGCGCGGTTCCCGCGCACGCGGGGATCGTTTCCGCGCCCGCGGGTACGCCTTCTGCAAACCTTTTTCTTGCCGTGATCGTCTTTTCGGGATTCGTGCCCGCGTCGGTTGTGGTCCCGCCAAATCTCCTCGGTGGAACGCGAGTCCTCCCGCGGATCCCGGCTCCGGGTCCGCCAACCGCGCTCGCGGTCTTCACCTCTCTTTCGGCCCCTTGGGGCCCTCCGGTCGCTATCCGAACCGTCGCTGCCGGCACCCGTGGGTTCCGGAGTTTGGCGGTCATCGGGAACGTGGATGACACTAGCCAAACGTTGTGGTTGGAGACTTTCGTCGACCGGGCGCTTTCCCTGCATCTTCTCTAAGGAGAATTTCAACGCTGCAATCTCCTTCCTGGCCTCCTCGAGTTGAGACTGAAGGTGAGGCCTTTCTTCCTCATCTCCCTCCTCGCGATCTCTTCCCGGCATACCGCTCGTTGGTCCCGCAACATCCCTCAGCCCGACCACCTCTCTCGTTCCGCGCGCACCGCTCCGGTGGGCTCGCGAGCTATCATGGTCATGCGAAGGCTCTTGGATGCGAAGGGACGAACGATCATGCCTCCTTCCGGGAACGGAGTCACGTGAACTCCTGACCGCCATCAACTCGGGCTGAAACAAGTAGTCAAGGTCGGCTTGAGTCTCGATAGGCGGACCCGAACTACTCGCCACATT